>CM067299.1:100524002-100856444 GCA_034231615.1 Meghimatium bilineatum
TTATCTATCTTATCTATCTTATCTATCTATCTTTTCTATCTATCTTATCTATCTTATTTATCTTATCTATCTTATCTATCTTATCTATCTTATCTATCTATCTATCTTATCTATCTATCTATCTTATCTATCTTATCTATCTTATCTAATCTATCTTATCTATCTATCTTATCTATCATATCTATATATCGTATATCTTATCTATCTATCTGCCTCTGTCTCTCTGAACTAAGCGGCACGGCCACTACAAAGAGCGTCACTCGTAGCACGTAACTCCGTAGCTTCATGCCATAATCCCTAGGAATCGTAAAAAAATCGACTTTGTGAACAAGCAAGAAGTTTCCAACGGTATTCAAACTCACGACCTCTTGTGCATAAAGCGAACCACTACACCAGTGAAATAATCATTGTTGAAACAAAGTAAGTGCCAGCGGCTGCCTTTTAAGAAAGATGTTACAATGTGTTTCAAAATGACTTCTGTCATACCTCATTAAATATCTCAATAACCGGTGCCAGCAATAACATTACTTTTTCCATGAAATCTTACATTTTATAAGTCAAAGGAACATCAGTGTTAGAGTGAAAATGATAATGTAGCTCACTAGTGCTTTCTATTGCGTTATATGGTTGTGAGAGTTGGACACTCACAGAGGACATGGAGAGACGATTACAGGCTTTCCAATACAAATGTTACGGACGAGTTCTACGGATTTCCTATAAGACAAGTTTGTACATAGCAAATACAGAGAGATGTATGCAGGTCTACGGGAGCCATTACTTTCAATAATGAAACGACGAAAACTAGCATAGGTTGGACATGTATGCAGGCATGATTCATTGTCAAAAACAATACTACGGAGAAGACACAGAGGAGGGCAAATAAAGACATAGACAGACATCAAGGAATGGACAGGGCAAGATTTGTCCTCACTCATTCGCATCGTTGGGGATAGAAATCGCTGGAAGATTCTATGTGCTGTAGCGTCCCATTTGGTACCCCTACGCCTCTGACAGTCTATAGTTAGTTATAAATAAAATCTCTGGATTAATACACTTTGATAATGTTACTTTAGTAACCCCTTCTATTGAATAGAAGATTCAAACGAATACTTCAAAGTTGACATCCACAATAGAGGTTTCCAATCATGGTTGTCTATGAGCAATTGCTATATATTATCATTGAAACGTTCGATCTACTCTAGATGTTTATGTCTGCAGCCCGTCTGTGAATATATATGTCACAAATATGAACACAATATTAATCTTCTCTTGCGCTGATGAGTTCTTCCTTACTGATATGTTGCCAGCAATCACTAACAGAATTACGTCAACAGTAATTGATTTTCAATCTCATAGACGAAAAGTGCAACAGAAAAAATATAATATAGAAGGTTAGAACAAGTTCATGAGAGGAACATGCATAAACAAGATCAAAAGAAGCTGAAACAAACTCATAGAAATTAATCAAGCATATGTAGCAATAACAACAAACGCATAATGGTGCCACAATAACAAAATAGAAAGACATGTACAAAAAAGTAAAAAAACAAAAAACATAATAAAACCACAGAGAGTAGTGTGCAAGGAATGTTTAAAAAATATGTACTTCATTATACTATTAACCGTCCACCATTGAGCATGGCAACAGTTTCAGATTGTTGATGCAAGTCTCTGTTGAGTGCGTGCGCAGATGACGAAAAATTCAAATTCTGGAACATAATTCTCTGCCATATTTCTGGCGTGTATAGTCAGGATTGAATATTGAGTGATAAAAGTTATGTTCTTGCAGAATGTACATTTTCTATGTTCTTCATAGAGAATCAATATTACCCAAAAGCCATGATGAAGTTGGATGTGTCAGGCCGAAAGACGCATATATCATAGCTATGCTGTAAACTATTTCATAACGCATTCCTCTTTCTGGACTACATTGTGCTAATCTGCAGGAATTTGAGAACGAACTCAGAAGAAGAAAAAATAAGAATAATGCCAGTGTAAACAACTTACTACACACTTGATACATTCATTTCTTTTTAAAATTGCCCATCTCAGATAGAGAGTTGTAATGTGTGCAATGTTTGATGTAGCTGCCAAACAGATGTTCTCAACTAGCACGTTTATCTAATGTAAGTCATTTCATGAACCCAATGTTTGTTTTGATGCTCGTCGATCATCTATGATCTATTCCAGTTAATGTTGTTCTCTTCTTGAACACAACAGATTTCTTACCAAAACGGAAATGGTAAAACCCCTTAACGTTAGAAGTTATTTCGAACCATCCACCTCTAACGATAGACGTTGTATCGAACCATCCACCTCTAACTATAGACGTTGTATCGAACCATCCACCTCTAACGATAGACGTTGTATCGAACATCCACCTCTAACAATAGACGCTGTATCGAACCATCCACCTCTAACGATAGACGTTGTATCGAACCATCCACCTCTAACAATAGACGTTGTATCGAACCATCCACCTCTAACAATAGACGTTGTATCGAGCCATCCACTCCACCCCTCCCCCCACCAACCCGAACATAACTATACTAGTAAATCCATGTTTGAAACTCGCTCCATCTTCTGTGCTAACAATAATCCCATTCAGAGTTAACAATAGTGCTGCAATAATCTCTACAACTATCATATTCCCGGTTTTGTATATATAATTCTATAACGGAGGTACGACACGCAATAATGTTTATATTTTATTGCCTGAGCTGTGAGTGACTAGGAAAGGTAATGAGAAACTAGCATGTATCATTGACGCGCTAGTTCTCAGCTTGTCAGGACAGTTGTGATAAAAAAATAATATAAATCAGAAATCGGATGTGTCGGACCATCGGCGTAAATAAAACTGCGGCTAAGCGCATTTTATGTCTCTGTAGTACATTCTGCTGGGAATCTAATATGACCATTGTTCTGCTATAAGACAGATCCAGTGGGCGTTTAAGAATAAGCGCAAAACCAGAAATCGAGAAGAGCTACTAAATAACTGGTTAGTGATTACAAATTCGAGCTGGTTAGTTGTTGAACCAGTGGTCATGGGCTCATGCCCTTTGACGTCTTTGCGATCTGTTGTTTACAAATGTGAGTGTGATAATGTAGTCCCATTTTTTCCCCACGATTTGATCAAATATTATTTAAACTTTTTGCCTTTATCGTCTTTGTTCATCTCATTCATTCATTGGTGCCATGCCTTCCAGCATATGCGATCATGTCTCTTCATAGTCCTCTGTTTGTTATACCTTTAAATATAGTTTCTGATGATTCTGCATCATGCGAGGCTTTCAAGCCATCCAACATTTTCTACGTTGTCATCCTCTGTCTCTCTTACCCTCGATATTTCAAGTTTTTACGAAATTCTCCAGCCCACGTCTTCTCATGATATGACACATCTACCATTGTTTAAACTTGAGCTGAGAACTCCATCGTAATGTTGGTTTGTTCATCTACCATGTATTACACACTGTCTTCTGTAACCTTCTCTTATATTACTTGTACATATAAGTAGATTCCAGGAACGTATACTTAGATAAGAGAGTAAAATACAACATTGTAGACGCGACCAACTGTGAGAACACATTATAAATAACCCAAATATCGGAGGATGACCGACAAAAAGGAAGTGCCGCAGTAACCTTACAAATAGAGGTAAATGCAAATAAAGTAAATAGGTTAATTAGTAACTTACTAGAAAACTAATTATAAGAACACATTGTGAGAACACATTATGAGAACACATTATAAGGTCTGGCATAGATGTCTTACAATGGAGACCAGATGCAATGTTTGCCTCGTGATTCTAAGAAGGACCGGCTTCAATCGAGACCAACTTCTTGAAGTGCAAATGAGGCTCATCCCTACAAACAGAGAATAGAAACTAAAATTGGTTGAGTCCTCCCCTACATTAAACAGGATCACAGTCCTTCCCAAGCAAGCACATGTGCTTAAGTCGGAGATACCAGGCCGAGATGCCCCCCAGCAATCACGGTATCACGCAACCCAAAATAGATAACATGTTTTCACAATAAAAAGAATTAAATGCAGATCATAGGTATAACTTTGGATCAGTCTTTATTACTTCCACAACATGAGCCTTGCACAAATGTTTGTGATATCCATAAATTACGTCAATGAGTATTCGAAATTTGTGACCCTCTTCCACTTTGTCATCAAATGTCAAGAATCTAGGGATTCTCCCACCGCCCCACCTTTTTTGCTCATCTATTTACAAAAATACCCTCCTCCACACCGGTACATTAGTTTTCCGGTTCCAGTTCAAGATGGAAGTAGTTGTGTTCTTCGTTCTTGCTATGGTTGGTTAATCTGTGTCCTTCCTTATAAGGGCAATAGTAAAACACCCATAATTCCTGAAAGAGGTTTATTGATTATTTATGTGATGGAAGACCGTTTTAATCTTTTAGGCCGTAATCAGTGTTCAATCACGCAGATGGAAATTCCTGGGTTACGTTATAAGATTAGATAAAAACAGAATAAATCAACAAGCCCTTACTTGGACACCTGAGGGTAAAAGAAAACAAGGAAGGCCTACAGCAACCCTAAAAAACATCATCCTTTTAAGAAGGGGAAATAAGACATAAAACAAGGCTGCAAGACCATACAAGAACTAAAACTGCAGTCAGCGGACGGCAACACATGGAGAGTCAAAACCTCTGCCCTATGTGCCGCCTGCGGCACGAAAGGAACAAAGTAACATCGGTTCCCAATTAAAGAAATTTTTCAGAGATGTACGAAAAATATACATAATTTTTTTCACATTTTTAGAAAAAGGTTTGAAACTGGTGTTTAAAAACAGTATTGTTGACGTCAACGTTGTTAAAACACCTCCCCTTTGTCAATAACTGTCAAACGTTTTCAGACCGCACCTTCCCTTTCCCATAATGGCTGACAGAATGTATATGTCTCATGCTGTAGATGTCTCATATTTTATGTCTCATGTTTTATGTCTCATGTTTTATATGTCTCATGTTTTAGATGTCTCATATTTTATGTCTCATATTTTATATATCTCATGTTTTAGATGTCTCATATTTTATGTCTTATGTTTTATATATCTCATGCTTTAGATGTCTCATATTTTATGTCTCATGTTTTATGTATCATGTTTTATGACTCATGTTTTATGTATGTATAATATACCACTGTTACTGTGGTATGGATGTTTCATGTTTTATCTTTCATGTTTTATGTGTGAATGTTCTACTGTTGAATATGATCGTGTTAAGATATTTAGATGGTTTTTTTTTGTTTGACATGTTCATCTCGCGTTTATTTAAATAGGAATATGTATATTTGTAGCCTTTAACACCAGCGAAATCTGGTCAGGCAAATCAATGTTATATCAAATATTTGGACATGAAATGCATCTCTCTACTTCTCTCTGTCTCTCTCTCCTTCTCTCTCTCTATCTCTCTCTATATATATATATATATCGCCATGTGTTGCCGGAACTCAACGAGAGCAAAGAAAATCAGCACTGTTACTGTTAATTATTATACGTTTCTCAAGACGAAACTAAGGATGTTTGAAGTTCGAGTTGATGTTCCGTTTTCCTAACTCAGAGTGACCCAAATACAATACTGATGTCGGATGTTTATGTGCCATGTGACGTTTTCTCGACAGAACAGTGTCTTCCCAATGAACTCCCTGATCCCTTCTCTGACTGACGAAGCGACTTGCATTTTCCAACGATGTATTCATGTTATCTTTAATGTTATCAGTCCATCGTTTTCTTGATCTGCTCTTTCTCCTCCTCTCAGGTGCTCTGCCCTCCATTATTTGTTTTTCTCCACAGTTGTTTCTTTATATGACCAAACAGGCATAGTTTTCTTTGTGCTATTGTGTTTAGTAACCAACACTCTGACATCTTAAATGTCTTTATAATATCTGAGTTTCTTTCTTTTTCTTTACATGATATTCTAAATATTTTCCCTAGCATTTCATCTCACATATCTTCTTTGCCGCTATTTTACATAGAGTCAATGTTTCACAGCCATATGTTACCACGGGAAAAATAAAGGTTTTTAGCATTAGCAGTTTCGGATGTGAAATCGGATGTGCAAGATTGATTGGCGTAATTATAGCAATCAAGCTGAAATATAAACCAAATCACAGCATATTACCTTATCTAGACTACAGATATTTACATTTCTTGTACATTCTCTAGACTACAGATATTTACATTCATATTACATTCTCTGTATACTGTGAAGTATACTGTTTCCCCGCTCTGGTTGCTTACAGACGTGATCAGAATCTCTGGGATATCTTGGACAACAGCTATCTTGGGCCGGACGACTTGAATTATTTTGTCACTGCCAGCTGTAAACCAAGGAAGTGCTACACATGTGCATATTTCGTACAAACCCGTTATGCCGCCTTCCCTAAAGCAACTTTCACCATCGTAAATGGTTTTACGAGTACATGCGTGTTCGTAGTATGAATGTTGATTAAGGACAAATTTCCATTCGTGAATCAAATCATTCAAACGGCCTGCGCAAAGATTGATACAAGATTTATAAAGAAAGCATTTGAGAGAAAGCATTTAGAAATATTTCAAATCAAAATACGCAACGAAGAGCAAACCAAAAAACCAAATAAGAGAGTAATGTGTGTGCAACTATTGAGTGAGGTACAAAATATTCAGGTACATAAAATGTATGGACTTTGTGTGAGATAAATATTCAACTCAGGAAGTGTGGTAGTCATGTGTTATTAAGTTTATCTGGTAATATTTCCTCTTATTTGTCAGACTTGTCTAGAATGTTAGATGGTAACCATAACTGTTACAATGTTATCATCTCTAGGGATCTTGTGATAGGCACGAATAGATGACAAATTGTTAGAATATTCTCACCTCTAAGGATCTCTTGATAGGCACGAATAGATGACAAATTGTTAGAATGTTCTCACCTCTAAGGATCTCTTGATAGGCACGAATAGATAACAAACTGTTAGGATGTTCTCACATCTAGGAATTTCTTGATCGACACGAATAGATAGCAAACTCTCTCGACTTGCACAATAATAAGTGTTTTAGTGTGTGTAATTGTAGGTATATTATATTGTGTTATGAAGCCGAGTCCAGAGTCTATCGACTAATTAAACAATCCTGTTGAGTCATCGGTATTATCCATCAAATCTGAAGCTATTTGACTTTTTCTGTAATTTGTATTTTGCACTTTCTGTTAACAACCAATTAAAATCACGGTAAAAAGTCAAATAGTATTGGGTATTAAGCATGTTGACATGTCCATAGGTGCTCAGATCCCAGCTTCAGTTAATATATAATGGCATAACGGCTGACGGATCCTGTTCAATGTTGGTTCACTACTATTTTTTTTAAACGTTGTTAGGTGTTTTCTACGGGCCACACCTATCCTCGCTCCCACTTAGCGCATCCTCGTACGTACATCACCTTTTTGACTTTCCGAATCACATTTATTTAGTCATTTAGTATACACGCCTGGAAAAATTCTTGCGATTCCAATCAGTTTAGTGCTGCATTAAGGCAAATACTTCCATTGTTAGACTGCTTGTTGTTGCGGTAAAGTCAAATAGTGCCGTATTTGAAACTATGAGTCACGGACTGTATAATTAACGAGGGACTTGCCAAGTTAGAGATATGAAACGTGGTTTACAATCATTGTTCTTGAAAATATTAGTAGTGTTGTGTTAATGGTACAAAATATTATTCCATGTTTTGAGAAATATCACTGTAGTCTGTCAAGCTGTTATATACTGGTCATTACTTATTGTTTTAGATGGTTGGTTGCTGATCCAGTGGTCCATGGGATCATGCCCTTTAACCTACTATCTTAGATCAAGCTGCTATATATGGGGCATAACTATACTCGACTTAGCAGCTATACTCGGTCCTAGCACCTGAGAGACTACATCCCTTCTTCGCTCACCCAGATCACTATTAACATCACTAAATTTGAAAAAGAAAGAACACTGCGGGCAATTTACAAGCGACGAAAACGAAAGGACTAAACCCGAAATTTTCCTACCACGAACCCTCTACACTCCTGTAATGCAATATAACCTTCCTGCACGATTTAGACTCACTAGGCATCTACGAACTCACAAACCAAATTATACAATCACAAACATTTTTTTTCTACTATTTCATTACATTTATTATTTTTCATGACATGCTCATCTTCGCTTGCGAAGGAAGAAATCCATCATAAGAAAAACACATTCTAAATATTTAAAATCTTTTTGTAAAAGAAATATAAAATCGTATTATTTAGCGTCTTGTTGCATAAGAAATAAAAACACTAATTATTTAACGCCTTTTTCATAATACATTAAAAGTATAATTATTGAATGTCTTGTATGAGAAATACACGCTCTAAGTATTTAAGATCTTTTATAAAAAAAAATCCAAAATCAAATTATCTATAGATCTATATATCATATAGGTTCAGAGCTTTCGCTTTATTTTACTGCTATTATTATATTTATATGCATGATTATCTCCGTACCATTGACATGAACACTGTGCATCATCCCTAGATTCTATCCTTTCTTTCTCGTCTCTTGATGATGACTATTAGTATTGTATTTGCAGTTTGGCTCATGATATTGACTAATATATTAACAATCAACATTTTCTGGTTTATTTGACGAAGCAATGAATATGAATTTCAGAGGACATTTGATACGCATGCATTGCTAGAAATACACTTTTGGAATTTTGTTCAGTTATTTTTCCATTATTTTCCACATGCTCCATTTTTTTCTTCTAATGCTTTATTATCTGGATCTGGAGTCTTTTATCTGTTAACGTATTTGATAGCTTCAGCATCAAGTATTAGGTTCCGTGACAATTATCTTGTATATTTAATTCATATCTGGCACTATCATTAGGCTCCCTGGTGTATTCCACCCGCATTTCTAGCTAGTTCTCCAAAACCATGAATATCTCTACTTCTTTTGATTTCATTCATCTAGTGATGCTGTGTATTATTTTCTCTGTGTTTTCATGATTTTATCTGGACACGATTTTTATATTGACGAAATGTTATTTTTTTTCTGTGCTCATCACATCTCATGTGTAGAAAATTGTCTTTCTCTGTTCTATATTTGTCTACTTTATCCTTATTTAGTATATTAACTTCTCGCTTTTATGTCTCTTCTATCTTCTTGCAACAACTAATTGTAAAATTGTATTTGTCATTAATTTATTTTTTTGCAGAATCTGCATCACTCTGTAATTATATATCTTGATCATATATGTAATCATTCGCCACTGTATGTAAAAATAATCCGTGTTTGTTCTATTTATGCTAAACTGTGGGGAATACGACAGATATAGAAAACAATTACAAACACCAATAGGAAAGGAAAGTTAAATATCATCAAAATATACATACCAAGAAAATAATATAAAAATAATGAAGTAAAAAAATACAATAAACAAGTTCTAAAATAAAACTACAAGCATATTATAACAAGAGAGGAAAATGGAAATTACTAGATAATGGGAGATTTCACTACAAAGTTGAGAGAAGATGATAACGGCTTTGAAGAGGTCATGGGAAACTAGGGTTCGATACATAAGAATGGGGAATTTGTTCGCAGATATTTGTGCATCAAATCAAATTGTGGTTGTAGAAAGTGTAGTTGAACATAAAAGAATGCACAAGTTACAGTGTGATAATCAGATCACAAACAGAAAACAGATGAATTATATGCGTACTAATAGGACATTTTCTAACATCACTACATCATTCGAAAATATGGAGATGCATCAGGGATCAACTTCTGATAAATAAATATAAGGATTATCTTTATAACATTCAGAAAATAAAAATGAACAGACACCTGTTCAATGCAGAGCAACTTTAACATCTGGAGCAAAGGACGTACTCGCTATTAACAATTTCAATAGAAGCTATCTATAAATTACTTTAACAATTTTTCGCTATTGTTTCAGCATCTCCTCTCCCCATGTCAGTGACTGTAAAAAAAAATATTTTGTCGTGATGTCTCTAACAATTTTGCAGCTACACATATATTTTTTGCTAAGTGCCAAGGACATATGCTGTATATATTTGAATTTCAATACCCTACTAACCATAACTCGGCGCACTATACCTATCCAATCACAATACGGCGGTTATTAAGTAAGTTGTTATTAAGATTCACGTAGTATAAATTTATAGCGCTATAGATGAACATGAGTCTAGATTTATTGAATTTTTAATCCAGCCTCGGTTGCATTCGGCGGGCCAAACTAAATGATTTCGCTGATCATAAATGATGTACTGGCTAAGGGTTACCCAAACCTGCCCTAGTATAAGTCATTTGATAACTGCATAGATGGACTCTAGTTCAGTGCGTCAACTTTCCTGCTTAGGAGAAATCTCCGACCTATATATTTTATTACGTACAAGTTGTAAGCGGCCGTATAAGATGATTACAAAATACTATAACCTGTTATAGAAAAAAAACCTTAATTTTTCTACTTACTTTTAGAATGATTACTCAAATATTAATAGTAACAATATTTCTTACATTTTTAAAATGACTACAGTCGGATAAATTCCAAGAAAGAAAACGTGAGCAATGAAATATGCAATGGAAAAGAAAATATCGGCATTCTAAATGAAATGCTATAGAAAGGTATTGAGAGTATCATGAGCAGAAAGGCAAACCAACGCAGATGTCCGCAAAGACCTGAACATAGAAGAATAATGGCTCCAAAAAATAATTTAAAAAAAAATATATATCGAGCATATCAAGAACGCAATTAATTGTTTATAACGATTAATCATGGAGAGAAAAAATCCAGGAAAATAAATGGAAGGCTGACCAAGACAACGACGGACACATGACATCGAAGACAGTCTGTACATGAGACTAGAAAAAGCTGTGCAGCATACATAGAATCGAGAGGCTTACAGAGTGACAATGCGGACAACGTTTTATATACTTTTATAATACATTTTGTTACACTGTAAGAAATAACTACAAATTAAATTTATAAGGAATGCTTGCATTGCGTATATGGACGCCTTGCCACTGTTTATAGCCATACACAACAGACCTTGCATAGTGTCCTATACAGACACTTTTTGGTAGCGTATCCTATTCATGACTTAGCTATAAACCCAGCATTTGTTGGTTGTGCTTGTTTTCTAGACAATATAAATATCTTCAGCAGTTTGCCATTGCTTACTGACCGGTCCGGATGCACATTTGTCTGTGGCGGGGATCTAACTCGGTACATTGGCCGTCACAGACTCCCACTGCACCACTTCGCCACAGAGCCGGACATTGAGACACTAACACACAGATAACATCTACATTTCTGTAATGAAAGGTTACAACAAATATGTTTGAATAAACAATATAATGAGAATAGACGCAGATTAAAAATAGTAAGCCAATTAGTACAAACCAGTGGTAGAAACATGGACAGAGACACAGACACTAGTACAAAATGCAATAGAAAACGTTATTACAGTGGAAATATATGACAAAGAAATCAAATCAAATTTTAAAAAATATGTAATCTTCTTCTTCTTCTTTCTGTCCTCATGTACCTTTCGGTGTTGAGGGGAGAGTGAGTGTACGGTCTTTTGCCCTTCTATTTGCCTCCTCTGCTGTTATATTTCCGAGTGTCTCTAATACACTATCTATCCACCTTTTACGAGGGCGTCCAATAGGTCTTCTGTTTTCGTATCGTTTGTTAAGTGTTTTTTGGATACTTTGCTCTTTCTGTCTGGTTATGTGGCCGTACCATTTAACTTGTTTCTGTATTTATTCTATTGTTGGTTTGATCCCTAATTGTTTCCTTAGTGCTTCATTCCTGATTTTGTCTCTCAAGCTAACTCCAATCATACGTCTCACACATTTCATTTCAGTGGTGTTAATCTTATGTATTGTTCTAGAATCTAATGTCCAAGTTTGACACTGATAACACAATGTTGGTAAGAAAATGGTGTTGAAAAGCGCTTTCTTTGTTTCTAGTGTAATATCTTTGTTTCATAGTAAAGGTGTTAATTGACCAATGATCTGACAGGCCTTATTACATCTTGCGTTTATTTCTGCTTCTTGTTTGTTGTCATGTCTCAATGTGCTGCCCAGATATTTGAATTCATCTACTTGTTTTAGTTGTTTATTATTTATCTGTATGTTGATGTTCTCCTTTTCTCTAACAATATTCATTACTTCTGTTTTATCTATGTTGATTTTCATTCCAAATTGCTTGCCTGCTGTGTTGTGATATAGAAATATCTTCCTCCAGGTGTAATCCAGAATGTGAATAGTTTTGTATATCTTATAATATTTTAATATAAACACGGCACTTTATCTTATTAGAATAGACAGCGGCCATCTTGAACTCAACTCAACATATAACATATAACTTGAACTCAACTCATCATATAACATATAACATATAACATATAACATATAACATATAAAATATGTAATGGCAGCGTAAAATAGGTCTTGTTGTGGGACTCAGAAACACGAAAAAAATAGAGCAACCACAAAAGTAAACACTTAATGAGATGTCTGCCTGAGAAAAGGTATAGAATTGTACCACGAACGAGCTACTAGTGGAAAGAAATAATAAAACACCAGTAAAAATTGGTAGTACATCATATTAAGGACGTATTCATCATCCCAGTTTTTGATTTTCTATGCAATATAAATACTTTCAGTAGTTTTCCATTACTTTATGAATTATCTGGATGCACAATTGCCTGCGGCGGTATTCGAACCCCGTACTTTGGCCTTCACAGACGTGCTCTGTACCACAGAACCGGACCAAATACCACTATAAAAAGAAATATATATATATATATATATATATATATAGAGAGAGAGAGAGAGAGAGATAACTTTAGAAAAAAACGCAGAAGATGGATAGCATATACATTACGAAGACCAACAGAAAACACTGCAAGACATGCACTGTTCTGGAATCCGAAAATGAGAAAGGTTACCTTAGAAACACTAGGAGAAAAGAATTAGATATATAGGGATATACATAAACTACGTCCACAATTATTTGTGTAACTTTTTGTACCCACCCCTTTTCCCTTGCCTACAACTGTGAAAAATTCAGCGACCTTCCTGCCCTGATTAATTATGCACTCCCTCCCTAAATAAAAATTTACCCCCCCCCCTCCACCCAACCATAAAAACAAATGTTAGCTGAAAAACAACGGAAAAAATATATAATTTGTGTTTCACATTTGCATATAACAATTTAAAAATTAAGCAATTCAATTGCTATATAAAAAGACTATTGTTGATTTACTTTGAATATCTAGGATCAACCATCAACACCACAAGAGATTTCTCGGAAAAGATAAGAAAGAGATTAGCAATGGCACTACAAAAAGCATCACAGATGAAAAATGTAGGGCAAGGAGCAAACAGAAAAACAAAGTTACAACTAATAAGAAGCTATATCTTTCCAGTGGTAACATACGGTTGTGAGACGTAGGCAAGGGCATAAACAATGGTAAGGAAATTATCTGCATTCCAAATCAAATGCTATAGAAAGGTCCTAAGAATATCATGGACAGAAAAAATAACTAAAGCAGATGTCAGCAAAGATCTGAACATAGAAGAAGACTGACTCCTTGAAACTATTTTTAAAAAGTGCAAACTTACATATTTCGGACGTATAAAAAGACACAATGGTTTGGAAAGATTAATCATGGAGTGGAAAGTTCCAGGTAAGAGAACAAGAGGTAGACCAAGACTATATGGACACATGACTTCTAAGACTTTCTGAACATGGCACTTGAAGAAGTGGGACAGCTCGCACAGAAACGTGAGATTTACAGAATGACAGTGAGGACATCGTTCTGCAAAGGACGTGTCACAGAGAGAGGGAGAGAGAGAGAGAGAGAGAGAGATTGTTGACTACAACTGTTTTAACACCCCTCCCGTTCCCTCCACTTATCAACAAATGTCAAATTTGCTCAGCCTCCCCATCCCCCAACCACTATTTGTTGACGAAATGTACAGCTTCTATGGTAAAGAGAAATGCATAGTACATGACAAGAAGAGTATTGAAGATACTAATTTTAAAAAACCGATACGATGGATGAGGTATATTGAAGACATGCTCCGCGGGAAGCTTGGGGGTGAATATATATTTGAGGCAATAAAGGATATATATGGCGGAGTGGTTAAGTCGTTCACTTTGTAGTCGTGAAGTCGGGAATCGAACCCAGAATGTCTTGTTCAAAAAGTAGATTTTTTCGGAGATCCTTCAAGACTACCGCTTGATGTTTACAGCGTTACCTTCTATGGTGGCACTTTGTGTTCGACGTGCCGCTTCGATGAAACGGACGGAGTACATACGGAGTAACGTTATTACAATGAAATCAATTCTCTACACTTTTTACACCATCTCACCGAAGAAATGAAAATGTACATGGATAGAAAAAAGCGAAGATATGTGTGATTATAAATTCAAAGAATGCGAAAAATAACTGAATGTTTCTCTGCCGAATATTTCTCTGCTGAATGCTTGTGGAAAGTTGAGAACGATCAGTCTATGTCATCCCGCTCTGTCACGATTGAGACATTTGTTTTTACCTCTATTTAACGAACTAATTAGGGATTATCGCAATGATAGGCAATCGTAAGGTTAATGATACAGTCGTCTGGTCATGTAGCTAAACTCTAACCTGTCTGTACAGTTCCATTCCTCTCGGATATTCCTTCAACTTCACCCGACGAGTCAAATCATGTGCTGTCTCCACAGAAAACGATTGTTACGATGAAACTCCAAAATATTCTATCTTATTCGTAATACAATATGAAAAAGGATTAATATTTTCACCTCTAAATATTTCCCTTTCGCTTTCATCTTTGTCTTCGCCTCTTTCTCGATGTTCTCCATCTTTCCATTGGGACTGTCTATAAATTACTAATTGCTTTAACAAATTTTCGGGAAAAAATATGAAAGTTGTTGACAAGACATAAGATCGCTGACAAAAGTTAGCATCAGCAATACTGTTGTTATACACCAATTAAATTGTCTGAAATTGAAACATTTTTCACCGCCGAAGACGGATGTGTTGGGCCATTTTGCGCAAATAAAGCGGCAGCACAACGCATTTCCATTCTCTGGACTATATTCACCTGGAAATCTTGTAGGACCATTGTCCTGTTGCAAGAGAAATCCAGCGGGAGTTTGAGAATGAACGCTAAAGAAGAAAATATACATTTTTCTTACAAACATTATGTAGTTTCGTTATAATATTTTTTTAAACTACACTTTTTTAGAAGGATGGAAAGGGAGGGTTAAATTTTCCGACATAATTAAGCGGGGGGGGGGGAATTTGGTATCCCTAAATTATTAACAGTTGCTGACAGGGGGTGGACAGGGGGGTAATTTATTGACAATCTCCTTCCATCAACGCCTTAAACAATGTATCATAGCTTGTGTCCGAACATATTTTTATTTCTCTTATGGTTAATTTCCCTTAGCAGTTCTATTTTCACTCGTAATGTTCCTTTTCCGCGTTCGCCCTCAATCCCCCGTATAAGATCTCCTACAGCACAACAAAAAAAAATGCTACTAAAATCTTAGAAAGGACGTAGTCCAGAGAACGGAGACGCGCCATATCGCTGTACTATTTGCGCCAATGGCGCGGCATATCCGACGTCGACTGTGGAAACTAATATGTTCATTCTTTTTCCAAATATCACTGAAAACATGTTTATTAATTTCACTAGACAGCGCTTGTCATAAATCTAATGGCTATAACTCTCAACCCTACTTGACCTTTTACGACTGTCCGTGCCACAATCCACTTGAACTCCTGAAGCACATGTAGCCTCCCTATTTGTTTGTTTCTCTTTCCATGAAACAAGAACTATTCTTCTTTATGATTACTTCCAGAGAAATTTGTTGATTATCTCAAATTATCGCAATCTCTAAAGAATTGAAAAACAGGTGGCAACCATGTCATTTGTCTGTTCCTAGTGAGCGCGAAATCTATGTAAAATATATTAATCCTTTATTGTATATAGTCCTTTATAAATGAAAAATTACATGATTATTTAAAGCAGTGGTTCTCATCATTTTTTACCCTTGACCCCCCTTTTGACACACATTTGTGTCCTTTGCCCCCCCCCCCTATGATTAATTAATAAAAGGTCACTAATTTCTCAGACTTGCTTTTTATACTTATCTTATCGAGACAAAGATGAAAGTGGAAGGGAAATATTCCGAGATGAACAGGTTACCTTTTTTCATAGTTCATTATGAATAAGAGATAATATTATGGTTATTCATTGTGTCCGACTTTCTCTGTGGAGACGGCACTTTACCTGACTCATCGGGGATTGACGGATGAAATCGAAGATTCTTCTTCTTTCGTTCACTTGAAACATGTCTATATCTGTAATTCTGTCTCCTTAATTCTTCTTCTTTCGTTCACTTGAAACATGTCTATATCTGTAATTCTGATTCCTTAATAAAACTCACTGTCTTTTGTAGTTCATACAGTGTCCCATAGAGTTTTGATTCCAGTGTTGTTTCCTCTGGCCAATATGTCTGCCTCAGCATTTCATGCTCAGAACACTCTTGAAGTATATGTTTGGCACTCTGTGCTGCCTGTCCACATGTACACATGGCTGTGTTGCCAATCTTGAACTTTGTATACATGTGACTGCGGAGTCGGTTGTGTCCTGTTCTGAGACGTAGAATTATAACTTGTTCTGGTCTGTTCATAATATGATAGTCATCTTGTGTTGGTGTTTGTGGCTTTCTTATTGACTTGATCATCTGTTTTTTTCTGATGGTAGGTGATTGGTATATCTGGTTGGTCTTCGGCAGCACCTTCCTTAGCCAGTTGGTCTGCTTTTTCATTTCCTGGTATTCCACAGTGAGAGGGTATCCACTGCATGGTTACCCTATACTGGTAAGACAATTCGCTAAGTAGTTTTTTCAAGTCTGTTAGTTTTTCAGACTGGAGAGCTTGAAGCACTGACCTTGCATCTGTCAGGAATACCACAGGCTGTAGGTCAGAGTTGGAGTTCAGCAGTTTTTTAGCTGCCACACTAATTGCCTGGATTTCTGCATCATAATTATTGCAGAATTTTCCTGTCGGTGTTCTGATTGTATCTCTAGGCTTGTGTGGATATTCTATATATACACCTGCACCTCCATTCCTCACGGCATTCTGTGCTGACCCATCTGTGTATACTCTGACCCATATATCTTGTGGATATTCCTCATCCAGGAAACTGAGTGTGACTGTCCTTCGCTGCACACTGTTCTGTTCGTCCTCGCTTAGTATTCCTTTCACATGGGTCTGAATGTATATTGGCATTCCATGCCTTTCACTCCATGGGGTTTGTTCTGGTACAGGCCTTAATGGGCTGTCAACTTCAGGTAGGTCTGTAAGTTGTCTGCGGAGTCGTTTAGCTTGATGGATAAAGCTGCTTCTTTTCAATCGTCCCATTGCTAGATTTTGGAATCTTTCCTTCATTGGATGACTTGGCATACACTGAAACTTTTCTGCTTGAATTAGTACTTTTGTGTCTCTGCGTACGCCAAGTGTTTGCATTCTTCCCATTTTCTGCATCTCTGCTATGGGAGTTGATTTCATTGCTCCCAACATTATTCTAAGTGCCTGGTTTTGCACTTTATCTAGATCTTGTAATGTGGTGTTTGATGCGGGACACCACGCAGCTGAACCATATTCCAGGTGTGGTCTTATGCCTTGCTGGTAAACTTTACATAGTATATTTCCACTGGCTCCCCATGTGGTTCCACTTAGTTTTCTCAGGATAGCTAGCTTCCTCCTGGCTTTTGTTGTTGCTTTGTTTATGTGCTGCTTCCATGTCAGCTTATCATCAAAAGTAACTCCGAGGTATGTGGGTTGTTTGTCTTCTTTCAAGAGCTCTCCATCTATCTTGATATGACCAGCTTTTTGTTTTGGTGAGAGAGTAAAGAGTGTAGTGCTGCACTTATCTGTGTTAATGCTGACGCACCATCTATTTGCCCATAAGGTTAGGGCATCGATAGCTCTTTGTATTTGTTTAGTGGCCACTGTTGCATGTTCTTCCGTGCACCAGATCACCAGGTCGTCAGCATACATTGCCACTTTGATTCCGTGTGGTAGTTCAGCAACTAGGTCATTGATGTAAACCAAGAAAAGTGTGGGTGACAGGACTCCTCCCTGGGGGACTCCATGACGCAGTAGAACTTTCTTGCTCTTGCGACCATCTAATTGTACCCTGGCTCTTCTATTATGCAGGTATGCTTTTACCCATTTGTACATTCTTGAGCTAACCCTGCAATTTCGCAATTTCTTTAGGAGCCCTTCTTTCCACACCTTATCAAATGCTTTCCTGAGGTCTATCCATGCTGCTAGTACCAGTTTCTTTTCTTGGAAGGCATCCTCAATCTCTTGGGAGAGGTAGGTTGCCTGATCTTCAGTAGAGTAGCACTGTCTGAAACCTGCTTGCTGTGATACCAGAAGGTTTTCACTTTCAAGGTACCACTGCATCCTAAGATTGATAATGCGTTCCATTGTTTTACATAGACAGCTTGTGAGGCTGATGGGCCTGTAGTTGGAGACTGTGTTGCCATCTTTTCCTGATTTGAGGAGTGGTATCATTATTGCTTCTCTCCACGCCTGTGGTACATTACCTGTGGACCAGCTTGTGTTAAAGATCTGCAGTAGCTTTGCTCTTGCTGCAATTCCCAGGTTTCTAATCATTTCATTGGACACTCCATCAGCTCCAGGGGACTTTTTCATTTTCAATTTGGATATTGCATGCTCCAGTTCTCTCATTGTGATTGGTGCCTCCATGACTTCAGGTATAGGTTCACCTTGTCCAATGTTTTGCTGGTTCTCTCGAACCTCCTGTTGTTTGTCTGGGCTTACTTTGATGTTATTGTCTTCTGCAAAGGAATCTGCAAAGTAATCAGCTGCATGTTTACCTGTTAAAATGTTTCTATCTTTATAAAGTGTGATCCTGGTATTTCTCCCTGTACCTTCATCATTTAGTTGTTTTACAAGTTTCCATAATTTCCTAGTATCTCTTTCTAGGTTCAGCGACTCTGTTTTTTCTTTCCAGCTGCTCCGTCTGGCTTGTAACTTGGCTCTTTGAAATTTAGCCTTTGTTTGCTGATATTTGTTGTGATGTTCTTGGCTAGGTCTGTTCTCAGCCTGCTGTCTAGATGTTTCCATCTCATTTTGCAGCTTTTCCAGTTCATCATTCCAGTAGGGTTTGTAGTTTTTGCGTGCCCCCCTGGGTATGGTTTTACTAGCAGCATGTAGTATACATCTATTAAATTCTCTCACTGCTCTATTGATGTCTTTATCCAAGTTCATGTCCTTAGCTAGAACACTGGTTAAATGCTGGTACATTTTCCAGTCTGCCCTTTTATAGTTCCACCTAGTGAGCGTGCTGCTGTCCTTGGTAAATTCATTGTGGATTTCCAGAAATACTGGTCTGTGGTCACTACCTCCAAGCTGCTTTCCAACAACACGTGTGATGTTCCATTCCAAGCCTGGTGAGTGGAATGCTAGGTCTGGTGTAGAGGTGGTGTGCCATGCTCTCGAGTAGAAGGTTGGCGAGTCTGCTGGCTGGTTAATAAGGATGAGATTATTTTCATCCTGCCAGCTCTCAAGTTCCTCACCTCTCTTGTCGATATGATCGTAGCCCCAGCTCTGAGAGTGGCTGTTGAAGTCACCACACACCATAAGTCTCTCTTTGTCTGGAATTGTGTCTAGTGCCAATGGTTTATCATTTGGGCAGTAGTAGTTCAGGAGATGGAATTCTGCACTGTCTGTTTTTAGGTGGAGCATCTGGTATTCTGCCCCTTCCATATATACTTCCAGCTGACATGCGCTGATATTGTTTTTAACAAGTGTCAGAATTCCACCCTTTCGCCTGTCCTTTCGGTCAGATCGGTAGCACTGGTAGCCTCTGATTTTGAAGGCTATGTCGCTGCTGAGGTGTGTTTCTTGGATACAGCATATGTTAACTTGTTCTTCACTGAAGACATTTTCAAGTTCCAATTTTTTGCTGTATCCGTCTTTTTTACTGTTGACACCCTCAGCATTCCAGTGCATTATTTTTATTGGTCGTTTGTTTGTTTGGCCAGTAGCTCTATTCCCTTGCCTCCTGGCTCCTCGGGGCAATTGAGAAGGACTTCCAGTAACTGAGGTTGGGCCCTTTCGAGGTATAGGGCCCGGCACCGTCCCTGCCTGAACGTCCGCCACAGGGCAGGCAACATAACTATTTATAGATGTAGACATGTTTCCATTGTGTTTTGTGCGTGGCATCCTGATATCTGTGCGCCTTTTGGCTGGATGCCTCCGTCTTCAGCACTCTGCTTACTAGGGCAGGACTATGGTCCTGCTCGAGTGGGACTGCCCGACCAGTCTTAGTTTCCAGCCCCTGATGGCTGAACTAAGCCCCATCACCTCTGCACGGTGCTTGTCTCGATGGAGTGTCTCCTTAATAAAACTCACTGTCTTTTGTAGTTCATACAGTGTCCCATAGAGTTTTGATTCCAGTGTTGTTTCCTCTGGCCAATATGTCTGCCTCAGCGTTTCATGCTCAGAACACTCTTGAAGTATATGTTTGGCACTCTGTGCTGCCTGTCCACATGTACACATGGCCGTGTTGCCAATCTTGAACTTTGTATACATGTGACTGCGGAGTCGGTTGTGTCCTGTTCTGAGACGTAGAATTATAACTTGTTCTGATCTGTTCATATTGTGATAGTCATCTTGTGTTGGTGTTTGTGGCTTTCTTATTGACTTTATCATCTGTTTTTTCTGATGGTAGGTGATTGGTATATCTGGTTGGTCTTCGGCAGCACCTTCCTTAGCCAGTTGGTCTGCTTTTTCATTTCCTGGTATTCCACAGTGAGAGGGTATCCACTGCATGGTTACCCTATACTGGTAAGACAATTCGCTAAGTAGTTTTTTTAAGTCTGTTAGTTTTCCAGACTGGAGAGCTTGAAGCACTGACCTTGCATCTGTCAGGAATACCACAGGCTGTAGGTCAGAGTTGGAGTTCAGCAGTTTTTTAGCTGCCACACTAATTGCCTGGATTTCTGCATCATAATTATTGCAGAATTTTCCTGTCGGTGTTCTGATTGTATCTCTAGGCTTGTGTGGATATTCTATATATACACCTGCACCTCCATTCCTCACAGCATTCTGTGCTGACCCATCTGTGTACACTCTGACCCATATATCTTGTGGATATTCCTCATCCAGGAAACTGAGGGTGACTGTCATTCGCTGCACACTGTTCTGTTCGTCCTCGCTTAGTATTCCTTTCACATGGGTCTGAATGTATATTGGCATTCCGTGGCTTTCACTCCATGGGGTTTGCTCTGGTACAGACCTTAAGGGGCTGCCAACTTCAGGTAGGTCTGTAAGTTGTCTACGGAGTCGTTTAGCTTGATGGATAAAGCTGCTCCTTTTCAGTCGTCCCATTGCTAGATTTTGGAATCTTTCCTTCATTGGATGACTTGGCATACACTGAAACTTTTCTGCTTGAATTAGTACTTTTGTGTCTCTGCGTTCGCCAATTGTTTGCATTCTTCCCATTTTCTGCATCTCTGCTATGGGTGTTGATTTCATTGCTCCCAACATTATTCTAAGTGCCTGGTTTTGCACTTTATCTAGATCTTGTAATGTGGTGTTTGATGCAGGACACCACGCAGCTGAACCGTATTCCAGGTGTGGTCTTATGCCTTGCTGGTAAACTTTACTGAGTATATTTCCACTGGCTCCCCATGTGGTTCCACTTAGTTTTCTCAGGATAGCTAGCTTCCTCCTGGCTTTTGTTGTTGCTTTGTTTATGTGCTGCTTCCATGTCAGCTTATCATCAAAAGTAACTCCGAGGTATGTTGGTTGTTTGTCTTCTTTCAAGAGCTCTCCATCTATCTTGATATGACCAGCTTTTTGTTTTGGTGAGAGGGTAAAGAGTGTAGTGCTGCACTTATCTGTGTTAATGCTGACGCACCATCTATTAGCCCATAAGGTTAGGGCATCGATAGCTCTTTGTATTTGTTTAGTGGCCACTGTTGCATGTTCTTCCGTGCACCAGATCACCAGGTCGTCAGCATACATTGCCACTTTGATCCCATGTGGTAGTTCAGCAACTAGGTCATTGATGTAAACCAAGAAAAGTGTGGGTGACAGGACTCCTCCCTGGGGGACTCCATGACGCAGTAGAACTTTCTTGCTCTTGCGACCATCTAATTGTACCCTGGCTCTTCTATTATGCAGGTATGCTTTTACCCATTTGTACATTCTTGAGCTAAACCTGCAATTTCGCAATTTCTTTAGGAGCCCTTCTTTCCACACCTTATCAAATGCTTTCCTGAGGTCTATCCATGCTGCTAGTACCAGTTTCTTTTCTTGGAAGGCATCCTCAATCTCTTGGGAGAGGTAGGTTGCCTGATCTTCAGTAGAGTAGCACTGTCTGAAACCTGCTTGCTGTGATACCAGAAGGTTTTCACTTTCAAAATCGAAGATGTAAACTGTGACAAATATATCTGTATATACAGGATAGAGTAGAGGTACCTGAGATGACGTCTGTATCATTAACTTGACAGTTGCCTATCATTACGATCATTCGTAATTAGTTCATTAAATAGGCGTAACAAATATGTCAATCGTTACAGAACGGGATGACATAGATTATTTTCAACTTTTCCACAAGTATTCAGTGTTTTCTCTTATATAACTTTAAATTATGATCACACATATACTCGAACTTTTCTTTCCTTATGCATTTACTCCAAATATGTCTTTTTGTTTATGGTCTAAACTTCAGTCTCAAATCTTTTTAAAGAAATACAGTAAATTTATTTACTTCAGTATTGTCCACGTTTGACACAGATAGCACAGTTGATAAAAAGATTGAATTTATGATTTGCCACCTTTTGATTTTCATTGGGATTGATGTTTTAAGATTGGAGTAAATTGATAATTCTAGAATTGGCACCCACAACCTAAAAACTGAAATTGTCCCCTGTAGATAAGAGATTATACAATTATTCGTACTACAAGGGTCAATAGGTTTTCTTGTAAACATAAATAACATAGAGAAAGTATAATGTTGCTTCAAATAATAACTTATACAAGTAAATGCAAGTAGGAAGCAAGAGGATAAATTAAAAATTCTTGAGACAAACGGGAATTGAACCAACTTCGTTCTAACAGCACCGAATCGCCTTGCAACTCGAGTAGCCGGGGTTTTTCATACTTGACTAACAGCAATTCCAGGAAAAGATGCGTTTTCCTCAAGACATTAAATTGTGTACTCACGTCAATGAGTAACGAATACGGATATGTGCGCATTACTGAGGAAACTTCAATACTGGTACAGGATGTTCGTTGTTGTTGTAATAGTCATTGTCTCGATTCGTCCGTTCTCAGTGACTTGAGTATACAGTTCGAATGTCTTTACCAAATCGCATCCTTTCCTATAGATGCAGCTGTCACGTAATGAAAACCCCGTTTACTCGAATTGCAAGGTGATTCGGTGCCGCTAGAACGCATCTGGTTCAATCTCCGTTAATTCCAAGAATTTTTTATTTATCCTTTTGCTTCTTACTTGAATTTAGTTGTATAAGCTATTCTATGAAGCAACATTGTACTCTCTCTATGTCATTTATGTTTACAAGCAGACTTATTGGCCCTTGTAGTACAAATACGGATATTATATGTTTGTGTTACTGGGGATACTTCAATACCTTTATATTCGTTGTTGTTGTTGTAATAGTCCTTCCCTTGATTGATTCGCTCTCAGTGACTTGAGTAGACAGTTGAATGTCTTGACAAATCGCATCATTTCTGAAAGATGCTGCTAGTCAAATAAGGACAAACCCGTTTACTCGAATTTCAAGGCGATTCGGTACCGTTAGAACGAACCTTTAACAATTCCCATTAATCTCAAGAATTTTTTATTTTCCTATTGCTTCCTAAAAAAAGGGTTTAAAGGCTGTAGAAGAGTACTTCACTGTACTCGGTTTCCCATATGTATTCCGTCACTCTCAACGAAGCGGCACGCCGCCTGCCGAGAGTACCACTCATAGCACGTAACTGCGTAGCTTCAAGTGATCCACAGGGATCTCCAAAAATAATCACCTTATAAACAAGACGACACGAGCCGGATTCGAACCACTACGCCAGGGAGATCCTCTCTTTAGCTTTTGTCTTGCTTCCTACTTGAATTTACTGGCGTAGGCGAAGTAGTGTAGTCACTCAGGTGCATTAACTAAATCCGTCTAAAGCATCTGAAACTTGATTCTCTCTCAATAATCATATCGTCAATATATCAATGTTGAGTGTTACTTTGTGTGAGGATACGAAATAACAAGAACAATGAAGTATTCTGGGTGTTCTTTTCGACAGGAGCCTAAGCTTCAATGATAATGTTGACCACATCATTTCTAGAGCAAAAAATATGTATGCAGTAAAGTAATGGTTGTTGCTTAGATGAACAGAGGTTAATATTTCTTCTATAATAACGGATATTTGTTTTTGGTATGAAATATGCATTGGCAATTATGTCAGCGAGACGCAGAATGAAAAGTTGGTTAAGGTCCAAAATGAGGCGATGCGTATCATTCTTGGGTGCACGGGGGAAACATCTATACAAACAATGCGATTCTTACTTGACTGCCCAACTATGGAAGATAGATTACTGTTATATTTATGCCCAGCAAGAACCTACCTCCAAATCAGCGCTGATAAAGGCACCCACTGCATACTAAAATACAGTTTAAAAATTAATAGACTAAAGATATGAAAGTCGTGGATGAGGCTTGCTGAGGAAGTTATAAAAAGCGTGTGCTCACTGAAAGATGCGGCGCATAATGTGGAATGGATAAATATTACCGTAGATTGCGTTACTTCATTCAGGTAGTAGTAACTCTCGATAGAGAATTTAGGAAGAACGTTTCTATTGCTGTTGAATCTAAGATGCGGGCATTGATCAGTGAGAATTCCAAGGATGTTGATATGGTTATATACACTGAAGGGTCTGTTGTTAGACATGTGCGTAGTTCGTGAACTTTCACAGGGCAGAGTGTAGGGTAGACTATTTGAGAGAAGAACTGAGATTGTTGCTGTAAACACAAGTCGCATAACAATGGAAATTATGGTAGTGACAAGGGTCTTCAGCTGAATGGGCACAGTGTGCAACTAATGTCTGCATTCTCAACGACTCAGAATTATTAGAAAAACATAAATAGCAGTATTCATGAAAAAGTGGTTTCATGCTGTGGAGAAATCAAAGTTGAATGGTGTTACATTTTGTTTGTGCCTGGTCATTCAGGTGTTAAATATAACGAGAGAGCATATAGATTAGCATATTCTGCCATTGTATCGAGTGACAGGATAATGGGTGGCACCGACATATTGAACTCCTTGAGAGAAAATGTACGATCATATGGATTTGATGAGGAAGATAATTCCTTTTTCCATGTCCAGAATAAAGCATCTAGGGTTGAAATGTGGGCGTGGCAAGAAAGGAACATTATTTTAGTTTGTTCCTTTCGTGCCACAAGCGACACATAGGGCAGAGGTTTTGGTTCTCCATATGATGCGGTCCGCTGCCTGCAGCTTTAGTTCCTGGATGGTCTTACAGCCTATTAATTCCCCATCTTTAAGAATGGTGTTTTTATGGGTTGTTTTAGGTCTTCCTCTTTTTCTTTTACCCTCAGGTGACCACATAAGGGCTTGCTGGTTTATTATGTTTACATCTAGTCGTAAAACGTGACCAAGGTATTTCCATCTTCGTTTTCTTATGATGTTTGAAACATACTCTTGGTGTGTTTTGTCTCTTAGATCACTATTTGTGACGAAGTCGCTCCATTTTATGTTCATCAGTTTGCGTAGACATTTGTTTTCGAAGCTGTTTAGTTTGTTGTCTGTTGCTTGAGTTGATTTCCAGCTTTCACTACCATACGTTAGCACTGATACAATACGTGAGTTAAATAGCTTTAGTTTGGTGTTTGTCCCTAGATCTTTTGATTTCCAGATATTAGTTAATTTAGCAAATGTGCTAGCTGCTACTGCTATACGTGTGTTTATTTCTTTCATTGAGTCTCCGTCAACAAACATTCGGCTGCCCAAGTAATTAAAGCTGGAGACTTTTTCTAGTATTTGGTTATTTACTAAGATGTTATTTGTTGAGCTGGTAAGTTCCATGATATTTGATTTGGACGTGTTGATCTGAAGGCCAATTTGCTCTGCGAGTGTGCATAGTTTGTTGGTTATATCTTGTGTCTGTTGGTGAGTAGAGTAACATTATTATGGTCAACAAAAAATGTTTGTCAGCCTGTAGAGAACTGGAGCTATCAGTCATGCAATTACGGATATACTCTAAGTTAGGTCGGATCACCTATGGATATGTTCTGTGTGCAGTGATGATCATCTCTTTACTATTTGACCAACAAACTAACTTTTTGGTCTTCGGAAATATCCCATATCGATGTGGCTGAAATCTATCTTTTTTTCTCACAGCTACTGTCACAAAATTGGGCCGTGTCACATATATGATAATTAGTAGCTTACCCTATTCAGGTTGAAGCCATCTACCCAACATTTTTTTGGTTTTGTTTTACTGCACTGATTTTCTTGGCAGTATTCATATTTAGTATGTCATTGCTTTCTGAATTGTCCTGATGTACAACTGCCTACAGTGGGATTTAAACACTATATTTGGTCGTCACAGACGCTCAACGAACTCCATCGAAAAACGAAAAATATATGAGAAAAGTACAGTAAAATAAAGTTAATCTTGAGTACCTTTTCAGCACTTTTGATCAGCATGTCATTTTATATCGCTTTTGGTCAACATGTCATTTGATAGCCATTTTGGTCAACACGTCATTTCATAGCCATTTTGGTCAGAATGTCATCTGATATCCTTTTTGGTCAACGTGTCATTTGATAGCCATTTTGGTTAAAATATCATTTGATATCCCTTTTTAACGTCTACTTATATTTATTTTTATTATTTTTGCCTACTACGTGACTATCATGGCTTGCTTGTAGTTTTTTTGTGATTTTTTATTTTTACTAATTGGCTGCTTACCCTGATACTTTAAAAAATAGCCTATTTCATTGTTGCTATTCTCCAGTCATATTGTTATATTCTGCACTTTAAGCTACACTCACTAAATAGGATAATTGACCAGAAATGTATGGATATTATTTCTTTATCACGTTGCTCCTTATAAATAATAGTATTTCCCTATTTGTAATACAGATATGTATACACAGACACGCCCATCTTGATTTGTGTATATTCATATCGTTAAATATTATTCATATCCTCCATCGTCGAACTAATCGCAAGAATTATATACAGAGATCAACCAAACAACCAAAGATAAGTATTTTCAATTGATGGTTTCTATTATCCGGCTTGTCTGTCTACAATAGTTATTTCATTTCATAATTGAACCTGCTGATATAGCTTTCACTTTTTACTTGATGTTTAGCTGAATTTTTTGCATATTACCTAAAGAACATCCAAATCAATAAATGCAAAATTCAGGATAAGATTACATAAACGTTCATTGTCCTGGGCGTCTAGTGGGTACTATTAAATTACTTGTTACAGGACAAACGTATACATTTTTTTCTGGCTAGTGTGTACCAGATTCTCATACTTCCATTGAATCCCACCATAATAATTGATACTTAAGGGTTGCAAAGCAGACGTTTAGAAATGCCGTCTAAGACTGACTAGATTAATGCTCTCTCGGGATGATTCAAGTGTTTATTAAGGGCATAGTGAGTTCTAGTAGCATCTAGCTTCAGGGAGAAAGATCACTTCAAGTAGATTTTGTACGCTTGCTCGAGAATTTATCAGTACGTAGATCCCTTCTGGTGCTCTTTTTGAAAGAGACTATTACACATAATGTGTATAGCAAAAATTTAATGTAACAAAAACATTAACTAAAAAAACATTAATTAAAAACATTAACTAACAGGCATTAGATAACAAAAACATTAAACTACAAATACGCTAATTAATAAAGCCATTTGCAAAAACATTAACGAATATATTTTTTAACTAACACTGACTTTAACTAAGAAAGCCATCAACTCTTTTAAAAACATTAACAATGATAGTAAAAAAAAGGTTACTTTACAAAAATAGATATTAAATACCACATATACCTATTATTCGTCATTATTTAATTCTTTTATATAATCAATCAATCAATAAACCCATAACCCTTCAGGGTCGTAGGGGTACCACATTGGATGCTTCAGCACACAGAGTCCTCCAGCGAATTCTATCGTCAGCGATGCGGATGAGTGTGGAAAATATCTAGCCCTGTCCATTCCTTGATGTTGTCTGTCCATGTCTTTATTTGTCCTCCTCTGCTTCTTCCACCCTCGACAGTTCCCTGCAGTATTGTTTTTGACAAGGAATCGTGCCTGCATACATGTCCGAACCATGCTAGTTTTCGTCATTTCACTATTGAAAGCAATGGCTCCTGGACACCTGCACACATCTCTACTTTATTTCTTACGTACACATTGGTCTTATGTTCCCTATAGGAAAATTCGTAGAATTCTCTGTAGCATTTATACTCGAAAGCCTGTAATCTTCTCTCCATGTCCACAGTGAGTGTCCAACTCTCACAAACCATACAACACAACAGAAAGCACCAACGACCTATACAGTTTGATTTTCACTCCAACACTGATGTTGCTTTTCCAAATCACAGTTAGCCTTGACAATGACGCTAAAGCCATCTCCAGCCTTATTTTTAGTTCTGCTTTGCATTTACCAAATATGACCATTTATATAATATGACCATTTATTTATTTATTTTTTCTTTGTCCATTTTTATGTTACCATTTTTTATTTTCAAACATTTATTTGTTGACTACTTTCTAATTTCTGTTATCTACGTATTTTGTATGTGTGTGGGTGTATATATAAGAAAAAATAAATAAATAAATGGTCATATTATATAAAAGAATTATATAATGACGAATAATAGGTATATATATTTATATATATATATATATATATATATATATATATATATATATATATATATATATATATATATATATATATATATATATATATATATATAATATATATATATATATATATATATATATATTATATATATATATATATTCTGTATATCTTCTCTTTGTTCTTCAAGTTCCTTGAGATTGTCATTCTATTCTTCTTCTTCAGTGTTCATTTTCAACATCCGCTGGATCTCTCTTATAGCAGGACAAAGATCCTACTAGATTTCCAGCAGGATGTAGTCAAGAGAATGGAAATTCGTTTTGTCGTCGTTGTATGTGCATAATGGCCCGACATATCCGTCTTTGGTGGAAATTATCATTCAATCTGGCTTCTTTCATATCTTACATTATTTTGTTACTTCTTTAATGTATTATTTTACAATATCTTCGTTTTGTTTGCTTGTTCTTCTGGTGTCCATCATCTGTACAATTTCCTCTGTCATCCACCCCTTTTTTTTTGCTGTGATATTTGTTAACAGTATTATTTCTTTAGATCTTTGTTTCTTTGATTATTTTAGCCTTTACCATTGTTCATCTGCACTGCATATCTTTTCTACAGCGTTGTATATATTCTTTACAGCAATGGTGTATCTTTCATTCATTTCGTTTTTTGACTCAAGCACTGCCAGATCTAGTTTGGTTCTAGTGCCACTAACCGAGATTATTCTCCAAGTGATGTGATCTTCAGCTAGCTTCTACCAGTTGTCAGAAACTATGACATAAACCTTTATGGACAGTGTAACAAGACGTCAAGTTTTATCGGAACAGTTTTTTCCCCCAGTGTTCCGAAAACATTATCGAGGAGCAATAAAGTCCAGGTTTTTTAAATTAAATATTGATAGATTTCTCATAATAAGAACAGTTTAATGGTTTAATTGATGCAGATTTTATGCATATGCCTTTCCCATCAGTTCTCTACGGTCTTGAATGAGCGACAAAGGTGCATGCGACAGAAAATATTGGAAGCCAAATCCATGGCTGGAGCATAAACTGACATCAGAGCTTCACCTTCCTTGTGAGATCATTTGGGAATATTGAGATTTAGTATTTGTTTGAAGAGAGCTGCTTGGACACGGTATAGGGATATGATTATAAGAATTCCTCACATTTCTCTTACAACTGTCTTACTCAATAATGATAAATGTCAAGTTGTTTGGGGACAAAAATGAATAGATAACAGCAGAGTTATATAACTGTGTAGTACTTGTAGAATCTCCAATGTGTTGTGAATATTTCAACGTGAGATAGCCAAACAGTTGATTAAAATATTAAAACAGCTGGTGCTATCAATTTTAAAAGGCATATACAAATCAATGGTCATATACAAAGTTGTTAAATTACAGGGACTTCTCAGACTGTGAGTCTTCAGAAAGGCGACGAATGTGTGACCTATCATGCAGGTCAAAAGTGGACTGGCCGTAAATTCCGTCAACAATTTTGGGGAGGGGGGGGGGCATGATCTGAAAAGGTTTGACGGTTGTTGACAAGGTTAGGACGGAGGTTAACAATAGTTCACATAAACAAAAGTTCACATCAACAATAGTTCACATCAACAATAGTTCACATCAACAAAAGTTCACATCAACAATAGTTCACATCAACAATAGTTCACATCAACAATAGTTCACATCAACAAAAGTTCACATCAACATTAGTTCACATCAACTGTTGTTGATGGAAACCGTCTCATCCGTTCCAGGAGATCACTTTAAATAACAGTAATAAACACCCAGCATAAATTCCTTTGATACCCATCTCTTTTGTTCCGTCCTTTTTTATCTGCAAGTTTTTACTACCTATATGCCGAAACGGCTGTGCAGGGCCTACAAGGCGCAAAACAGTCGCGCAACGTAACTACGCTTCCGGCGGATATAGAGCATGAATATCTGTTTTGATTATTGTGGAGCGAACGCAAAACAAACAAACTACATACGAATTTACATTCTTTATATTGTTAATATAAACAAATTTTAATACTTTTGTTTTCAATTTTGCAATTTATTTGTGTACCCTACCGTACGTTTTCGTCATGTAATACCTTTCAGTGGTTCTGGCCTCTCTTCGTTTCTTTTTGTTGTTTTCCGAACATGTATTTGTATCACATTGTTACTGCAGGTAGTCTCATTGTGATTTTGTATTTCCATTCTGTTTGTTCGTTCGTATATAATTAAATAATTTGGTCGAAACTTCGATCCTGTGTATTGCACAACATAAAACTGCTATTGCTCTTTATATATAGTTTTTTTTTAAATATTTATTTACTTTACTATACGGTGTTACTGCAGTCTCACGATCACCCAATATTTAACATTGTAATAACAACCATCTAAATGTGAATAAAGGAGGTAGATTACCATGATTTACAAGTCATCTCTCCTCTATCTCTCCTCTCTCTCTGTCTCTCTCTCTTTCTCTCTCGTTATATTTTTATTTGTTGCTATGCATGTTATTGAGGTTTATTAAACACGTCTTCTTGTTGTAGTTATGTTGCAGAGTTGTTTTTGTTAGGAAATTGAAACCTTATTTTTTGTTGTTGAAAGTTTCAGCTTTGACCCTGAAATTCATTATGTTTTTCTCGGTTTCGCCAAGAGACTTTAATGGTCAGCGAGGTTGCGTGATTAATTGACACGTCTTTATTTAGAACTTAACACCTTGGACGGGATCAGGACGAGTTCAGGAAGTCCACGACTTGTCAATTAAAAATCCCCTTCCCCTTCCCAAAAAAAAAAAAATAATTGATGAAATTGCCGAGACATATATCTGGTTCACTGATATTTAATTTAAATATTGTATGTCTCTCTATTGATTTAATAATGTTTGTTTTTTAATATATCTTCCATGCTTACCTTCAAGTGCCATTTCTTGCTGATGTAGACACAATAGTTCTTAACATATTATTCTATGGTTTATGTCGTGATGCTCCGAAGTATGGGAAATAAAGCTAAAGATAAAATGAAAAGAAGGACTTATTAATAACTTATTTGACTATTTTCGTGATTTTCATTAATCACTATGATTATTATACTATGTGCGATAGCCAAAGAAAATCCAGGATATAGCTCAATTAGTCATTTTAGAAGGCTTATTTTCCCATTAGCAAACACTTCTTATTTTGCAGTTTGTCACAGATTATGTGATCGATTCTACTGTTGAGACTTTTGCACGATATCAATTATAGTTTTGTGTCTTCCTCTGTCATACAAAGGTAAGCTCCTAGTATAGTTTAATGTCTCCCTCTATCACGCATAGGTAAACTCTAGTATAGTTTAATGTCTCCCTCTATCACGCAGAGGTAAACTCTAGTATAGTTCTGCGGCTTCTTCTATTATGCCGAGACCTTCAACAATAAAGACATCTGTACAGAAAGTAAACATGTCCTGAAAAGCGGATTTTAAAAACTATTTTGGTGCATTTCGTTGATGGGACTTGGCATTATTTCACGCGACTCCAAGAATATAAATAGTGACCAACAAAAACCACAAAAATAAGTTTTGTTTACTTTCTTTTCAAAGGTCTTTATTGGAGCCCGCTAATGATCATACATAGGCAAACTCTTACAATAAATGTGTGTCTTCTTCTATCAAACACAGGTAAACCACTAGTTGGTGGCTAGTTTTATTTCATCTATACACACAAATATGATTTTACTTTCTTTTAGTAGGACGATTCTTCAAAGAATTGCTCATTCCTGGGAGTTGGAGCCTTCGTGGTATGAAATAAATGTGTGAATGTACCAGCCCATTGCACAAGGATGCCACAACTGGCAGTTCCTGTGGACCGAAACAAACAAATATCTCCTTCTGTCTTTCCTAATGCCCGGATCTGTGGCCAAGAGTTATAGCACATTTGATTCTTGATTCTTGATTAGGAAAAAAGGTCACAGCACTGGGGGCATTCCCATATATGCTCTGCTTGCCGTTCCGTCAGCCATCTAAAAGTGTATAAGCTCAGAGTCCCAGTCAGTTGCTGATTATGCGTTCTTCTGATTTTTCCGGAAAGGGAGCACTTTCTTCCATCGTCTCTAGTCACTCCCATTTCTACCATTCTCTGAATATATACATTGTCACGTTCGACTTCCTCCTCGTCTTCTCGTAGGGTAACCATGACTTCTTTAATCAATTCAATCCTGTCTCTTCTTATCTCGGTGTCGTTCACCAAAGCTTTACCGGCCAACACATCGGCTCTTTCGTTTCCCCTGACCTCAGCATGACCAGGACAGTAAATCCAGGTAATGCTCTGCGCATTTTCGAGAAGAGTGACCCATTCAGTTTTGATCATACATTTTTCTATCTTGCGCAGCATACTTTGAGAGTCCGATAGAATCACTGAGTCTGTTGGTGGTTCTGTCGCCAGCCAAGTGAAAGCTGCTGTCACCGCTCCTATTTCCATTCTCATACTCGATGTTGTAGTGGGGTAGGAAACTGACTTCTCAGCTAATTTCTTGCCATTTTGGTAGGCCAAGTAACCCCAACCATACCTGTTTGTTTCTTGCGTTACTGAGCCGCCTGTGTAAATTATTGTATCGTGTGGCTTCGAGTGCTGCAGTATGAGTTCTTGGATCATTTCCTCTGTTCTGTTGGCAGCCCAGTCGCGGCACTCTCTTCCCATCTGTATCACCACTGTTGTCAATAATTTTCTCTCTTTGCCAAGTGTCACCCATTCACAGCCTCTTCCCACTTCCTCCAGCTCACAAACTCTGAGTACGGTATCTTCTGCTTCTGCCATCCAGGATCATCCTCTCTTGATTGCTTTCCTTTTGTGCTGTCTAGAGATTGGTGTGTGACGTGATGATCATTATTGGCGACCTTGAAGTATTCTTTAACCGGGATATTATATGTCTTAATTTGATGCTAGGTAGGTCTAGGAGAAACCTAGACACTATAGCACGTCTCTGTGGTCAAGTGTTATAGCGCCTCTTTTTGGCCAAGTGTTATAGTGCCTCTTTTTGGCCAAGTGTTATGGTGTCTCTTCTTGGCCAGTTGTTATAGCGCGTCTCTTTCGTCAAATGTTATAGCACATCGCAAACGTACACGTACCAGATTCAAACCGCTCCACATGCAACCGTGCATCTGGACGTTCAGAAAGCATTTGAAACTTACTGAACGTATTTATATTACCACATATTTGTTTCAATTTTTCCTAATAGCAATTTCTTCCCGTGTAACACAACCACTATCACTGCATCCGGTTTATCTTCCCATGTAACATAACCACTATCACTGTATCCCGCGTTTCTTACCATGTAACACAACCACTATCACTATATCCTGTGTATCTCAAATGATGGGATTTAACCCGGTACTTTCAGTTGACTTAAGTTACGGTGCGAATTAGTGTCAACTGAAAGTACCGGGTTCGAATCTCGTCAACCACCTTCTGATTCAAATGGATTCTAAGAAGTTTAGGCAGCCTAACTATGTCACGGGAGAGTCTACAGTCAGAGAGTTGAACATTATGTAGAAATACCTATCACGCACTGAACTATTAATCAACCATTTTTTTTATCAATGCACTATCTGGAATTTCCTCAACTTTCACAACATCAGTAACTGTGCACTTTCTCCATCTCCCCCCTCCCCCCCCCCCCTGATATTTCCGTCAATTCATATTCTTGTTGCAGTGTCAACTTTCAGGAGATTTCAGTTGGCTTCCTTTCTGTTCTTCCCACGAGAATTCTATGGCAGTTCATGAACGTTATAAACTAGATTTATGTAACCTTATTTTCTCTTATCTCCCGTCCCCAGTTTCTGTATACATGAGATGTATTGTGTTTTGTATTTTCTTACTTTCTTTGAAATTAAATCTGTTTATCTACATTTAAAATTATACTTTCTCTATCTTTCTGTACTTTTTCTGGTATCCGTTTCTTTGTCTCTAATTTTCTCTCATTCTTGCTTCATCTGTATCTTAAGATCAAATAGATATGATGGCTACACCTTTCTCGTGGAAATTAGAGCGATGTGTTTGGTGAGATTAATCAATTTCATTCTATTTTATTCAAATCTGTATCTTTTGATTTCTCTTGACAAAGGCACATTGTCCGCAACGTCAAACATTTCTTCATTTTTATCATTCGTTTATACATTTATTTGTATTCTTTATATTTATAACTATTTGTACATTTATTAGTTTTTTAAGAATTGCACTAATTATCCCTTTTACTTTCTCATTATCATGAAAAATCGCATTATCACCTTTCGGCATTTTTTGTCTTTTATTCTCTCTCTCTCTTATTCTCTCCCTCTCTCTCTCGTACTCTCCTTATTTGTTTATTTCTGTCTAATTTTCTATGACAGTTAGTGTCTCCCATCGGTATTTTTGTTTTCTTCAGTATTTTTTATCATTGTATTAGTCCTTAATCACGTTAAATTACCTGTACTTCTATATGTAAGGATACGAACACACAATAAATATTTCTGACTTAAAGAAATCTGACCAATGGATACTTGGATGACTAGCGCGAAAAGTTGAACACAGCAGACTACACCGAATCATATGCTTATTCTTGTCCTTCTTTGAAACAAGCCGGAATTCCAGTCCATGTTACGTCTCTGCGTAAAGCCAATCCGCTAATTTCAGTGAATTTCATTGGCTGGCGAAATAAAGTTTTAATAAATTATCAATGAAAAATATTGGTAATAGTCGGAGTGGTCTAAAGCAGTGATAGTGCAGGAAGGCTGCTTATGGTCACGGCAGATATCAGGGGTAGACTGGACCGCTGGATTTATGATGTCTTCGCAGCTATGGCTACTTCTACCTTTCAAGAATACCGAGGCTCAGGTTTGGATCAGTTGAAGAATTGAATAATAAAAAATAGATTGGACTCACTAAATTCAAACCTTTCTGTAGGATCAAGCGAGTTGATGTTAAAACATTATTATCTTGGCTGGCCTTACTTTTTCAGTGCATTTCAATTTCACTTACGAAGTATATGCAATGTAACATCAGGGCATCAGCCACGGATCTATATATATATATATATATGTATATACACACACACACACACACACACACATGCAACAGAAAGCCTTAGTAGATGACATGTCGTTATATAGTGACTCGCTTATGGGAGCTTTAGCATGCCACCTATACAATTATAGACTCCCTCTGAGTACAAGACTCATTCAATAGGTATTGCACTAATCCGAAAGCTGAAGTCTTTTCGGAATGAAAGAAAGCTCAGTAAAACCACGCCACTGCACATTGGAAGTAAGAGCTAATCGCTCACAATTCCTGGGGTTCTCAAACAAACAAACAATAAGGTCCCGGGTTCAATCTACGGTTTGGACAGGATTTTTTCTTTCGGAGCTGCAATCAAAATCCTTCCTGTATATGCCACGGCGTCTGCTATGACAAAGCGCCCTTTATTTTCACAGCCCATAGAAAGCCGTCCTACACTCCTTCAAGGGAAACATGCAGCAACGAAAGTTTTTTTAAATATTACTCGGGCATCTAGAAATATTATTGATCCGGTACTATTTTGGTAGGAATATTCTGAAGAAGGGCTTGACCATAAATCCTCCATTCTTAATTTAGCAACTGTTTTACACGATTTATGAAACTGCGTGGTGTGTAAAAATACATCGTGAAATGAAAGTTTTAGGCATTCGTGTGTGGCGCAAGGCCAAGAGGTTAAAGCGTTGGTCTCACACCCGTTAGGCCAGAGAAAGGTAGGCACATCTCAGCAAGAAGGGAGAACCCTTCACAAGCGAAGGTAATCTCAGTAGATGGTGAGAACCCTTTACATACAGCGAGAGATTGTGACGGTGAGAAATATCACAACCATACATTGCATTACTAGTCCATAGTGGCTCATGTAATAATATTGTCACATACCGCATCAGGCATAAAATAGCCACTATAGATGTATGGTGACGCGTGAATGTACAAAGAGGAACTGTCAAGACAAAAAGCATTGTTCTTCAGGACCTGTCGTGATAACAAGTGACCAAGTAAACAGCCAGATTAAAAGGCATTGTTCATTCTCCGCCATCTATACAGGACCTGGTCGGACAGAACAATAATGTGTTTTCGGACACCAGACAATCCTTAAAGGAACACAAAAGAACTATAGACTATGTCTAGGGAAAAATACTATCCCATGCAAAGTATGAATGTGTGAACAACTGTTGATGTAATGACTTGCCTCACCGTTGTGTAATAATACAAAAAAAGAGGGAGAAGCGTGTGAAATGATGTATGTCTGATGTATGAAGCATTTAGATTGGTTGGAAGTTGTTGCTAAGTTGGGGATCACTTGGTACATTTAGGAGATTCGATTGGAGATTCGTGAAGTGGACCACGACGATGTAGGTCGCAAAGTGGACCGTACAGCTGTAATGTAGATCGGGGGAAAAATCCGGATAGTTACAAGTTTAGTGAGAGGTTTTTAGCTAAAAGTTGTTAGTCAGAGCTTGAATAGCTCAAAGTTGGCAGAGGGTGTAAGTCCCCAAGTAAGCCGGATGTCTCACTGGTTAACGGATAATCGGATCAGACAGTTCAAGGAGTTCAACTGATATTGAAAACCTAAAATTCTATGAAGTCAAGTAGCATCGCATAGGTCGTGGGACTTGAACTTAAAGAATTTGTGCATCCTCTACAGGCAGAAAGGATCCAACGTTTGCTGTTATGATCGTGGCACGGCCATTTTGATAAGTACTGTGATCATTTTGTCATACCATGAGGTCGAGAGTTCGGTCCTCGGTAAGAACCGGACTTTTCTGTCGGATTGTAAATTTAAAACATGACGCGGCGACAGCAAGAGCACGCGGTCTTCATCACACAAGTCACTTGAAACTCCCATGCAACTTCCTAACGGGAATAATGCAGATATAATATTTTCTAGCAGTCTCGTCAAGTATATAACCCAGTGGCTTATGGAGATTTTTTATACCATATTTGGTCAGTATATAATGTGGGTCCACTGTCGCGGAATGTCATTTTAACAAAGTGACATTATTGCTCTGCTTCTTAGGCATGCAAAGCTTTGGCATATCACAATAAACATAGATACTAGCCGTACAAAAAGATAATACAGGAAATTCATTATAAAACAGTAATACAGAATAGCCATACTAAAACGTTCTTGATTGAAAACTTTAGGAATAAAATGTCATGACAAGTTTAATTTGGCAATGTTGAGTTCTCACAACGGAGTGGTATTTCACAACAAGAGGTTCCTGATCACGGTGGAGGAGAAAAGTAATTATATGTTATTGAATCGACTGTGGATGTTATCTTACCCAAGAAGTTGCCCCACTTAACTTGATGTATATGTGTGTGTGGTCGAGTCTCACGTCAAATATGCAGTCCTGTGAATTCATTCGGTTCATCTTTCAAACTTTCAAGCGTAATTTTTACCCGTGGTTTTCATTAGCTGCAGACACAAATTGTACAGAGAGACTATTGAAAATCCTGGGGGAAAGGTCAGATAGCTCTACTTTCAAAGGACCATTTCGGTGAATCCACATGACTGTATAACTGACAAGGGACTGTGTTTGATCAGCTGGAGCTATTTCTCAATAATAGTGAAAGACGGGTTGACCCGTTTACTTGACAAGGCTAAGAAACATCCTGCAGCGAATGCTTATTTGATGAGTGAGTTATTTTATAGCGAAATTGTTGCGATGTCATGTTTGACCATTTATAATGAGACATGAATGCACAGATTATCTCATTTAACTGAAGAAGGCATGAGTGATATTGGTGTCACAATGATATTGAGGTCACAATGATATTGCGGGCACAATGATAATGCGGGCACAATGATATTGAGGTTACAATGATATTGGTATCACAATGATATTGGAACCACAGTCATGGTGGATGAAGGCGATGTTTAGTTGTGGGTCCTATTCAAGCGTATTGTCACTCAGCTGACGTAGCTCAAAAATAGCGTACGTGCATCCCATACCACTAAACACATGAGTTGAGTTCAAGATGGCCGCTATCTATTCTAATAGGATAAAGTGCCGTGTTTATATTAAAATATTATAAGATATACAAAACTATTCACATTCTGGATTACACCTGGAGGAAGATATTTATATATTACATCATAAGAGAAGTGTCTAAAGTGGATAAGTGCAGTAATAAGTTTACAAAGTGAATATGTAAACAACGGGGGAGAAGATAACAACAAGTATGGCCATGAACAACTAGTGGCTAGCGAGGGGAAATGGGCAATCCCGAGTAAACTTACCACACAGACCTTAACCTGTGACTGACCTAGCACGTCGACAGGGGATACACAAAGTGCTCAAAAAGAAACTTAAATGGAGAGGAAGGCACATCACATGATTGGAGTTAACTTGAGAGACAAAATCAGGAATGAAGCACTAAGGAAACAATTAGGGATCAAGCCAACAATAGAATACATACAGAAACAACAAGTTAAATGGTGCGGCCACATAACCAGACAGAAAGAGCAAAGTATTATCCAAAAAAACACTTAACAAACGATACGAAAACAGGAGACCTAATGAACGCCCTCGTAAAAGGTGGAGAGGTAGTGTATTAGAGACACTCGGAAATATAACAGCAGAGGAGGCAAATAGAAGGGCAAAAGGCCGTACGCTCACTCTCCCCTCAACACCGAAACGTACATGAGGACAGAAAGAAGAAGAAAAAAAGAAGATACCTTTCCTGAAACGAAATTGTGTCTTATTTAGCTGGGGTTCTATTATCGGTCTTACTCTATTATTTTTGCGTGTATCTTTCCTATGTGACTGAGCAGATAAAATTCAGTAAGACATGAGATAATACGCACTTCACACTGGTAATTCAATAAAACATAAGATAATACATACTTCACACTGGTAATTCAATAAAACATAAGATAATAAAAACTTCACATTGGTATTGAATACGACATGTGGTAATGCAAACTTCACATTGGTGTTGAATACGACATACGGTAATACATATTTCACATTGGTATTATTTAATCCAATAATCTGCCTATCTATTTACCCGTAACCCGCCAGGGTCGTAGGGATACCAATTTGGATTCTTCAGCACACAGAGTTCTGTCATTTCTATCTTAAACGATGCAGATGAGTGAGGAAAAACTATCTTGTGTAGTCTTTGTTGTTGTCTGTCCATGTTTTAAGTTGTCCTTCTCTGCTTCTTCCACCTTAGACGGTTTCCTGCAGTATTGTTTTGACAAGGAATCATGTCTGCATACATGTACGAACCATGCTAGTTTTCGACGTTTCACTATTGAAAGCAATGGTTTTTGTGGATATGTATACTTTTCTATTTTATTTCTTACGTACACATTTATCTAATGCTCTCTATAGGGTATTCGTAGAAATCGTCTGTAACATTTTGTATTTGAAGTCCTGTAGTCGACTCTCCATGTCCGCAGTGAGTGTCCAACTTTCACAACCATACAACACAACAGAAAACACTAGTGCGTTACACAATTTGGTTTTCACTCTAACACTGATGTTGCTTCTCCACATAAATAACACTATGAGCGTTGACATAAATGATAAAGCCATCTCCGGCCTTATTTTTATTTCTACTTTGCATTTTTCATCGCTGCATATGCTAGAGTCTATGTATGTGAAAGTATTAAACCTCCTCAAGCTTATATCCACTCAAAATGATGTTGTCTGTTCTTCTGTGTCTATGCTATTAACCAAGATCTTGCTCTTTTCTGTGTTGATTTCCATTCCGTATTTGCCCCTAACTTTTTTCAACTTTGTTGTTAACTCTTGCAATTCTTGTTCTGAGCAAGTTATACGATCAATATCATCAGCGAAGGGCAAATTGCAAATATGGCGACCTCCGATCGATATAGACGTGTTGTAGTCCTAAAGAGTCTATTGTGTTATATGCTATAGATATATGTTAAAAAATAATAGAGACATGCATCCTTGCCGAACTCCCACATTTGTTTTAAAGAATTCTCAAATAGTATTGTTTGTTAAGATAACACTACTTGCATTTTGATAATGTGATTGAACAATGTCTATGATTGTGGTGTCAAGTTTAAATTGTCTCAGTATGTGCTATAGACCATCAATAATGCCAACTTGGGAAAGAAATTTGATGTTGCTCAGTAGACGGGAAATGTTGAAAGCAAATTTAACAGTGCCTGCTCTCATGCTAACGTCATTTTCAACCATCGCAGAGATGTGCCTGCAGAGTGCATTTATGTGGACCTACAATTCAATATACAGACTCATTTGTCCATCAACATAAGAGAGCTTATTCAGACACAAGAAAAACACTTTTTACGGTCGGTTGTGAAGCTGTATTTTCAAGTGGCACAGTTGTGTTAAAAGACTATGACAGCTTGGACGACAGCCTGGGCACAAGTTTAATATATTGTCAGAGACGAGAAAAATGATATTAGTTGTTTTGATCTCGTTATTAGGTACTCTGGACTCTGGGGAGCATGTACTAGTTCGGTGTTTCCCAGAAGTGATTGCAGATGCATACAGATGACATTTTGTATTGCGTGTTATTTGTGATAAATTCCTAGAAAGTATTTTTTTTATAAACCCATTTTAATTACATCTGCTGGGTGTCACAGACACGACTGCGATTATGATACAGCTGTAGTTTGTTTCAATAAGGTTTGCCATAAAAATTTTGTCAAATTTCCTATAATATCTTAATAACACAAGCTTGTAATTACATGATTTTTTTTCTTTACACGAAATCTTGCATTTTACACGTTACCGTTATTTCATAATTTTCAACTGCAATATTGCCAATTTTGTACACCAGTAAAATCCTCTAAACTTGGTAGGTTTTATTGTTATTTTATTTCTGAAAAACACAATGTTTACATAATAAAACATAATAATACCAATTTAACAATTGTATAAGCTATACGTGCATGGAGAGTTGTTAGGCATATAAGTACCAACTATGTAATCACTTTTTACAACAGAGAAATACGTCTATGAACTACTTTCTTGATGTGACACTGACAGAAATGTTGACAAATTCAACTGTATATCACTGTTGACAAATTCAACTGTATATCACTGTTGACAAATTCTCATACCAAGAGCAGACGTTGTTCAAATGACTATTTTTTTTCAAAAAAACCCTACTATTTTTTCCCTACTGTACATCGGCTAAAATGATTTAAGATACTGTGAACATGTAAATTTTCTAATATGATAATGTATTATGTGTGGCACATAGCTGAGAGGTTGGAGCTTTGGTCTCACATTAGTGAAGTCCAAAATTCGTACCCGGTAAGGACTGGGTTTTTTTCTGTTGAAGAGTAAATTTTTTAAAGCTCACCCTGTAAATGACGTGACGACAGCAAGATAACATGCAGTCTTTATCACAAAGCTACACCATCCCTCACTGCAACTCCTTAACGGGAAACATGCAGTATTTGACAGATAATATATTATGTTGTTTTATATAACGCAGCTAAGCTGTAATCATAATTGATTCATTTTTACTTTTTTTTTAAATGTATAGGTAATTATGATTGTTATGATGCAAGCAAAAATATATTAAATAATATGCTTCAGATGGACAAGTGTTAAATTGTGGTCATTATTTTATTGATGGGCAATATATTTATATCTTGTATAAACATTTGACCTAGAATAACGTAACGTGAGTGGATTCACGGTTTCGATACTTTCCCTGTCAGAACAACAGAAAAAATGCATAATGCACCACAGTATCTTCGTATCATCACCATCTGATATATTATGTCTAGAAAGTTGTCGTTATTAAGATACATCTGACATGAACCTAGTTCAGCGTAAGCAAGAACGTCGGCAGTATAGAAGATCGTCCAACATAATTAATTAGGATTCCTTTCGTTACGTTTTTTGATTAATGTTAGGAATTTGGTGGGTCACTAATGATATACTTGGAGTTGCCTTCGTTATTTTTAGCATTCGATTCCAAGTATGTAAATAGTGACCAACCAAAATCCCGACAATAATAAAAAAAACCTAACGAATAGGGTCCTAATTAATTATGTTTAAAGGTTTTTATTGGAGGTCGTCATGGCATAAGGCACATTGAATCTTTCAATGACATAATTAAACTTTGACATGTGTTGGCTGTATCGTCGCGTAGCACAATGGCTCTGAAACGTTTTTCATATTTTACCACTTTTCAATACATATTTTTTGTGTGGCCTCCGTAAGACAAATGTTCTTCCTTATCCCTCCTAGGATCGTCAACTTTCTTCAAGGATTGTTATTATATATTTAATTAAATATGATTTAAATAATTTCAAATACTTATTTTATCTGTGACTCTCAATTTTAAACATTTTCTTGGTATCCTCTCAGAAGAATCCTACTGCAGGGCAAGATTGTCCAAGTTTAAGATAGTTAAGGTTCACCATTTTATAGTCCTAAAAGTCTGCAGTCTTGAAAATTAATTCAACATAGCAGAAATATCACGCGATTGTGTATGCTTTTAGACAGACTTAATGAAATCCATATTTATAATCTTACCAAAGAAACCAGGGGCCACCGAATTTGAAGACACCTAACGATCAGCCTCATGGGCCAAATAACAAAAACACTTCTCATAATCATTATGAAGACAGTAACAAACAATATAAAAACAGAAAAAAATCCAGAGCAATGTGTCTTCATAGTAGGCAAAGGTACCAACAATGTAATATAAATTTTGAGAAAACAGTGGAGAGGTCAATGAAGGTAAAAACAGACATGTACCTTTGTTTTATAGACTACGCAAAGGCATTTGACAAAGTTAAAACATAATAAAGTTATGCACATATTAGAGAATTTTAACATGGACAGTAAGCATTTAAGAATCATCAAGAACATTTACTGGCAACAAACAGCAACAATAAGAAATTAATTTGGACCCTTTCAACAAATAAAACAAGAAATTATACAGTGTTGTGTACTTTCACCAGACCTTTTCTCTTTATACAGTGAATGCGTGCAATAGTTGATATCCCAGAATATCAGTGAATATCACATAACATAAATAATTTGAGTTATATGGATGACACTGTTCTGATTGCTAAAAGTGAGGAAGATCTTCAAGAATTAATTAATGTAGTAGTGACAAAAAGTAAAGAGAAAGGTCTCAACCTAGATATCAAGAAAACAGAAGTAATGGTTATTTCAAAGAAACAAAACACCGCATTGTGCAAGATCAAAGTGAATGACATAGTATTAAAACAGCTCCACAAATTCAAGTATTTAGGAACAACGATTACAGCAGATGGAAGAAGTACAACAGAAATCAGAAGAAGAATAGGACAGGCAAAAACAACATTCAGAAAAATGAAAAATATGTTGTGTAATATGACCTTGTCATCAGAGGTGAGGAATAGAGTTCTGCAGTGCTATATAACTCCTACACCTATACTAACATATGTTTGCGTTTATTGGAAATAAACACGAAATTGGGAAATTATAAGCAATAGAGATGTGGTTATACAGAAGAATGCTGAGAATACCATGTACTGCCAGAAAAACTAATGTGTAGGTGTTGAAAGAATCGAATGTTAGACGGAGCTTAGTAAATAATATTTAAAAAATAAATCTTCATTTTTTGGTCATGTTATGAGACAAGAAGGTTTGGAGAACATAGTCACAACAGGCAAGATTAAGGGCAACCGAGACAGAGGACGACAGCGTGAGAAAACAGTAGACAGTTTAACCTGACACGGCAGGGAAACAACAACGATTCTGGTACATAATACTGGGGACAGAAAGATGTGGAGAACCATGATAGCCTACGCCAGCCGGCATGGCACCTGATTGTGATTTAAGCAGACATTCCGTGACTACCTTCGAAAGTTTATTCTATTTCGTTTTCGATAAATTTCTTTGAATTTTCTGTTCTACTGAATATTTTTCTATGATTTGTATTATTGATATGCCATAACACAGAAGTGAAAATGTATATATCTCTCATCTTTTCCTTTTGCATTATTTCTTAAACTCCTGCAGATTAGCAGGATGTAGTCCGGAGAACGAATGCGTTATTATTTGGTCAAAATATCAACTTCACTGCACATCGAACTATGATCGCACTACCAGCAAGCCGGTCACTACACCGGCACATCTATACACAAATATGAAATTGAGTATTGTTAAATCTGGCCGCTACACCGATTACAACGACTGTCTGCGTTCCCATCATTCTTAATATTTCTTAGCATGCTCATTGAATAAATGTTCCAGTGTCGGGTAACAACCCTAGGTAGGAAATGGGTGGCTGGGGTAATACAGGGCGAAAATCAAAATGAACAATAGGTATTAGTGCTACCAAAACAAATCGATAAAACAACCTAACAACGTTCATTTTGATTTTGATAAATTCTCATTGAATCGCGGAAAAAATTATACACGAGTGTAAGTTTGAGATTACCCCAGCTATTGCCCTTCCTACCGCCATGATCGATATAGTCATGTTACCTGTAGTCGTATATAATGTACAACTGCCTTCACTCACAATTCTCTTTCCAAACTGTGCTGTGAACATCCATGAGCTGCTCACATTACGAACAACCTGTGATGTGAACGTCCATGAGCTATACACATTACGAACAACCTGTGCTGTGAACGACAATGAGATATACAAAATACAAACAACCTGTGCTATGAACCTCCATGAGCTATACAAAATACAAACAACCTGTGCTATGAACCTCCATGAGCTATACAAATTACGAACAACTTGTGCTATGAACCTCCATGGGCTATACTAATTCCGAAAAACGTGTGCTGTGAACGCCCATGAGCTATACACATTACGAAGAACCTGTGCTGTGAACGCCCATGAGCTATACACATTACGAACAACCTGTGCTGTGAACGTCCATGAGCTGCTCACATTACTAACAGCCTGTGCTGTGAACGCCCATGAGCTATACACATTACGAACAAACTGTGCTGTGAACGCCCATGAGCTGTGCAATCAACCAAAGCATTGCCTGTCATGATGAGTCTACTATTTCATTCCTCTGATCCCTGCAAGATCAGCGCAGTATGTCCATGTAATATTGTATTCAGCAATTGTTCATTATTGTGACTCAATGTTTCCTTAACATTCATTCCCCTCTCTATCTTACGCTGTGTGATTTGGGAATCTGAGAGTATCATTGTGTGAGTTGATAATTCAGGTACCAACAGGATGACGTCAAGAAGCGTTACCTCTTCTATTACCATGTTCATGCTTGATGGTGTAGTAGAGCATACAGAGCAACATAACCCCAAATCAATGTTCGATTTCACATACCCATGTGATAGGAAGTGATTAGTGTGACTAACTGTTCACAAAACACTACCGCCAACATACATGCGCATACAAATTCCGACAATGGCAAGGACAAGCTACGCAATATGTGAACAATAACATTTAGAACAATTCGTCGTTGACCATGTATTTTCTATTGTCTCTGCGAGTTTCAAATTGTCCCGAACAGTGTTTAGCTGTCAACACAATCAACAAAGATATAATCGCAAATGCTAACGTTGATAATCTGTAATATTGATTTCTTATTTGACACAATAACCTCGCTTGTTCTCAACACGTGACTAAACAACGTGCCATCAGCTGCGCCTCGGTCATGATAATTGACTTTCATATAAAGATTACGTTCGACATAACCTCTCGTGCTACATTCCATTTACAAGTCAATGGAAACATCTGATTTTAGATTACGAAAACGGATATAGAGAACTGTTAAAGCAACGGTTGAGAGCATTAGGACAAGGGTAAAAGAGCCCAAGGTCGGGAGGTTAAAAGAAACAGAATGTAGGGGTGAATGATTATTTCATGACAATCATATCTCCAACATACATTAAAGTTTTTTCTAACATCTCAGTCAAGTGATGTGCAATTCGTTGAAATCACTTCCATGTTGTTGGTGTTTTTAAGCATTATTTTCACTCTGTTATAATGTTTCAGTATCATGTTTGCATATATGACACTGATAATACTAAAACATGACAATCACACGTAATGAAACCAATGAAATTAATCATGCGATTTTACAAGCATTTGCGAATATTGATAAATATTGTCAAATTTTGAAATGATAAAACAAGAAACAAATTGTGGCATTCACTGGCAAAAACAAAACCATTTGATAACCTTAATACAGATGATTGGGGAAAAAATAAGGCAAGACTGCATCCACTGATTTGCATTTTAAGTACTATTTGTATATTTTGCATAAATATTCAATGTTTTTTGCAATCATCATCAAGTACCGTCTGCGCAACAAAGGTTGGCTACAACAGACATACAATAACCCCTTTCTCTTGTTTTGGTAGTGCACTCTGCTAGACTAACCTATCCATCTTGTAATCTTACTCTCCCACGTATCTCTGCCTACCACTTGCTAGTCTCCCTTAGACTTTCAAGTAAGGTCTTCAACAAGGTTTCATGTATTGCAATACTTCCTTGAAAAGGCTACTGTTTGCTATTTAATTCGAAGTTTTTTATTCATAATTCTTTTTCACCAAGACATACTTAGCTCAACATCGCGCTAAGTACTATTTAAATTTTTATTTCATTTCAATTTATCTGCATTGTGCACATCTTTGTATCTTTTTCTGTGCACATTCCCCTCCTTACTTACCACTTTCATCTTTCCCTTACCCTCTTTGACCATGTCATGCTGCCCTATATTCTGTTTCTTCCGTCCTCCCCTCGTTACTATCCTTCTTCCATCTTTTTCCTCCCTATCACCACCGTGTGTGTCTCTATGTCAGATTGGTTTATGTGGTCTTTTGTTTATCTTGATGAAGGTTTTTTAGTCGAAACATTGTCCGTCACTGTGCCTCGCTGTCAGGTTGCTTTATCTTCTCATTTTAGTAACACGAATACCTATTTCTGTTGATTTTGTTATTTTCCAAGTATTACGCCAGCCACCAATTTCCGTACAAAAGAGTTCGTATAATATCATGTATTGAACATATTGAAAGACAACAAGTAAAATGGTTCGGTCACCTTATGCGAATGAACCCAAACCACAAACAAATAAGAGAATATAACAAAAGAATATCCGGGTGGAATTTTTTTAAGTTCACTTTTTAAGAAGCCAAAGGTAGACCAAGAAAAGGTGGTTAAAAACATCAAGATAACCTTGAGCAAACATGGACTAAATGCAACCACGGCGGCACATCTGGTCTTGGAACGACAGCTTAAGCTGCCATTCTTACGCTTAACGGCAAGTGTGAATACTATCAACAGTTATTCCACCTGGGGAAAGACAATATAATCAATCAGTGAAATGACCTATATTTCTATACTTGTATGCCCCGTAGTTATTATAAACTTAAATTAGCCTTACTAAAATGAAGGTGATCTGCACTTTGCTAATCATATTAGTCCAATGTCCGCCACGTCACTTTTTAATAGTTAGTTTGTTCTTTTATTAATAGGTAAATTTGTTTTTATTAAATAATTTGTTTTCCGGATATCTACTTTTAAACCTGCTGTAATCGATGCTGTAACTTCTAAGGGTTCTTGTAGAGTTTTCAACTTGAACACAGAACCTTTGAGTTTATCGTCCGCTTTCATTTGGTCTGCGCACTTAAGAGCATAAAAGGTAAAATGTCACTTGGAAATTGTTTCGGAATTGCTTGTCGAGTGCAGTGAACTCCCGAACCAGAGAATAAATGCTAGTTTCTAGTTTAAATACTCAAGTTTTATCCCCGTGCGAATGACGCAACTCATGGGAAAGTGCTGGTGATAAACTGTATAGACTTTCTCTTTAACCTGAGTTTCCACAGATGAATTGAGAGCAGGGGTAGTGATGTGTAGGCAACATCGATCTCGCATGGTGTAAAATAAATTCGTCATGAATAAATATATCACTTGAGATTTGTGTCTCACAATATCAACACAGCTTGGAAAACAGCAATTATTAGTTATTTGTCTTATGTTCATGGTGGGGTAATGATGCCAAGGTTGTGTTTACGATGGTTGGATGGACGCCTCTGAACATACTGAACAAATATTGTCTGCTGAAGCTGAACAATCCATAATGTGGTATCATATGATTAACAAAACAAAAAACCAATGTATTTGAATATCCATAGATTTCCAACAAGATACAATAGGATAAACCACAAACAATGTGTTTGAATATATAGGAATTTCCAACAAGATCGCTCTCCAGTATTAGAATGTGGAAGGATTTCCAAGATTGCTCTCCAGTAAGTACAGAGAATTATTTAGATAAGAGAAAATGTGACTAAAAAAGAATAGAGAATTTACTTTCTTTGACTGATTTCTCTATACGCTATATTCTCTCAACAAAGAGACCGAAAGTACCACTCATATCACACATATATCCGTAGCTCTACTGGATCATTTACGTGAGTCCCCAAAAACAATAATTCAAATTCACTTGTAAACAAGACGTCGTGACCGGGAATCGACCCGGTGTTGCTCTCTAATATAAGGCAACTGTAACATGCATGGATATTGTGTCAGTATATTTCATTATATCCTGTACGGGAAAATGAGTGTAACAGGTTTCCTGCGAAAGCGAACTATAGTAGACCCCTTATTTCGCTACGAGGACATCTTAAAACGCGTCACGATGTCCATGAACATATACAGATAATATGTGAATAGCTACTGTATAGGTACAGGTCCAGCTGGTAGCATGATCTAAAGAAACGGTATAAAAGAAACTGTGTAGTCTAATTTATTTGTTCTCAGCTTCAATGAGTGCTAGGAAAGAGAAGATATACATATACAATCTCATTAACAGATTATATGAAAGCACCTTTCCGTTTATCCAAACGATAGTATTATTGTTGTGCTATAAGGAATTTAATCTACGATCTACGGCGATGGTGGATGTGATTAAAAGGCCAATCTGAACCGCAAAGAGTCCTCTACAGTATACAAGGAAACGCATGTCCATTTATATCATCGTGAGATACTGAGTGTCTTAAACGTGCAGTTCTTGAACTATCGGCTATCTTGTTGGATCATTGTCCTGCTACAAGAGAGATCCAGTGGGAGTTTGATAATGAACGCTGAAGAAGAAGAAGAACTATCGACTAAACTTTATCCTGTCTATATACCATTCCTGAAACTTCTCCTCCATGCAACACTAATCATGGCATCCTGTTCCATGATTCTGTATCAATGACTTTATCATGAATAACGAATGTGTGTACGTCTTTGTACCAAAGTAGAGGCCGTCCCATATATCTTTTCAGAGACATTAATTAACTATAAAGTTGATCACTCGGTTTGGAGTTCCAATTGATTATGTTAAGTGTTTTAGTGTTTTAATCAAATTAGTAATTTAGAGTTATTTGTGGGAAAATATAAGAATGTTAAAAGTTTATTGAATTGTTGTCATATGAAAAATGAACAAAATATTTTGAAAGATCTAAAAGTATAAACTTGATTAAGAATTGTTAGAAGTTTCTCAGTTCTTATTTTCTATCTCTCATCTCATCACAGTTTAAATGTGGAGCGACTTGTCTCCTTCAAAGGTAAAGGTAGGTCCCACAATCAATATAAGGTTTTACTGCGTGAAACGTAACAACAATAGTACTTACGTTGAACACAGGTTTAAGAAAGTTACACTTAGACAGAACGGACTATCACTAAAACTAAGGGTTATGATGTGTAAACAAGAAAACACAAATTACAATACACAAGACATTTTCAACGTTTCGAATTGTCAGGTCTTTCTCAAGAATATATTTTTTAAAACAGTGAAAAACAATGAAAACATAAAAAATCAATGTTAACACCACTAAATACACTATTGACAACAACTATTGACAACAATAGTGACAAATACACTATTGTAAACAATACGAAGTTCAATGTGATAATGATGCATGTGGAAACATGTAGTTATGGAAGCGGATTTTGCTGAAAATTGGAAGAGATAATCAACAAAACCCGCTTCCGTGACTCTTCTGTCTCTTCTTATCTCGGTGCCGTTCACCAAGGCTTTACCAGCCAATATATCGGTTCTTTCGTTTCGCTTGACCCAATCATGACCTGGACAGTAGATCCATGAAATGCTCTGCGCATTATTGAGAAGAGTGACGCATTCAGTACTAACTAACTGATCATACACTTTTCTATCTTGCGCAACATACTTTGAGAGTCCGATAGAATCACTGAGTGTTGGTGGTTGCATAGCCAAGGCTACTCCAAGTATATAGATAGTCTATAGTCTATCCCCGGGTGGAAGCTGTTTGATGGCATCCATACCTGCCGTTAAGCGTAGGGGTGGGAGCCTGTAAGTATCTATTCAAGGCCAGATGCGATGCCTGAGTCGTACTGAGTCCGTGTTAGTGGAAGGTGGTCGTGATGTTATCGATATATCTCTTTCTCTGTCTTCCCTTTGCTCTCTATCCAGCTGATCGTTTGTTATAAGCTCTCAGTGATAATTGGTTTGGGTCCATTCTCATAATGTGATTAAACCACTTTATCTGCTGACATTCTATATATTCAATACAGGGCATTATTCCTACTCTATTTCTGATATCCTCGTTTCTTACTCTGTCCATTTTGGTGACCATAGCTGCTAGATATGTAGGCAATTAGTAGATATGTAGGTAGTTAGCTCAATAGATATGTAGGTAGTTAGTTCAATAGATATGTAGGTAGTTAGTTCAATAGATATGTAGATAGTTAGTTAAGTAGATATGTAGGTAGGTAGTTAGTTAGTAGATATGTAGGTAGGTAGGTAGTTAGTAGATATGTAGTTAGGTAGATAGTTAAGTAGATATGTAGGTAGTTAGTTAAGTAGATTTGTAGGCAATTAGTTAAGTAGATATGTAAGTTAGTTCAATAGATGTGTAGGTAGTTAGTTCAGTAGATATGTAGGTAGTTAGTTAAGTAGATATGTAGGTAGTTAGTTCAATAGATATGTAGGTAGTTAGTTCAATAGATATGTAGGTAGGTAGTTAAGTAGATATGTAGGTAGTTAGTTAAGTAGATATGTAGGTAGTTAGTTAAGTAGATATGTAGGTAGTTAGTTAAGTAGATATGTAGGTAGTTAGTTAAGTAAATATGTAGGTAGGTAGTTCAATAGATATGTAGGTAGTTAGTTAAGTAGATATGTAGGTAGGTAGTTCAATAGATGTGTAGGTAGTTAGTTCAATAGATATGTAGGTAGTTAGTTCAATAGATATGTAGGTAGTTAGTTCAATAGATATGTAGGTAGTTAGTTCAATAGATATGTAGGTAGTTAGTTCAATAGATATGTAGGTAGTTAGTTAAGTAGATATGTAGGCAATTAGTTAAGTAGATATGTAGGTAGTTAGTTCAATGGATATGTAGGTAGTTAGTTCAATAGATATGTAGCTAGTTAGTTAAATAGATATGTAAGTAGTTAGTTAAGTAGATGTGTAGGTAGTTAGTTCAATAGATATGTAGGTAGTTAGTTCAATAGATATGTAGGTAGTTAGTTAAATAGATATGTAGGCAATTAGTTAAGTAGATATGTATGTAGTTAGTTCAATAGATATGTAGGTAGTTAGTTCAATAGATATGTAGGTAGTTAGTTCAATAGATATGTAGGTAGTTAGTTCAATAGATATGTATGTAGTTAGTTCAATAGATGTGTAGGTAGTTAGTTCAATAGATGTGTAGGTAGTTAATTCAATAGATATGTAGGTAGTTAGTTCAATAGATATGTAGGTAGTTAGTTCAATAGATATGTAGGTAGTTAGTTAAATAGATATGTAGGCAATTAGTTAAGTAGATATGTATGTAGTTAGTTCAATAGATATGTAGGTAGTTAGTTCAATAGATATGTAGGTAGTTAGTTCAATAGATATGTAGGTAGTTAGTTCAATAGATATGTATGTAGTTAGTTCAATAGATGTGTAGGTAGTTAGTTCAATAGATGTGTAGGTAGTTAATTCAATAGATATGTAGGTAGTTAGTTCAATAGATATGTAGGTAGTTAGTTCAATAGATATGTAGGTAGTTAGTTCAATATATATGTAGGTAGTTAGTTCAATAGATATGTAGGTAGTTAATTCAATAGATATGTAGGTAGTTAGTTCAATAGATATGTAGGTAGTTAGTTCAATAGATATGTAGGTAGTTAATTCAATAGATATGTAGGTAGTTAGTTCAATAGATATGTAGGTAGTTAGTTCAATAGATATGTAGGTAGTTAGTTCAATAGATATGTAGGTAGTTAGTTCAATAGATATGTAGGTAGTTAGTTCAATAGATATGTAGGTAGTTAGTTCAATAGATATGTAGGTAGTTAGTTCAATAGATATGTAGGTAGTTAGTTCAATAGATATGTAGGTAGTTAGTTCAATAGATATGTAGGTAGTTAATTCAATAGATATGTAGGTAGTTAGTTGAATAGATATGTAGGTAGTTAGTTCAATAGATATGTAGGTAGTTAGTTCAATAGATATGTATGTAGTTAGTTCAATAGATGTGTAGGTAGTTAGTTCAATAGATATGTAGGTAGTTAGTTCAATAGATATGTAGGTAGTTAGTTCAATGGATATGTAGGTAGTTAATTCAATAGATATGTAGGTAGTTAGTTCAATAGATATGTAGGTAGTTAGTTCAATAGATATGTAGGTAGTTAGTTCAATAGATATGTAGGTAGTTAGTTCAATAGATATGTAGGTAGTTAGTTCAATAGATATGTAGGTAGTTAGTTCAATAGATATGTAGGTAGTTAGTTCAATAGATATGTAGGTAGTTAGTTCAATAGATATGTAGGTAGGTAGTTAAGTAGATATGTAGGTAGGTAGAAAGATGTTGGATCGAGAGAGAATGATCAATGATACATTAAACTGACACTGTGACCCGGATGATATAATGAAGACTACAAATGCACACATGGTGCAGGTATCTGAAACTTGACATTATGATAAATGCTACTGGTGCATTCAATGTCTATATGGTTCCCTAAACATTAGGATAGATACTACTGGTGCATTCAATGTCTATATGGTTCCCTAAACATTAGGATAAATGCTACTGGTGCATTTAATGTCTATATGGTTCCCTAAACATTAGGATAGATACTACTGGTGCATTCAATGTCTATATGGTTCCCTAAACATAATGATAGATACTATTGGTGCATTCAATGTCTATATGGTTCCCTAAACATTAGGATAGATGATACTGGTGCATTCAATGTCTATATGGTTCCCTAAACATTAGGATAGATGCTACTGGTGCATTCAATGTCTATATAGTTCCCTAAACACCGCGATCTTAATTTACTAGTTCTAGTTTTACCCTATACATGCTTTTGTTGCCTGACAGAAAGTTATGGAATACAAAATCTATAAAGGCGTGACCATCACCCTTAACTTAATTCCTCCCGCTCGTAATATTGTAGAAAGTCAGTGCAAATTATCACTTTATGTGTCTGTCCTATATACATTTTTGGTTATTATTTTCTGTATTATTCTTGCCAAAGTGAAATTATTTTTTGGTGGTTTTTTTTTTTTAAGAATAGTGCTGGAAATTCCAAAATTATCATGATAGCCCACTGTCAAAAGTTAAGCACATGAAAATTGTATATTTTAACACGCTATCGGATAATGAGTTAGCGTGGTGTGATAATGCTACAGATGTGTCTGTCCTATGTACATTTGTTTCTGTATTGTTATTACCCAAGTACGCATGATTTTTTTATTAGAGTTGGAAAACCCAACATTATTATGATAGCGCATTGTCAAAACTTAAGCACATGAGAATTGTATATTTGAATAGGCAATTTTGCGATAATGAGTTAGCATCGTGTGATAATACTACTTTTGTCTGCTGAGTGAGTGTCGCGTGATAATGCTACTTATGTCTGCTGAGTGAGTGTCACGTGATAATGATACTTATGTCTGCTGAGTGAGTATCACGTCATAGTACTACTTATGTCTGCTGAGTGAGTGCCACGTCATAATACTACTTATGTCTGCTGAGTGAGTGTCACGTGATAATACTACTGATATCTGATATTTGTGTATTCGTGAATATTTTAAAGTGGGCAATATTCTGTGTCGATGTGTCGAATTCGAGCTCTTTTCATGAAGTGTTGGGCTTAAAAAAAATATTTCTCGTTGGATCTTCAAATAGTGTTTTCTAAGCTTGAGGCCCACTGAATAGAGTATTTTAAATCAGCCTGGCCGGCCACTGAAATTAGGTTAGCAAGCCGATTTGACCCGCGAGGCATACTTTGTCCACCTTCGTGTAAACTTTTTCTTTTGTCTGCATGTCACTATACTTCATCTTAACTCTATTCTTTCGAAATTATTTTCCTAGTTTTGAGGAAATTATCTTTCTTAGAATTGTGAACCACTAAATGCCAACAAGTTAAGACTTTAATAACCTTTGTAGTACTCAATGGAACCAACTATATTATATATCAAATGAAAGCGAAATGATTCCACAACAGAATTAAATTGTTAGTATGGCACAATACTATCAGTTATGTATAGGAGAAATAGCGAGTAAATATACAACAAAATAATGACCAAATTGTTCACAGAGATGTATTCATCATCAAATTATGATAAGCTAATGATACCAAAAGGCCCACAATTGTATTTAGCAACATTATCTATGTATATATACTGTCTTTGGAAGGAATTAGAAAATAATAGCAAATATCCACAGAAATTGACACAAAGTGTATATTTTAAATCAATGAGGAAAATATGATTGTAAAACAATTTATTTTTGTTTCGGCGCTCAGGTGGTATCCAGGCCTCTCTCTTTCTCTCTCTCTCTCTCAAGCAAATATTTGTCTTACCCCTCCTCCCTAATTGTTGACTTAATTTATGAACATTCCCCATATACTTATATAATATATACACATATATTTATATAATATATACATATATATTTATATAACATCCTGATATATGTATATATTATAGGAAGCACATTTACGGAAGATGGCTAACTCGACAGAGAGATTGAGTCAAGGTGTCAAAAAGCCAGTGACTTACCAGGTGTCATCAATACTTAACACCCATAAATCTGCATGGCTACAAAGCAACAATTGATAAACAGTATTTTTATACCAACTCTGTGTTACCAATGTCAAACATGGCCCTAGAAAAAGACACTAGCGAAAAAGATCACAGTTTGCGAAATGAGATGTTGAAGGAAAGCTATAAATGTCACGAGAAGAGACAGCTGGAGAAATGAAGATATCAGGAAAGAAGTAAAGACTATCTCAAGTCAAGACTACTTCGAGAAGCAGTAAACCAGATGGTTTAGTCTCGTCATGATAGTGGAACCTGAGCAACCATCTCTTCTTGCATACATCAGCAGAAGACCTGGCTACAAGGCACTAAGAAAACCAAGAACTAGATGGGCAGAGACAATCAAAGATTAAATAGACACGGGTTTACCATGGTCAATGCAACTCAAATGGCCAAAGAAAAAACTCCGAATTCCACCCCACAACGCTTAACGGCACAAGTGGACATGACAATAGATAGATAAATAGATAGATACACAGATGTTTATATAATATTACCATATCTTTATATAATATATACATATATATATATATGGAAATGGTTATCTGATTTTATACAAATGGTTATTTTCTCATCACAGGATGATTACCTTATGACAGGCTGTGTTGTAAAGCTAGAGGAAGACTAAAAACACTTTGATAAAGTTCAATGCTGGATCAATTCTGCTAAAGGACTTACACATAGCAACGAGGTTTGAATACGACATGCTGAACTTTCAACTTGAGAATTAAATATATATATTTCCTAACAACGATTTATTTACAAAAAAGTCACAATGGACAAATGTATCTTTTTCTGCATCAGCCTCTGCATTTTATCAGGTAATAGTGTGTGGTCACAAGCACTATCTGTGTCTGTCGTGGAAGATTAATCTATATATTATTTGGTCGTCTATTCTATCATAAAAGATTGTTTATAAATCATTTAGTCTTTTGTTCTGTCATGAAAGATTATCTATACATCATTTAGTCTTTTGTCCTGTCATGAAAGATTATCTATACATCTTTTAGTCTTTTGTTCTGTCATGAAAGATTATCTATACATCATTTAGTCTTGTGTCCTGTCATGAAAGATTATCTATACATCATTTAGTCTTTTGTTCTGTCATGAAAGATTATCTATACATCATTTAGTCTTTTGTTCTGTCATTAAAGATTATCTATACATCATTTAGTCTTTTGTTCTGTCATGAAAGAGTATCTATACATCATTTAGTCTTCTCTTCTGTCATGAAAGATTGTTTATACATCATTTAGTCTTTTGTTCTGCCATGAAAGATTATCTATACATCATTTAGTCTTTTTTTCTGTCATGAAAGATTGCAATGGGAAAACTTAGCACAAATGGATCTGCCCTGAGTACAATAATGACGGCCTGGACTTAGGTGAAGAAAGCAAGCATTTTCCCTTTCCATCAGTCAGGTCCTCTTTTGCTAAGTTTGGCACATAGGGCGAATGTCATAGTTCTCCATGCCTGTCGGTTAGTTGCCAAGGATTGCAGGTCTTGTGCATTTATTCCTGTTGATTTTAATTCATTCATAAATGTTCTTCTGAGCGTTGTTTTTGGTCTTCCCTGTTTTCTTTATCCCGTCTGGTGTCCACATAAAGGATTGTCGTGGAATGCTGTCTTCCTTCATTCTATGTATGTGCCTGATGTATGTCCAGTGGCATTTTCTGGTGATTTTCGCCACATATTCTTGTTTTGTCTCCTCTCTTAGTATGTCGTTTGATTTGAAATCTTTCCAGTTAGTATTTGTGATTTTTCTGAGGCATCTATTCTCGAAAGTAACTAACTTCTTATCCATTATTGCGGTAGATTTCCAACTTTCACATCCATATGTCATTGATGGAATCACACTTGCATTGAATAGTCGCAGTTTGATGTGTTTACTTGCGATCTTCGATCTCCAGATTTTGAGAGTTTGCTAAAGGCGTTGGAGGCGAGAGCGATTCGAGTCTTGAATTCTGAGTCGGTATCACAGTCTGCTGTTATCTTACTTCCCAAACATAGGAAATTTTAAACGTTGTCTAGTAAATTATCACCTAGTTTAATTGATTCTGTCAGGCAGGTAAAGTTCATGATTATCGTTGTATGTATGTTTATTTGAAGGCATATCTCTTGCGCAAAGAAAATGGGTATTTCTGGGTTTTTTTCTTGGAGATCTTGATGTGTGGAACTCATTAGGGCAATATCATCTGTGAAGGTGAGATCTTCCAGGGTTTTGTTGTTTACCCATTTGATTCCTAGTTGTTTTTGGTTGTACACTAACCTTCTTCTGTACAATAACCTTCTTCTGTACAATAACCAAATTCTGCTGTAGACCAATGCCCGGACTGATGTGAGGAAATCAAGCCTTTTATCTGTCGAATGCCTTAAGAATATAATAAATTCGTGAACTCCGGAGTAGAAAACTGTCCAGTTTGTGACATCGCGCACAAATACCATTTTTATGTAAGCAGTCATATGGGACTTAAGAAGCTCAGGAAAAAGGCCACCATACATACGTCCAGCAACAAACCAATACTGAGAGTAAACTCACCTTGACCCTTTATTTGGAACAGAAATAGAGTGATAATTTCGACCCACCCCACCCCACCCCCTTGATGTTTTAACGCAATAATTAGATACGATCACAAGCAGAATTAAATTGTATTTCAGAAATGGTGTCTATTATATTTTGTCTTACTTCCATATATTAATTTCAATGATTGTCACATAAAATACATCAACAATGTTTTGCTATTTGTTTCACGCCCGCCATGCACCTTTGGTCAACAAATTCAAGAATTCAGGGACCAGATGCTTAATTATGACAAAAATATCCTCTAACCATTTAAAGAAATAATATTTAAAGCCCAAACAAAAAGTACTAAATAACTACATGGTTTGTTTCATATTTTTAGAAAACAAAATTACTTGTTTTGGTTCAAATAAAAATGTAAAAAAATGTTCATTTTTATTTAAGTATAAAACAGCATTGTTGGCGTCAACTTTTGTTAGTTTCCTGTTCCCTTTATAAACAAAGGTCAAACGTTTTCAGATTACCTACCATCCCCTTAATTTTTTACGTAGTTTGTTGGCATCCCCTAAGAATGTGCATTCTAGTGACATGTGTGTTGCCTGTGTCCAGGTTATTGACATATGTTATTCTATTGACATATGTGTTACCTGTGTCCAGGTTATTGCGATAGCAATATGTATTACGGTTCAGACGATGAGTATCGGCTTGTGAGAGATCTGATGAAGAGCTACAACAAGCAGGTGAGGCCTACACACGCCAACAACCAGGTTCTAAACATCACTTACGGAGTGGCCTTGGCGCAGATAATTGACCTGGTAAGTGTTTACCAATGTATATAATAAATACAACCTCCCTGTACCTCCGTAACATAAAACATAGAGTTTCGACGGTTGTTGTTGTTTTTTTTTTTTTAATTCTAAGAGGGATAATGATTATTAAAGATGCCACTCGAGTTCCCTATTACCGACCCTGGTTGGAATGTAGGCGGTCACAATCTATTTCTGACCCTGGTTGGAATGTAGGCGTTCACAATCTATTTCTGACCCTGGTTGGACTGTAGGCGTTGACAATCTTGTACCGACCCTGGTTGGACTGTAGACGTTGACAATCTATTTCTGACCCTGGTTGGACTGTAGGCGTTGGCAATCTTGTACCGACCCTGGTTGGACTGTATGCGTTGACAATCTATTTCTGACCCTGGTTGGAATGTAGGCGTTCACAATCTATTTCTGACCCTGGTTGGACTGTATGCGTTGACAATCTATTTCTGACCCTGGCTGGACTGTAGGCGTTGGCAATCTTGTACCGACCCTGGTTGGACTGTAGACGTTTGCAATCTTGTACCGACCCTGGTTGGACTGTAGGCGTTGGCAATCTTGTACCGACTCTGGTTGGATTGTAGGCGTTGACAATATATTGCTGATCCTGGTTTGGCTGTAGGTGTATACAATTTTGTACCAAAAATGTAGCAAGAACGCAAATTACCATTATAATAGGACATTAAGTGGAGTGGAATTCCTTACTATTACATTCCTTGATTGCGAAAAAGACATTTTCATAGTATTCATCGAAGGATGATGTGAAAGCTATCAGAACACTGCGGAATCCCATCAAAAATAATTAATTCTATACGTGTACTGCATGAAGAAACATCTTGTCGATGTGCACATGAGAGAACACTAATAGAGAAATTTTGTGTTAAATCTGTTGTGCAGTATGGATGCTTGTTATGGCCATTCTTGTTCATCCTAGCGAATACCTCAATCATGAACTCTATCCACGGTTGTACATACAACTTTGATAGGGGGATGTTCTAGCCATGGTTGTACATACAACTTTGACAGGGGAATGTTCTAGCCAGGGTTGTACATACAACTTTTATAGGGGGATGTTCTATCCAGGGTTGTACATACAACTTTGATAGGGGGATGTTCTAGCCAGGGTTGTACATACAACTTTGATAGGAGGATGTTCTAGCCAGGGTTGTACATACAACTTTGATAGGGTGATGCTCTAGCCAGGGGTGTACATACAGTTGTCTCCCAACCTTTTTTCTACCATGCCCCAGCCTAAGTATTTCTAAAATTCTGATGCCCCCCCCCTATGTACCATATACATTTATAGCATATCCTTTACAGGACTTAGCTATCAACCCAGTATTTGTTGGCTCTTGTGATATTCTAGGCAATATAAATACGTTCAGTAGTTTACCATTGCTTTCTGAACGATCCGTTACACAATTGCCTGTGGCGGGGATCGAACTCGGTACCTTGGCCGTCACAGACGCTCTGTACCACTTCGCCACAGAGCCGGACTACATATATACATATTCTTTTATATTCAAAAATTGAATTATTCCATAACATTTTGGGAATATTTGAGGGAATGATGCTGTAGGGAATGATCTAACCTAGTGTTTCACTTTGGGAAACACTAGTTTAGATCAAGTCCTTCCCCATGATAACCATATGCGCTGATCTCGGATCAGCTTAGATTAGTGATGTATTTAACTTGTCATTGGATGCAGATACAAACTATACGTAAAGTGAGCAATGAACAAGTTAAGTGACTTGAGTACGTAATACTGAAGGAGGGACTAGGTTTTGAGGATGTTCTGGGGGGAAATCTGCTTGGAGGTGGAGGTGTGTGTTTTTTAATTATGTTATTTGTATTTATCTCTTTTTTTATTTGATTCCTAATAAATGATATTAAACGTCATGTTATGATTTTATAAATCAATAGGTGATAACTACAAGTAAATTCAAGTAACAAGCATGATGATAAATGAAAATAATTCGTGCAACTGACGGGAACTGAACCAGGTCCGTTCTAGCAGCACCGAATCGCTTTGCAACACAAATAAACAGGTTTTCCGTACTTGACCAACCACATCCCCCCAAAATAAGATGTGATCTCGTCAAGACATTCAATCTATGTACTCAAGTTACTGAGAACGGACCAATTGAAACAAGGACTATTAGAACATCAACGAACATCCCGTACAAGTATTTAAGTATCCTCAGGGACATAAATATAGAAAATTAGGACTAGGGGATAAATACTAAAGGTGAATATTTACCGTAGGATGGTGCTGTATATATCTACTGTAAAGTAAATATCTAAAGTAAATATCTACTGTAGAGGTATGATGTTGCGATGATATATTTAGAACTAAAGTGAACATCTAATGTATGCATGGGACTCGACGACTAACTAACTGACTGACTGAGTGACTAACTTACTGACTGACTGACTAACTAACTACGGGTTTGAGAAAAAAATATGCTAAAATGAATTTTTGTGACAATTTGTAGGTTGCAGATACGGTCAATTGATATTTTTCTGGTATATTGTTTTCATGCTATGACCATTTATTGTGCTTTAAGATCGAATATATACCGTAATATATGATGTAAGTATGGTGACCTAATTAATTCCCATATTTATAGCCTTAAGTTCATAGAGATATGCGTTAGCGAATACGCTGTAGTTAGATCATTAGTTAATGTAGAGCATTAGAGAAAAACATAGGTACAGTCACATTGTAAGGATAATTGGAGAGGAGATGGGCGCCGAATTAAATACTGCAATGAAGAATAAACCAGAGCAACGAAATGTGTGACGATTTAGACGGAGCTTCCAATTGCATGTGTTATAAACACATTCTACACATTTCCTATAGAACATAATCAGAAGGTCTGCAATAAATCATAACATAGAGATGTATACACATTATTGTATACACATAAATCCTCACTGCTTTCAATAGTTGAAAAACAAAAACTTGTAAGGTTTGAGTATTTTAGCCGTAATGATTCCCTATCAAAAACAATCCCGCAGGGAACAATCGAGGGTGGTAGAATCAAAGGGGGGGCAACATATACAGGACAGATAGCTTCAAAGACTGGACTAGTGACGTTTTTTTCTCTTCTCATCCGCGTCACTGAAGATAGAAATCGCTGGATAAATCCATGTGTTATTGCATCCATTTCACTTTCCCAATAACATGATCGTGTTTATGTATCCATTGCAGTACCATTTTATAGTGACTGTGTTGATGCATACAATGCAGTGCCCATAAACATTGAATGTTGATAAACTAAGGAAGTTATTGCGCCTGATTCTTAGTCAATGCTTTGAAAGATTCAAACAGTCGATGATATGATTCCAAATAGCCGACGCATGTATATGATTCCAAATAGTCAGTGCATGTATATGATTCCAAATAGTCAGTGCATGTATATGATTCCAGAATAGTCGGTGCATGTATATGATTCCAAATAGTCGGTGCATGTATATGATTCCAAATACGCGGTGCATGTATATGATTCCAAATAGGCGGTGCATGTATATGATTCCACATAGTCAGTGCATGTATATGATTCCAAATAGGCGGTGCATGTATATGATTCCAAATAGTCGGTGCATATATATAATTCCAAATAGTCAGTGCATGTATATGATTCCAAATAGTCGGTGCATGTATATGATTCCAAATAGGCAGTGCATGTATATGATTCCAAATAGTCGGTGCATGTATATGATTCCAAATAGGCGGTGCATGTATATGATTCCAAATAGTCGGTGCATGTATATGATTCCAAATAGTCGGTGCATGTATATGATTCCAAATAGTCGGTGCATGTATATGATTCCAAATAGTCGGTGCATGTATATGATTCCAAATAGTCGGTGCATGTATATGATTCCAAATAGTTGGTGCATGTATATGATTCCAAATAGTCGGTGCATGTATATGATTCCAAATAGTCGGTGCATGTATATGATTCCAAATAGGCGGTGCATGTATATGATTCCAAATAATCGGTGCATGTATATGATTCCAAATAGTCGGTGCATGTATACGAGTGAATGATGATATCTAATAGTTTATTTCAAGCTCTTGGGTTTCACATGGATCTGTTGCCATGGACGTTCTGGTGTTCGTGCAAATTAGAAAACAGTTGTGCTTACGTCAAGTGCTATCTTCTTCTTCTTCTGCGTTGATTCTCAAATTCCTGCATATTAGCAGGATGAAGCCCAGAGAACCCGAATGCAATATGTCATGGTTTGCAACTTTGTTGCGATATCTGTACATTTCGGCCTGAAACATCCAACTTCATCATGGTTTCTGAGTCACTTTGACTGTGTATGGGATGCGACAGTAAACTCCGCCCCATAACCTCCTTAGTCGCCTCTTATTTCATGTATGGAAAGTTACCAGTGTTACCATAATTTGGACCCCTGTGGGTCCCAACATCACGTGGGTCAAATACTCAAATATTCGGTGAATTGAAGATGCATAAATGGAACACAATGAAGTAAGATAAAGAGTACAATACGAAAATGGATAAAGGGAACACTATAAAGATTAATAAAGGGAACACTATAAAGATTAATAAAGGGAACACTATAAAGATTAATAAAAGGAACACTATAAAGATTAATAAATGGAACACTATAAAGATTAATAAAGGGAACACTACAAAGATTAATAAAGGGAACACTTTGCAGAATAAAATGTAACAACATTAAGATAAAGGGAACACTTTGAAGATAAAGGAAAACTATGAAGATGGATAAAGAGAACACTGAATATAAATAGATGGGATACTATGAAGATAGATAAATGAAACACTACGAAGAAGGATAAAGGGAACACTATTAAGGTAAAAGGAACACTATGAAGATGAAGGGAACGCTATGAAAATAAAGGAATGCGTTTTTCTAGCATACGGACGATGTGGCCAGTCCAGCGGAGTTGTGACCTAGGCAGCAGGGCATGAACGCTTTGCATACAGGACTTTTGAAGGATTTCCTTGACTGGTATTCCATCCTGCCAATGTACTCCCATGAGGTTTCTTAGGCACCGAAGGTGGAAAGAGTTACGCTGTCGAGCGTGTCTCGCATAGACAGTCCAGGATGACACAGCATAAAGCAGTATTGATAGAACCACTGCGCGGAATACGTCCAACTTTGTTGTAAATATTAGAGAAAGTCTGATCCAGACATTGTCTCGAAGGCTCCCGAATGCGGCACTGGCGCGAGCAATGTGCAGAGCAACATCCTCGTCAATTGTCGCAGTATGCGATAGGGTGCTGCCGAGATATAAAAACTTATTGGCAGTGTTGAGTTTTTGACCCTTTCCTGTGATTACTGTTCTGTGTAGGGGGCACCTGGCGCTGGTTGATACATTACTAATGTCTTCGCTGTGCTGATAGTGAGATCGAACGCATCACATTCCAAAGAAAATAGGCCCATGCTGTTCTGCATGTCCTTCAGACTGGTAGCGTTTAGCGCACAATTGTCGGCGAACAAGTGGTCGCGAACAATGTCCGTCTTAGTGCAAATATATACGACGCAACGCATGTTCGTTCTCTGGACTACACGCTTCTGGAAATCTAGTAGCACCACTGTCCTACTACAAGAGAGATACAGCAGGATGTTGAGAACTAACGCAAAAATAGTGTGACATTAGGTGATCTCCTTAGGGTAGTGGTTACGCAGTCGCCTTGTGATCAAGAGGTCATGAGTTCAAAAAGGTGGAATTTTTCTAAGATCTCTGTGGAATATCACTTGAAGCTACGGAGTTACATGCTATGAGTGGTGCTCTCGGCAGGCGGCGTGCCGCTTCGTTGAGAGTGACGGAGTACATATGGGAAACCGAGTACATCGAAGTCAATCCTCTACGACTTTTGAACCTTTTTTATACCTTTTTTAACCAGTGTGACATAAGTAGCATGATGAACATGAAAGTCAGAATTTTAATTAATCGGAAACTGCAGTAATACTATGTACCAAATGGTAAATAAACATATTTTTTAAACTTTATAATGTATACGTTGAGGCAGATATATTGGCCGGAGGAAACAACACTGGAATCAAAGCTCTATGGGACACTGTATGAACTACAAAAGACAGTGAGTTTTATTAAGGAGACAGAATTACAGATATAGACATGTTTCAAGTGAACGAAAGAAGAAGAAATATAATGTATTAAACAACAATTTTACTTAGAACAAATGCAAGATACAAAATATTTATTGGGACTAAACACTTTCCTTCACCTGGGATTCGAATCACCGGCTACAAGACTAGAAAGTTAGCACACTTATCACTGGGTTATCCTGGTGCCCTAAAACATTTAGTTAACATAGCATATACAATCTGGTAAGGAAATAATATATCAACAATATTTCTGCGATTGTAATCCTGCTGTGATCGTAATCCTTCTGTGATCGTAATCCTGTTGTAATTGTCTCTATGATGCAGCATGCCGAAAATGGGTTATATAGAACTAGGGAAATAATCACGCTTAGCGCTACTCTAGAAATATGCTGCTGCTAGTACTTTAGGCATCTTGAGAGGACACTATCATCTTGTGGCTGCTGTGTGTGAGTTCAGTGTATTAACAAATCTAAACATTATTCTGTTCTCAACATCAGAGAATATTTGGAGGCAACCTATGATACAAAGCAGCTACACATAAATTAGACACAATAAATATTATAATATTTTTGACATTTCTATATTACAACTTGAATTTGAACCATCTCTCATCTGAGATGCATCTTTAAACTTGGAGAGGTGCTCATTTGTCTTAACAGAAAAGAAGACTGCAGTAGTGTACTATACTATACAGGTAGACCGATATGAAACATTTTCAGCAATGTTTGTGTTATTTTTCTTATATTTATTTTCTCCTGAATAATTCTCGTATCACTACTTTGTACTGCAGCTAAAATATTTCTCGTACCACTACTTTATAATGCAGCTAATACATGTATGTACCACTACTTTGTACTGCAGCTAATACATGTCTCGTGCCACTACTTTGTACTGCAGCTAATACATGTCTCGTGCCACTACTTTGTACTGCAGCTAATACATGTATGTACCACTACTTTGTACTGCAGCTAATACATGTATGTACCACTACTTTGTACTGCAGCTAATACATGTATGTACCACTACTTTGTACTGCAGCTAATACATGTCTCGTGCCACTACTTTGTACTGCAGCTAATACATGTCACGTGCCACTACTTTGCACTGCAGCTAATACATGTATGTACCACTACTTTGTACTGCAGCTAATACATGTCTCGTGCCACTACTTTGTACTGCATCTAATACATGTATGTACCACTATTTTGTACTGCAGCTAATACATGTATGTACCACTACTTTGTACTGCAGCTAATACATGTCTCGTGCCACTACTTTGTACTGCAGCTAATACATGTCTCGTGTCACTACTGTGCACTGCAGCTAATACATGTATGTACCACTACTTTGTACTGCAGCTAATACATGTCTCGTGCCACTACTTTGTACTGCAGCTAATACATGTATGTACCACTACTTTGTACTGCAGCTAATACATGTCTCGTGCCACTACTTTGTACTGCAGCTAATACATGTCTCGTGTCACTACTGTGCACTGCAGCTAATAGGTGCTTCGAATTGGTTCACTTTTGATAGCTTGAAAATAATGCTCGACTATTTAACGTGAGAACTTGTATTCAAACATCTTGTGTTGCAGTTAATAGTGTATGATCATGAGTGCTTATCAATATCACTATATAAAACTTAGCAAAAAATGGTCGTTCAGAAGAATTATGTAGTAATCTATAGTACAAAAACTTTTGTGTTCATGTGTTTCTGAGGGTAGTGATGAGAACATTGCAATATATTGTAAGGCATACTCGCACTTCATTAGAATCAGCAAAATTAAATGACAGATTGTGATTGTTGTTTACATTGCAGTGTTCACAAAAGTTGATAACAATATAAACAATAGTCATTTTACAACTACATTTGTGTAGGCGTGGACATAAAAATCTAACTTTTAGTAATGGACAATAAAAATTGCAACTTTAATAACAGTATAAGAATCATACTTGTTATGTTTAACTACATGTGTGCATGTCACTATAACATTAAGAACTAAAATAATTTTAGTCACAACCAAAAAGGAAATTTCGTAAGAGAAATAATCACATGTTCATGTTCAACGGGAGTTGTGTGTATGTTTTAGGCCTTGTTTTATGGAAGAATTCCATCTCCTTCCCCGTCTCTTGTCACCTAAATGCATCACAGACATAGTATCGCCATAAAACATCTCTTCATTATTCCAACAAATCATGTGCGAAATCTCTACACATGGGAAATCACATTCTCCCTAATCTTCCTCGTATACCCATCCATCCTTCTGCACATTCTTAACAATTCTAACAAGCCCATCATCTTGTACATCCCGCTAACATCTTCTCTTACTATTACCCCTTACCAATCCCTATTAGTGGCTTCAATTTTAAAATCAAAATATTCTAGACTACTCTGCTTCCAATGACTCGAAGTAAATTGATCAGAGAAAGAGGAATAAAACAAAGAGGTTCTTCCTACAGGAAAAGACCGAACATTTTGAACTCTCTCGCTGGTTGTAGGAATTAGTTTGTAGACATAACATTTCTGTCATCAGTTGAAGAATGTTCTTAAACATAATACTCTCACTTGGAGCCATTTGTCTTGAATCTACAAGCAATGGTAGGAGGTGTTATATAAAATCTTTTAGCCAGATCCTATTTGACGTGGATATCGATCCGACAACGTAACAAGACTTTACCAAATATTCCGCTACACGTGTCATACGACACATTAATTTACATTCCACATGTTAAAATTCCGTTTATTACGATGCAACGATATAGCAGAAACTATGTAGAAAACTTTTGTCAATGTTTGCAACTATTTTCTTATTTGTCTTTCTGCAATTCCCTCCTTAACTCAGTCTTTTCGGGAATATCGAGTATGCCTAACATACGGTGCTTACAATATATATATATATATATATATATATATATATATATATATATATATATATATATATATATATATAATGCCTTTATAGGGAGGGAGTATTTATCCAAATTTTCAGTCATTGTCACGTACCGTGTGTTTTAGCGTAAACGATTAAAGATTATGGACTACGCATCTCTAGATTTCCAGTTTATTTTATCATGATCCTTGTTGACATTTTGCTTGGCAGACTATCTGCTTTCTCAGGTTGTCGTACTCGATCTTTTTTGTCTTCTATCTTGCCTGCCTCCAGAATATCTTCCTGTCTCTGACCCCCGCAGAGAATGAAAGAGGAAACAAGAAAGATGAGTGAAATGAATAGAATAAAAATCAAAATATGTACAAATAAAAAGGGATATTTATCCGCAGTTAGATGTGTGCACAATGCTAATGTCTTCCCTTCATTTCTTGCAATGAAAGAAAACTAGGAAAAAAACTTATTACACATAGAAAGAACAAGCTAAATCTTTCATAATTCCTGAATATAAAAATGTGCATATTTATATTATCCTTTTTCATATCTTGGTTGACAATTATACTGAATTTGAAGAACCTAGATACCACCAATGTTTTAAGTGCTAGGGCATGATAAAAATTATTTTTTAAAATTAAGAGAAACTAATATAGCCACAGAAACTAATTTTCTTGCCAATACATCGTTGACCAATGCGCTTCGTTTCAGGAATGCCAGTGTGAAGAAATTAATCCGCCAACATAAACCAGTTACATTAGTAACGCAAATACTCGACACAACAAAATCTGAAAAATGATCCGTAAACATAGCTATGATATAAAGAACGTTGAAAAATTATTTCAGATAAAGATCATGTGGTCTGCGCATAGTGCGGAAAATAACTGAGAGACTGGTAAACTCATAAACGATGTAATATTAAAAAGTAGCACGAACGATGGAGTACAGGCCTACCTGGTATATGGAATGTGTTTTTTTCCTACCGTTATGGGGAAACTGTGGAAACGTCATTTTCTTGCATTTAATAACAGAACAGTGGTTAACTCTTAACAATTACAGGGCAGAAGTGTTATCCATCGATTAAAAAAATGTGATCATCGATCACTGGTGATAAAAAATCAAGTGATGGGCGTGATTAGAGTTTATCCGTTTGCCTAGTGTTCAAGAGGTCGTATGTTTGAATCCGGTTGGTGACGTGTTTGTTTTTCATGAAGTGAACTTATCGAATTCATCCGAAGCTGCCGAGTTAAGTACACAGAGTGGTAGTCGGGACAGGCTGCATATCGTTTTGTTGAGAAAGATGGTGTTAAATAATGGGGGAAACTCGACAACAATAAAGTAAATCAACTACAACACTCCAAGATTTTACCACTAGTGATCAGCTAATTCCATGATTGTTTATTTCTGTACATAGATAAATATTAGGTTTGTAATTTAGTTCTAAACACGTCATAATAGTATCGTCTTAAAGTCAATATTTACTGTAGTTCTAAACAAGTCAAAACAGCATCATCCAACGTAGATATTCACTTAAGTCCTAATCATGTCATAACAGCATCATCCAACGTAGATATTTGCTTAAGTCCTAATCATGTCATAACAGCATCGTTCCAACGTAGATATTTGCTTAAGTCCTAATCATGTCATAACAGCATCATCCAACGTAGATATTCACTTAAGTCCTAATCATGTCATAACAGCATCATCCAACGTAGATATTCACTTAAGTCATAATTATGTCATAACAGCATCATCCAACGTAGATATTTGCTTAAGTCCTAATCATGTCATAACAGCATCGTTCCAACGTAGATATTCACTTAAGTCCTAATCATGTCATAACAGTATCATCCAACGTAGATATTTACTTAAGTCATAATCATGTCCTAACAGCATCATCCAACGTAGATATTCACTTAAGTCCTAATCATGTCATAACAGCATCATCCAACGTAGATATTTGTTTTAGCTCTTAAGTATTAGTTTGTTGAATATCCTCCTCGCACACCGGACATGTCCATAAGTGCTCAGATCTCCGATTTAGTTAATCTCTTAGGATATAACGGCTGATGGTTCCTGTTCTATGTTGGTTCACTGATCTGATTGAAATCTTTGTTAGGTGTTCTGTACGAACGACGCCCATCCTCACTCCCAATTCGCGCATTCCTGATACTGACTCACGCTCATTTATCTCAAATCCTTCTGATCTGGTGTGGACTCACTAAGAGCAATTAGTATGTCTCCTTGGTCTATAGGCTGACTATCTGTTATGATGGCGAGGCTAGCTAATTGGTCAGCCCGTTCGTTTTCCTCCAAACCCGCGTGTCTGGGATCAAAGATAAGCGTGATTTTTCGCAGTGAAGCCCTCATTTTAACTCTCTTTAAAGATTCCACCCATCCCCTACGTACATCACCTGCTTCGATCTTTAGAATCATATTCATTGAGTCACTTAGTATGCACGCATAAAAGAATGGAAAACTGATGTTTTGTACTGTGAAATGTACAGTAGTATTATATATACATTTAAGCTTATCAGTGATTGATTAATTATATAACAAATTCTACCCTAAACACAAAGCCTGATACGTATTCAATGAATGTTAACTGACCAGATGGTAAGAGAATACATGATAATATCCTCACTAAAGGTAGGGGAAAAACCAGGTAGAAATAGATCGAAGATGTCATTGACACTGTAACATCATATAACAGCAGTGCATGTCAAGCGACTGATCAAGCCATATATGGACAAATTATCACCATAGTTACCACTTAAATTTATGAAAAAAAACCTGTTCCGAAGACAAAAGCGCACAGACAAGCCCTATATATATACCTGCATTAGAACCAATTGTCAATCGGTACTAAAATTTACACAGTTAAAATTTAGGGCACTTCTTCCGATTTAGCGCCGTTAACAATTTTAAATGTAGTCATTTGTTATTTTTATTCTAACATATTAATTTGTCTGTAGGAATAAAGAAAACTATGGGAAATTTGCACTTTTTAGACAAAGTTCATGACGTTGTGACGCCATTTTATAAGATAAACATAGAAATTATGTGTTAATCGCGGTAAGAAACATCAAATGTGCCAATATCTCAATCAGTAGAATGATTTACTATTAACAAAAGTTGAGTGGTTTGACTTCGTCCTGATGCGCATTTTTGGGGGGTTAAAAAAGAAAGCAAGTTGCCATGTTTTCATCTTCTACAATTGATCATATATTATGTTTAGCAAGGTCCTTATCACTAAAAACATTTATTTTGGGTTGCAGTTGTGCAAGAACATATTATCGATAACTTTGACTACACTTGATGAATAGGTGTGTATGAGCGATATGAATAAAACTATTGCATATTTTCGATCCTCTTATGGTTCTTGATTTGAGTCATCACTATAAATATTATTGATATCGAATATATTTTCAAAAATGTAACAGGCCTAAGAGAAAGCTGTTTTCATTATGTATTACCTATTTATACTGTTAAAAAAAATAAACGCAACATTGCTTCAAACGTGTACCAATATTTTATTTTATGGTTTGATATTTCAACCTTGTCATGAAAAAACTCTCGGACTTTAACTAAACCAAACCCGTCTCCAGTCATTCCAAACGGTCTTTTGACGATACGATGTTGGTTCGCCCACTGCAGTCGGTTCTGGCGATGTCGGTCCGCAAGGGCAGGACCTCTGCAGTACCATCTAGTCCAAAGGCCAGAATCATGCAACCGGTTTCTGGCCGTTTGATCTGAAATTCGACGAGCTGCTGGCCTTAACCAGACTGTAAAGAACGCAGATGCAAATCGATTTCTGAGGCGACGCAGCCGTATGAAGCGATTTCTGAGGTGACGCAGCCGTATGAAGCGGTCTTAGGCAGGAGTTTTTATTCTGGATCTTCCACTGCTAGGCCGGTGTGCTACTGAGCCAGTTTGTTAAAATCACATACAAAGGCGGCTAATGGTGCTTCTAACTACATAAAATTGTCTGGCCAATACACTTTGTGATTTACCAGTCTGCAAGCGTCCAAAAATGATGTACCGTTGTTCTGTAGTGAGATGAGCCATACTTGCGCATTTAATTTTCGACTGAATTTATTTCAATTATTTATGGGCACTCAATAATATGGTCAGCCAGTTTTGTGGTCAATAAGTTTCATGTGATTATTATGAACTCATCACAAATTATTGCCTAAAATGTTGTTTTGACCTTGACCACTTTCATTACCTTACTAATAATGAAGTGAGTACAATTCAGGTAACGAGGAGAAGTTAATATCTAGGTAGACACAACAGATAGGTTGAATGATGCCCAATCAGCGAATATCTTTTTTAAAGCTAACTCCAAAGAAGTTGCGTTTCTGGTTTTTTTTAACATTATAGTTGTGAATCTGCTGTGAATAATTTCATTTTTGTAACAATATCACTGATTATTATAGCAAAGCAACCACTACCACTTGAAAACAAACTTTGAAAATACAAAAACAAATTAATTTTACGGTTAATCTGTCAATGTTTATCGCAATATTTTTGGAAATACAACCATAGATTAATCGCGGAAGACAGATTCAAACTTCACTAACAGCAGAGACATACAAGGCTACAATTACGTACGTACAATTAGTGTTGTCGCCAAGACACTTAAAAGAATATGAGGAAAGAAAACGAAATAAAACAACTATGTCTGAAAAAAAAGGAATGACAACACAACAAAAGCCACACAACCCAAATATACATAAATCAATGATCTGTATTAAGACTAAATGGCTTAAGAGTATCAAACTTCAATATTTAACGATTTTCAAGGGAGTACCTAGCTCTATCTTAAATGTCTGCCGTCTAATGAATATATGAAAGCGTCTTTATTTTTATTGTCTGTTCACTGTTTGTCTTGTTTTTGTGACAAAGACCTTATTGTTGAAACATTGAAACTGTCTTGTATGCTGTTTGTTCACATACACGTACACAATAGTATAATATCTACAAGTAGGACTGACGGCACAATAGATTCATTTGGAATCAATGCCCGTTAATCCTACGGATAAATATTTCGTTTTCAATCATTTTTCTGTTTTGTTTTATCGATATTTGGGTTAATTCTTCCTATTTTCTGTTTGTATTGTTGCACTACTGAGCTTCTAGTTTGTATTCTTCCGTTGTATATCTATATTTAGCTCTGCCATGTTAACGTGAACAGTGCCGTTCTTACTCGTAGTATTATGTTGTGGATATGTTTCTGATAAAGGTGCTTTTGTCGAAAAGTCGATTGATTTGTATGTATTAGATGTGTTACCAGTGATAAGAAAAGCTGCATTGCCTTGCTTCAGTTTAGCCATAGTTAAAAATAATAAGCTAGTCCCCATTGAGAAGTGTCACCGCACTCTACTACATACATACATACATGCATGCATGCACAAACGCACAAAAATGCACGCACACACAACCAGACACACACAGACACACACAGACAGACACACAGACATACACACAGACATACACACAGACATACACACAGACACACACACACAGACACACACACAGACACACACACAGACACACACACACAGGCATACACACAGGCACACACACAGACACACACACAGACACACACACACACAGGCATACACACACAGGCACACACAGACACACACATACACGCACGCACATACGTACATACAGACATACAAACACTCACACCCATACGTACACATCCATAAGGGTGCACTCGACAATTTCTTAGAGATTGTATTTCGATAGAATAAAAGTAACCATTGTAACATACATAATAATTCTTAAACAAATATAAGACATACTTTATAATGATAATATTAAAATAATATTAAATGTTCAAGAATATAACGAAGATACAAGATTAGGTAAACTAACCTCTCGGGCACATTACAGTAACATTAAGAGTAACACTCACAGCTGGATACTTGGCAGTTAACAAAGAAAAAACCAAAGTACCTTCAAAACCAAATGAAAAAACAAACAAAGAAAAAAATCTGGGGAAAACTAAACAGTATTAAAATATGTTAAAAGAAGACACTTTTTAAAAGGAATCTATATGAAAAGAAACTTGCATTAGCAGAACTGGTGGAGACAGGAATTTTCTAAGTCTTATCAAATATCTTGCTAAAAGAAACGCGTTCAATAGGAATAAATTAATTTAACTAAATTGCACTTTGTCTATTCAAACAGAAGAGCTTGTACAGCATCCATCAAGATCGTGCAACTATTCTTGAATAATAGATGGTTAAATGTAACAAAAAGGAAATCAGTTGTCGACACAGGAAATACATTAATCCACGAATGTATATTTAAATCCATCATTTCAATGGCTCCCTACAGAGTACACCTCGTCAGGACAATTGTATAATTAACTTGTCCTGATTATATGCTCCGGTTAGGTTTTCGTTTTATCAGCTGACAAATAACTGATACTGTACGCAGAGTTTAGATGGAATATCGACACCGATTATCATTTATTTGACAAATTAACGTTATGGATTTTCTACTCATTTTCTGTCAATATTTACACAAGAAAGTCGGTTATTTTTACGCATTCTATCAGAAACACTTGAACATTCTATCAGAAACACTTGAACATTCTATCAGAAACACTTGAACATTCTATCAGAAACACTTGAACATTCTATCAGAAACACTTGAACATTCTATCAGAAACACTTGAACATTCTATCAGAAACACTTGAACATTCTATCAGAAACACTTGAACATTCTATCAGAAACACTTGAACATTCTATCAGAAACACTTGAACATTCTATCAGAAACACTTGAACATTCTATCAGAAACACTTGAACATTCATTCAAACATGCACATGATATGTCAATACTTGTTTTTTTCACAATATAGCTTGATATATCTCACTGACTAAAACACACACTAAATACTCACTCACTCACCCACTCACTCACTCACATATTCTCTCACACTCACTCACTCACTCACTCACACGTACACACTCTCTAACTACTCACTCACACACACTCACGAACTCAATCACTTACTCAGACAACCAGTAATTCACTAAGACAGTCAACCACTCACTCACTCATTCAATAAGACAACCACTCACTCATTCTCGCACGTATTAACTAAGACAGTCAATAGCTCACTCACTCATTCACTAAGACAGCTAGCTACTAATTCACTAGGACTGCCCACCGCTGACTCACTCTCTCAACCACACAACCACTCATTAGCCCACCCACTCATTCACTGACTCACTCACTAGCTTAATAAGGCCGCCAGCCACATATTCACTTACTCAATCAGTTACTCAACATATCAACCACCACTCACTCACTTTTCACTAGCTTCACAGTTGCGCACATGTAACGAATCTTTCAACCAATTCATCACTAACTCTTTTCACTCTCTCATTCATCTTACACACACTTTCAATCATACATTCTTTGTCGTACTCAATCATTTCCCACACACTTTCAATCATACATTCTTTGACACACTCAATCATCTCCCACACACTTTCAATCATACATTCTTTGACACACTCAATCATCTCCCACACACTTTCAATCATACATTCTTTGACACACTCAATCATCTCCCACACACTTTCAATCATACATTCTTTGATACACTCATTCTCTTGTTCAAGAGCACACACATTGTGAACAAAGTTTATTCTTAAATAACTGACTAATGCCACCTCTTTCCCTTTTTCTCAAATAGCTGACTAATCCCACCTCTTTCTCTTTCTATCAAATAAGTGACTAATCCCACCTCTTTCTCTCAAATAGCTGACTAATCCCACCTCTTTCCCTTTCTATAAAATAACTGACTAATCCACCTCTTTCTCTTTATATCAAATAACTGACTAATCCCACCTCTTTCCCTTTCTATAAATAGCTGACTAAATCCCACCTCTTTCCCTTTCTATAAAATAACTGACTAATCCCACCTCTTTCTCTTTATATCAAATAACTGACTAATGCCACCTCTTTCCCTTTTTCTCAAATAGCTGACTAATCCCACCTCTTTCTCTTTCTATCAAATAAGTGACTAATCCCACCTCTTTCTCTCAAATAGCTGACTAATCCCACCTCTTTCCCTTTCTATAAAATAACTGACTAATGCCACCTCTTTCCCTTTTTCTCAAATAGCTGACTAATCCCACCTCTTTTTCTATCAAATAAGTGACTAATCCCACCTCTTTCTCTCAAATAGCTGACTAATCCCACCTCTTTCCCTTTCTATAAAATAACTGACTAATCCCACCTCTTTCTCTTTATATCAAATAACTGACTAATCCCACCTCTTTCCCTTTCTATAAATAGCTGACTAAATCCCACCTCTTTCCCTTTCTATAAAATAACTGACTAATCCCACCTCTTTCTCTTTATATCAAATAACTGACTAATCCCACCTCTTTCCCTTTCTATAAATAGCTGACTAAATCCCACCTCTTTCCCTTTCTATAAAATAACTGACTAATCCCACCTCTTTCCCTTTCTATAAAATAACTGACTAATCCCACCTCTTTCCCTTTCTATAAATAGCTGACTAAATCCCACCTCTTTCCCTTTCTTTCAAATAGCTGACTAATCCCACTCCTTTCCTCATTCTATCAAATAGTTTCTGTCTGTGATAAACAATTTCTCCGTAATATCTTTTATATAAACTTCAAGTATCTCTTAGAACCGTTTATATTTGTTTGTTTTAATTCATCTTTATTATTCCAATAACAGTCTTATCTGTTTGAACTTCGTCTCCACTATGTATCAAAATGGTGACTCACATTCCCCCTGTACTTACTTAGTATGTTACCTATCCAGTCATTCTGGGAATTATTGTAATTATTTGTATTCCATAAACACAATTCTTTACGGCGGCGTTCTTTATATGGCAAACCGAAATTTGTTCAAGAGTATTTAGTCTGATGTGTTTCTTTGTTTCAATGCATCATAGAAAATTAAACAAATATATACACATTGTTTAATTAAGCTTTATAAATAAGACAAATACACATGGTGAAGGTTGCAACAACAGGATCTTTATCAGAATAAGAACAAACAAACACAAACAACTGGAAACAACATTGAAATACATTAATTAGTATGTCAGAATCCGTTATCATAGAGGACAATCAGACAAAGGTAAAGTATAATAGGCAGGAATATCCTGTTACATGTTAGGATAGATTGGTAGACAATGTTAGCAAAGAAATAATGTATTAAAATTACAATACAAAGTTAAAATTGTGTTTGTCTTTATCTTTAGAAAAGCCTCGTGGTCGAAACGTTGATCTCACGTATTCGGCTTATGTGTAAGGCTTGTTGAAACATGTTTAAAAAAACTACTTGTTCATTTACCAAATGGTAGTCAGTTTTACTGAAGTTTTTCTTTGATTTTCATAATTGCAGAACAGCGATAGAAATGGATGTTTACAGTAAGAGACATAAACAGTAATACATCTTAGTTTTAGACAACGACATCTCAACTATATTTTTCAAACAGAGACCAGAAGTAACGCGTCAATGACTACTTGAAGGCATCTCTCAAGTACTGCAAAATTGTCCAGTCTGAAACAGTCAGTTCTGAGCGCGCATTACAAGTTTTGAACCGCGTACAATATTACAGGCGATTCAAAAGAGACACAAATGAAAAGGAGAGATGACTGTTTTCCCTCATCTCAAGACCAACAGTCCTGCTCAAACTTCAATAGGTCTTTCCGAACCTGGATTGGACACATCAGCCATCCGATGACAGATAAACAATCAAAGCAAACTTGATCTTTCTTAATGCAATGCTTATTCTCGCTTGCGAAGGAGGAACACCATCATAATATTTGTTCAAAATATTAATGTGATTTCCTCCAGCTACATATCATTTTCTAGACGTTAAATAAATATTTATGATACATTTCGAAGAAACGCTGATTTCTGTTTCCATAACTTATTTTCTCAATAATTAATGATTAACAAATAATGTCAGTGATTCTTTGAATAGCATCAGTGATTGTGGCGGAGCGGTACATTTATGCAATACAAACACGATCCAGCATACCTTCCCTGTGACGGAATGGTACAGTTTAGTTGTGCAGTACAAACACGGTCGAGCATACCTTCCCTGTGACGGAACGGTACAGAGTGCGTATGGACGGTAACGGTACAAGGTTCAAACACCATCACAAACAACTATGCATTAGCACCGTTCGACAGCATTAGCAACAGATTAAACGTCGTATTAATATTGTCTAGACAATTACCACAGTCTAAGAAGCTGGATTAACCGCCGCTTCGTCATGAGTATGATATGGTTTTAGTTCTTATGTGGACTTGCAACCTATTATTTCTCCTTCTCTATGGTACTTTTTAGGGTAATTTTAAGTCGTCCTCTTTTTTTTTCCTCTTATGTGTCCACATAAGGCTTGCTGGTTCAGTCTTTGTGATGAAATCGTTCCATTTTATGGTCATAAATGTTGTAACTATGCGTAAAACAGTTCAAGATGGAAAAGCCGGCATCAGATGGCTCGTAAACAACAACTTAACTGACCTTTTTTGCAATTGGCATATCAATCTTAAAATTTACTCACCAACAAACACAAGACACAACCAACGATCTATGCACACTCTCAGAACAGATTTAGTTCCAGATCAACACATCCAAATAAAAAAATCATCGAACTCACTAATTCATCAAATAACATCTCATCAAACAACCAAATACTGGAACAAGTATCCACCTTTACTTAATTGAGCAGCAGAATGTCTGCAAATGGTGACTCAATGAAATAAATAAATACACGCATAGCAGTCGCAGCAAGCACATTCACTAAATTAACGAACATCTGGAAATCCAAAGACATAGGAAGAAACACTGCTAAAACTATGCAACTAAAGTGTTATTTCATCGTTGGCGTATGGTATTGAGAGCTAGAAATCAACACAAACAACTGACCAAATGTTAAAAAGCATTGAAAACAAATGTCTCCGAAAAATGTTATCATAAAATGGAACGATTTCATCACAACCTAAGAAATAAAACACATCAAGAATATGTTTCCAATGTTATTTAAAAAACGCAGATGGAAATACCTGGGACATGCTCAGACTAGATGAAAACAAACTGAACTAGCAAGTCCTTATTTGGACTCTTGAGAAGAAAATAAAAAGAGGAATACCTAAAATTGCCCTAAAAAAGCACAATACTTAAAAAAAAAAAGAATTATAGGTTGCAAGTCCATACAAGAACTAAAAGTACAGACAGCGGACCGCAACGAATGGAGAATCGAAACCTCTGCCCTATGTGCCACCTGTAGCACGAAAGGAACACAAACAAACTTTTGAATCTCTTAATTTATATCAGAAATATAAACAGTGTTATTTATATATTATATTAACCACTTTAGTGTTATGTTACCTTTGAAAAAATCACTTCCATTAAAAATAATGTTAATAAAAACTCGGTGTTAAATTAATTTCGGGATAAAAATCCCACACGATATAATAAGGACGATCATCAAAGGTGATCACAGCGAGAATGTGTACTAGATATGATTACGTAAGCGAAATATTTGATATAATCTACCTTATGATCAAAGTATCTTCGTTAGAATCGGAGCACAGCTAGAAGCAGGACAAAATGTTTCATTTTACCTTAGGTTTTATTTATGTGTAATCGTAGTTTACAGGATCTCAAGAAATTGATATTATTGTTGATTAAATAATCATTGAAGCATATCTTCTACATGACTTTACGGTTTATTTATTGACAAATTTTCACACGCCATTAATGCATACAGTAGCTTACGTAGTGAAATGAAGGCGGTTGGTCTTCGAACAACGAGCAAGTTTGAATTAGATGCATTTGTGTTATATTTTTTTTAACTGTTATCTCTGATAAACATTAAATTCGGTACATCCATCGTTTTTGGTAGTAATAAACCATTACTACAGGACAGGGAACTCAAAACGCTAAATAAATAGTTTAGCTGAGACGTTGTACAAAGATGAGTTAATACATAGGGTTCTAGATAACAGGACACGAAATAAAACAATAATTTTGTTCGTGTGGTGATTAGAAGTTGGTTTGTTTCCAGTGTGTAGTCAGTGTGTGAAAAAATCCGTCAAAACGGGCGATTTTTTAATATGTCGTCTCAATTTCAATAAATGTTTGCTAAATGGATGTAATTTTTCTGCAATTGTTATTTGTAATATATATTTTAGATGGATATGTAGATTTAAATCTTAATTCTAAATTCAGATATAAATTATAAACATTTCAGAATTTAAATTGACTGAGATGTGCTGTGGTTCTAATTGCAGTTCAGAGTTTAAATTGACTACGATGTGCTGTGGTCCTAACTGCTAGTAAAAAGTTTACACCACATATTATGTAACTTCAATCCCGTTTCACAAGATCACGGTATGAGATGCGTATCATACTTGGGTCACAAGAGACACATCGACAAGAGCTATTCTATACCTACTTGACTGTTCAACAGCTGAGCACGGATTTCAGTATTGCCGTGCACGGAAGTACCTTCAAATACATGCAGATAAGGAACACCCGTTGCATTCTGAAATACAGAAAGTTAAAGGCAGCAGACTCAAGGGAGGGAGGTCGTGGATGGGACGTGCTGAGGATGTCATACAAAGTGTGTGCAGATTGCTGGATGTGTCAGCAGGTGCGGAATGGATAAGTCTACCCACAGATTTCGAAACTTGTTTGAGAGTATTAATATCACTTAGCAGGGAATGCAGAGAATGGTGTCCCACAGCTGTGGAGAAAGAAGTGCAGGATATGGTCAGTGAGAATACCAAAGAGGGGATGTGATTATATACACTGGTGGATCTGTGATTAGACATGTCCGCAGTGATTGGGCCTTCACAGCTCCAAGGAAGAACTTAACCCATAACATTTGGATATAAGCTACGTCAATGACGACTGAGCTAGGCCCACAGTTAACAACTCAAAATCATATATTTTCAAAACAATTATTCAAATAATAGCGTAAGTAAGTGGTTTATTTCTCAGAAAGTAACTTACATTTACAAACAATAAAAATTCACCCTGTGCCAGAATGTTATGTGCGTGTAACCTAATTCATTTCTAAATTGAGAGTAATCCCTACTGCCGCTGCTATCGATGCCATCTCCGCCACAAGAGAAATCAAACGTGGGAGTATTATAGGAAATCAATATCCCAAGATAACAGCAAACACTTCTAACAAAGACTGACAATAGTCATTTATCGGTCACACAATTAGGAAGGAATAACTGAAGAACTTAGTGATAATGAAAAATACCGATAGAGTGTAGTATGTATGTTTTCTTTGACACTAAATGATGATGCTAAGAAAAATTGAGGGGACCGGTTTCGCAAGCAGTTGCTGGAGTAGGTAAAGATGTCAAAATTTAAAATAATCAGCTTCATCTGTGTGCCAATATCTGTTAGTGTTTGAGGAAATGAACGAACGACAGATTTGTCGGTATAATAATCATTGGACGCGACAAGCAGAGGATCTGTGCTGTATTACAAATACCATCATGAAATTGAAACGCGTGAACGATACAATACATGCTTATGTACTTGTAACCTTGAGCAGAATGCAAGAGTTAAACAAGCGTGTTATGTATGTAACCAGAGGAGGCTATCAAATTATTCATAGTGGGTGTAGTCATCCGCTTGTATGCTTGAGAAATCAAGATCATATCACCTATGGACCTATGAATTGATTTGCATTGAAGAATATTTGGAATATCTGTTAACTAAATAACCAACTAAATAACTAATTAATAAATAACGAACTGAATTAATTAATAATTCATTAAATAAATAACAAACGTAATTAATAAATAATTAATAAATTAATTAAATAATTAATTGGCGACACATCTGGCCTTGGAACGACCGCTTAAGCTCCCACCCGTACGCTTAACGGCAAGTGTGAATGCGATCAACACTCATTCGCCTGGGGAAAGACAATAGACAATAATTAATTAAATAAATAATTAAATAATTAAGTAAATCACTGAAAAAATAACTAACTTAATAACTTACAGAGATCTGTATCATTTTACTATAACGGTAAAATAGCAAGAAATTGTTCACACAAACGAAGGATATACGGAATATCAGAGACAGTAAATAAATACTACCAGATATAAAACTCATAGTTGGGTTCTGACCAGAAATATTTTCTATCATTGACAGAAAGACAAAACAGGAACGAGGAAAAGAGAGAAAATAAATACAACAGAAATCTAGAATATTCTACTTAGACTTTGTGACTGGCTGACAGTCCATCTTTTAGTTATTATGAAACGACTGCTATATGTGGTTACAAATGTTTGCAAATACATTCTTTATGACACATCTTGATATTGTCACACCAGGTATATGGTTATCTATGTAACCTGTTGTTGCGAGCTGTTATAAGGTAAATTAATTGTATCAACCCTTTCTGTTTCAGGACGAGAAAAATCAGATTATCACAACGAATTGTTGGATCAACCAGGTAAAATATACTTTTTTCCAATATTTTATTTGAAAACTAATTTGAATACCTGCGTTTTTCCACTCACAAAACTGAGGTTACGATAATTTACAGGTAGTGATGGATCAGTTTCATTTATATTTCACTAGTTGTATAACACAGTTTCATTTATATTTCAATAATAGTATAAGACAGTTTCATTTATACTTCACTAGCAGTGAGACATATTCCAACGTTATTCCATTTATACTTCATTAGCAGAGATACATATTCCAACGTTATTCCATTTATACTTCATTAGCAGTGAGACATATTCCAACGTTATTCCATTTATACTTCATTAGCAGAGATACATATTCCAACGTTATTCCATTTATACTTCATTAGCAGAGATACATATTCCAACGTTATTCCATTTATACTTCACTAGCAGTGAGACATATTCCAACGTTATTCCATTTATACTTCATTAGCAGAGATACATATTCCAACGTTATTCCATTTATACTTCATTAGCAGAGATACATATTCCAACGTTATTCCATTTATACTTCATTAGCAGAGATACATATTCCAACGTTATTCCATTTATACTTCATTAGCAGAGATACATATTCCAACGTTATTCCATTTATACTTCATTAGCAGAGATACATATTCCAACGTTATTCCATTTATACTTCATTAGCAGAGATACATATTCCAACGTTATTCCATTTATACTTCATTAGCAGAGATACATATTCCAACGTTATTCCATTTATACTTCATTAGCAGAGATACATATTCCAACGTTATTCCATTTATACTTCATTAGCAGAGATACATATTCCAACGTTATTCCATTTATACTTCATTAGCAGAGATACATATTCCCGCGTAGTTCTAATTTTACTTCATCAGTCTTCATCTACATCAATGAGCTCAAATGGTCTTCCTAAACATCAAACGACGAACAACAGCACTAAAATATACTACTATTTCTACTTCACTAGCACTAAGATATACTACTATTTCTACTTCACTAGGAGTAAGATATAGTTCTATTTCTACTTCACTAGCAGTAATACATATTTATCTTTCACTGGTAGTAACAGTTGCTTGTATAAATTCTACATTATGCCGTGAACTTCTTTTTATCAATATTGTATTCTGAAAATGTTTCCCCCTTAAAGGTAAAGGTAGGCCCATGTCAGCAATCTACTATCAGTAATGAAGATAACCATTCATGTACTAAGCTGCGGCAACTAGGTGGGGTGGCTAGTCCCCTTCTTTGCCGTAAGTCTATTTACTTTCCCTAAGTCATACGTCAGGTAACCATTCATAGATTAGTTGACAGCAGGAACGATCCTATTGGGCGAGAAATCACTACCAGGACTGGTTTCTGTACGTACGAGATTTTGAACCTAGAACGCCGTAACCCAGTGATATTAAACAAGTTCACTATCAGCTAGGCCACAATATCTCGTATCAGCTAGGCCACAATATCCCGTATCAGCTAGGCCACAATATCCCGTATCAGCTAGGCCACAATATCCCGTATCAGCTAGGCCACAATATCCCGTATCAGCTAGGCCACAATATCTCGTATCAGCTAGTCCACAATATCCCGTATCAGCTAGGCCACAATATCCCGTATCAGCTAGGCCACAATATCCCGTATCAGCTAGGCCACAATATCCCGTATCAGCTAGGCCACAATATCCCGTATCAGCTAGGCCACAATATCCCGTATCAGCTAGCCACAATATCCCGTATCAGCTAGGCCACAATATCCCGTATCAGCTAGGCCACAATATCCCGTATCAGCTAGGCCACAATATCCCGTAACTCAGAACTAAAAGTCTAGAGCTAAAAGAGCACCAAGCATATGTTATTGAAGATTCTGAGAATAAACGAAAGTATAATCTTTATTTTCTTTTAGTCCACAGATTCAGGAAATAAAATGTCATAAAACGTGCATAATGTTACCATTATTGCACCCATTGGGTGCTTTGATACAGACAAAAATGTTCGGTGCTAACACATAATAGCATAACGTCTAACGTCAAATTAATATAACAGATGCTGGTGTTTGTGATTACCTAAGAGACACAAAAAAATATGTTATATTTTTAGTGCGGTTGCACGTAATAATTGGCTTGTCCTAAACCGATATTTATTGCCAAGATGATAGCATATTATGTCAGGAAAGTCTGAGGTATAGTTTGATGTATAGTTTGTTCCAAAGTTTGTATCTTCGGTTTCATGAAAGTATGTCTCAAACTGATGCATGTTTTTTTACTAAAATTATTCACGAAAGTCTTAAATTGGTGATAATCTAAGTTAATCTTAAGTATTTATATTTTTTAGAAAATCATTATATCCCCATAATAAAATCAATATATTTTGATATTATAGTATCTCTGAATAATACTATTTGATTTCATGGTTACTGTTTACATTGTTTAATTTCACTTCACCTTTATATAAATTTACTTCACTAAAGTATACTACAGCCTTGTGTATTGCTTTTGACGCTCCTGCCCTTAATGGCTGTTGTTGTCTTGTTAATTGTATTCATTGTTCTTGGTATTCTCAACATTAATCAATACAACTACATCTTGTGTGTGATCTGGTTATCTTCACGTATGTTAATTCAGTGTTTCTCAACTTGGGTCATATAGAGCTCCCGAAGCAACGGTGCCTTGCAAAGGTGCCTAGGAGAACAATTTTAAAATAGGAAGGGGTGCGTCATAGACTCGTACACAGAGGAAGAGGGTTTCCACGGAAAGATAAATATTTGAACTATAAACAATAACATATATAGTGATAATGCTTTTAAACCCTCAGTGAATTGCAAAAACAGCCAATGAACTTTATTTTCTTTATAAGGCATCACGTGGTCACAAAAAAGATCTGTGTAAATAGGGGCCCACAAGTCAAAAATTTGAGAAACATTGTTTTATGTAAAGCCTACTCTCCACCCATATCTCATACAAATGTCATTTCTCGGGGGTAACAAAAATCTTACAGTGGAAATATAAGTAAACTTAATGAGATTGTACAGGCAAAATAATTTCATTTTTCTTCGCACTAGATGTGGATCGAACCAAAACTGAGATGGGAGGCAATGAAATATGGAAATATTTCGCAAGTCAACTTACCATACGACACAGTGTGGTTACCTGACATTGTGCTTTATAACAGGTATATTGATAAATAATGCCACTAGCTACTGATAGATATTGATTGATACTGTTGTTATTAGTGTAACTGTTCCATATTGTTTTGTTTAACGGTTACTAAATACTACTATATGATTTCATGGTTACTGTTTAAATACTGTTTCAATGTCTTTTGTTCCATCATTTCTCCGTTTGTCTCGTTGCTGGTGTATTTGGGTGTCTTTCATATATTTTCTGTTTGTGTTGTCTCCTCCGGCTAGTTTCAACTCTTCCAGATTATCTCTACATTTAGCTTTGTCATGTGAACGTCATTAGTGCTGTTCTTGCTTGTCGTTTTTTATTGCGTAAGTAGTCTTGTTAAGGCCTTTTGGTCAAAACGTCGATTTGTGTATGTTATTAAGTGTGTTTCCATTGATTAGGAAAACGTAATTACCCTGTTCCATGTTTTGCATGTTTGCATGTCAGTTATTCGCAGTGAGTACATATTGTCGATCTACTGTTTAAATAGTTTGATTTTATATTATATTTACTGACTGACTCAATTGTCACTGATAAATGCTGATTTGAGTTTTGTAGAAAACAATTATCTGATTCTATGAAGTATCTGATGTTGGTTCTCATTACTGTTATGTATTTGACGTAGTTAAGCCATACAGACGTATAGATTGTATGTGCAAAGGTAGGCTAACATTATGGTAGCATATCCTTTACAGGAAGTAGCTATCAACCCAGCATTTGTTGGCTGTGGTGAAATTTTTTTAGGCTAACATTAGAAACCTGCATATAATTGGCAACTTTTATGTGATTGATTTATCATGAAAAAAATATGGAAACATGCCTTCTGCGTACATAGATCTCCTATTTTGAATATGCCTTCTGCGTACATAGACCTCCTATCCTACTCTGAACATGCCTTCTGCGTACATAGACCTCCTCCTATGACCATGCTTTCTACGGACATAGATCTCGTACTCTGAACATGCCTTCTGCGGACATAGATCTCCTCTTCTGAACATGTCTTCCACGTACATAGACCTCCTCCTCTGAACATGCCTTCTGCGTAGATAGATCTCCTCCTCGGAACATGCCTTCTGCGTAGATAGATCTCCTACTCTGAACATGCCTTCTGTGTAGATAGATCTTCTACTCTGAACATGCCTTCTGTGTAGATAGATCTTCTACTCTGAACATGCCTTCTGTGTAGATAGATCTTCTACTCCGAGCTTGCCTTCTGTGTAGATAGATCTTCTACTCTGAACATGGCTTCTGTGTAGATAGATCTTCTACTCTGAACATGTCTTCTGTGTAGATAGATCTTCTACTCTGAACATGCCTTCTGTGTAGATAGATCTCCTCCTTTAAACATGAGTTTCTTCTCATTCAATCATTGCACTACATTCAGAGTTGGAATCTTTAAAGAATGAACAAATAGCTCTGGAGATTGCCCCCCCCCACCAACATAGTTTCTAAGGATCCAATTAAACTTTAGAAACACAGTGGCTACCAAGCTTACTAATTGTTATTGAATCCACGGATACTATTTAATACTGACTGATTTCATAATTATTGATTAATATTGACTGAATGTTGTGTGTTATGATTGATATAGACGCATCTTATAGCTCCTTGGTAATGTTGACAAATATCGTAATTACTGATAAATATGCATGATAAGTTGCAGATCAAGTGTAATTGTGTTGCTGCAGTGGAAAATACGAAACATACTAGAAGACAATGTATGAACTAAATCATGTTTACATTATATAAAAGCCTTCTTCAATATTGACACAGTTAGTTCTCACCTGTGTGTTGGTTGATACAAGTCCTCTCCAGACACGTCCAACGTCCTGATCTCCAACCAGCTCTGTGACGTATTGAATTGTTCTGTACTTTTCATTGACTGCTAACAAAAAAGTATACACACAGTGAACAATGAACAGTCGATCAGCCTAGATGAATGGCTCAGCGAGTAGGACTCAGACTATTATCTATGCATACACTGTGTCCCTTGTTTGCCTTGCGGCGTCAGGGGTCGAAGAGTTCTCTGGAGATTGCCTTCTTGTGCGCTGTTTGTAAGCTTGTTCCTGTGGCTTCTTTGATTTCTGTGCTCTATCTTTTACATGGTCTTCCTCTGGCTTTATAACCGTTATAATTATAATCGCTGTGACAGATCTAGCAAATCGACAGCGACGAAACACACTGCTCATAGAAATAAAATGAGGAATCACACGATGTCCATAAATTACATTAACAATATTTGTTAGCCAATTGTTCATTCTCCATTTTCAAAAAATGTCAATAATTCAGAACCCCCAAGCCCCCCCCCCCCCCCAATCAATTTAATTAGGCCTATGCTCTCAAAAAATTAAGCTCCCCTTTCCCTTTAAAAAATTTGTAGAAAAAAAAGACCTTTTTTTGTCAGACTGTAATTCTCCATAATGTAGATCCTTCGGTATTGTGTCATCTTCCAAACTCCATATGTGTCCCAGCCATCTGAGTCTGCGCAGACTGGGGAACATACTTACATTTACATATAGACATGAGCAGGATGTTTCTTCTCAGGTGATGACACTCTGCTGATGATATTTGAAGTCTTCTGTACAACGCTGTCTTCTATGTTCGTTCTCATACACCCGCAGGTTAACAAATGTATTCCATAGAGGGGAATGCTTTTTTTGCGTCATGTTTCACGACTTGGATGTACTATCTGCGCCTTCTTTTGGCTCAACACATCCGACTTCGACATGGAATCTGAGTCCCACTGACCCTTTATAAGATGGAACAGTCGCAGCCGCCTTGCAAGACAAGCATAGCAGGCAATAGTGTTGCTATTCTTTGCTACCTTTTTTGTGTCCCGGCAACACATGAGCGGTCGTCTAGCTATGACATCTGGATTACGAGAAACGACTCATTGTGAAAAGGAAATACAAGCTTCATAACTCGTAATTCCTAGAGATTAAACAAAAATACATAAGGCTCAAGAACATCTCGTCATTTTGCTAACATGCATCCAACTTAACCTACAGCTAGATTGTATATGCATATAGTCACCCAAACCTTGGAGTATGTCCCTAAAACCTACCCAATTGCCATTGGGTCATACACACACTTTACCCCAAGAAGGCACACAAGAGAAAAAAAAATGTTGTAGAACATACTGCATAATTTGCTCAGTTTCCATCAGTACTTCGCCAGGCCAATACACGGACTGTTTATATTGTTAAAATATATTTTGTAATACATGTTTTGTTCTGTATTCTTTGTTTTTAATATTATTATTATTCTTATTATTATTATTATTCTGCGTTCATTCTCAAACTCCTGCAAATTAGCAGGATGTAGTCCAAAGAACGGAATGCGTTGTGTCATGGTTTACAGCATTGCTGCGATATCTGCGCCTTTCCGCCTGACACATCCGACTTCAGCATGGCTTTGGGTCACTGACCCTATATGGGATGGGACATCCAACTCCATCCCATAACCACCTTAGTCGCCTTTTACGACATGCACGGAAGGTAAACAGTGTTGCTATTCTTTGCTTCCCTTTCGGGCCCCGACAACACGCGGGCGTTATTATTATTATTATTATCATTATTATTATTATTATTATTATTTGCTCGTTCAGATGAAAATCTTTGATCGAAAAATCAACCGTTTTTTTTTATCCGTATTCATTTTATAATGATTGCTTTTAATTATGTTTTTACTAGTAGTGGTAGGTTTTTTTTAACACATATTACTTATTTACTATTAGCACCAAGACATATTATAGCAGAAAAAATCATAAGGCAGCAAATAAGATTCGAACCTAGTCCACTCACAGGAAAAGGTGAGAAGATAAATTGTCAGAGCACTGAAGAATTAGTTAGACCGTATCTCCGGGTGTAATGATTTCAGGACACTGATAAACCAAAGGAAGGTAGCAGTGACATGGTTCTCATTTAATAATCACACCGTGAAGTCTGCGCCACTGACTGTGAAAAATGAGAGATCACAATATATTCAGGACTTCATCACTCCAATGCCTGCGTGTGGGATTCTATCGTAGTTTATGCTTTCGGGTATACGGCATCGTACTATACACCAAGCCAACAAATGTATCTTCTCTTTGAGAATGACGGCGAAAAATAATATTGAATCAACATTGAACCTTATGATCATTCGCTATTCAGTAAGATTAACTAAAGCATAATTCAGAGCAGATATAGACATGTCCGGTGTGCAATGGCGATAATAAGCATATCTAGTGTCTAGGTCAGGGATGATGATTAGCATAGCTAGTGTCTAAGTCAGGGATGATAAACAGCATAGCTAGTGTCTAAGTCAGGTATGATAAACAGCATAGCTAGTGTCTAAGTCAGGGATGATAAACAGCATAGCTAGTGTCTAAGTCAGGGATGATAATTAGCATAGCTAGTGTCTAAGTCAGGGATGATAAACAGCATAGTTAGTGTCTACGTCAGGGATGATAATTAGCATAGCTAGTGTCTACGCCAGGGATGATAAACAGCATAGCTAGTGTCTACGTCAGGGATGATAAACAGTATAGTTAGTGTCTAAGTCAGGGATGATAATTAGCATCAATCAATATCAATAAACCCATAACCCTTCAGGGTCGTAGGGGTACCACATTGGATGCTTCAGCACACAGAGTCCTCCAGCGAATTCTATCGTCAGCGATGCGGATGAGTGTGGAAATATCTAGCCCTGTCCATTCCTTGATGTTGTCTGTCCATGTCTTTATTTGTCCTCCTCTGCTTCTTCCACCCTCGACAGTTCCCTGCAGTATTGTTTTTGACAAGGAATCGTGCCTGCATACATGTCCGAACCATGCTAGTTTTCGTCGTTTCACTATTGAAAGCAATGGCTCCTGGACACCTGCACACATCTCTACTTTATTTCTTACGTACGCATTGGTCTTATGTTCCCTATAGGAAATTCGTAGAATTCTTCTGTAGCATTTATACTCGAAAGCCTGTAATCTTCTCTCCATGTCCGCAGTGAGTGTCCAACTCTCACAACCATACAACACAACAGAAAGCACCAGCGACCTATACAGTTTGATTTTCACTCCAACACTGATGTTGCTTTTCCAAATCACAGTTAGCCTTGACAATGACGCTAAAGCCATCTCCAGCCTTATTTTTAGTTCTGCTTTGCATTTACCATCGCTGCATATACTGGATCCGAGGTATTTGAAGGTATTCACCTCTTCAAGCTTGTGTCCATTCATCATGATATTAGTCTGGTTTTCTGTGTCTCTGCTGTTTACCAGAATTTTGCTCTTATCTGAATTGATTTCCATTCCGTACTTGCTGGTAACTTTTTCTAACTTTGATGTTAATTCTTGCAATGATTGTTCTGACCCAGCTATAAGATCAATATCATCAGCGAAACGCAAGTTGCAAATAGGGCGACCTCCGATCGATATAGACGTGTTGTAGTCATGCAATGTTTCTTGTATGATGTGCTCTAAGTATATGTTAAAAAGTACTGGGGACATTACGCATCCCTGTCGAACTCCCACAGTTGTTTTGAAGAACTCTCCAATTGTATTGTGTGACAAGACAGCACTATTTTTGTAGTATTTCAGTGGGCAAAAGGTTTAGCTAGTGGTGCCCATCTCCTCTCCAGCTGTCCTTCTAATGTGGTTATATGGATGTGTTTTCTCTCTCCATCTCCATTGCACTTTTCTGATGTTGACGCTACATCACATTTGAACTTCGCGCTGAGCGCATCGCTACCATTTCACTAGGTCACAACCTTACTTCGTACGCATCCACATTAATACTTCTAAACTTGATAATACCTTCACTATGTTGTTATCTTTTAATCCATTAACAAGTAACCTTCAAGATATTATCCCGAACTGACATATTTTCCACTGCACACTAATTAGCATAGCTAGTGTCTAAGTCAGTGATGATAAACAGTATAGTTAGTGTCTAAGTCAGGGATGATAATTAGCATAGCTAGTGTACGCCAGGGATGATAAACAGCATAGCTAGAGTATACGTCAGGGATGATAAACAGTATAGCTAGTGTCTAAGTCAGGGATGATAATTAGCATAGCTAGTGTCTACGCCAGGGATGATAAACAGCATAGCTAGTGTCTAAGTTGTGATGATAATCAGCACAGCTAGTGTCTAAGTCAGGGATGAGGCATGCTGTCATACAATGTGTGTGGATAATGAACAATGTGTTACCTGGTGAAAATTAGATATGTCTGTCCGTACAATACCAGATCTCCGTCCTGGAAGTAATAATCGATAGAGAATGTAACACGTTGGTAACTTATTGTTATTAAGTTTTGATGAAGGTATTGGTCAGCGAGAATTTCAGGAAATGTGATGCAATTATATACACTTTTTAATAAATCGTGAGACTATTATTTGAACCTTTACAGTGTGTTGGAAGACCATTGCAGAAGACAGTGGCTCTTTTGCTGTGACTACAAGCAGCATTACTATGGAGATTATGGCAGTGATCACGACATTGAACTGGATGGAGACATAATTCAATTAATGTATGCATTCTCAGCAACTGGATGAGCATGATCAGAAAAAATACAGGCGAGCCGTGTGTAGTGGCTTGAGACAGTGGCTTGAGACAGTGGCTTGAGACAGTGGCGAAATCGAAGTTGGAAGGAGTGATATTCATATGGGCAAAGAGAAATAAAAGGACCTGTGGGTTTCTGATTCTATGGAGCAGTAGAGAAATGGTTCCGACTGAGATACTGAACTAGAAGCAGAACTGACACTTAAAATAATGAAGATCATGATTCATTTTCCATGTTATGAATAGAGTTATCCGCCGAATACGGATGTGTCGAGCCATGAGCGCAAATAAACGGCGGTACAATGCATTGTCATTCTTTAGATTACATCCTGCTAGAAATCTAATAGGACCATGCTCCTGCTACAAGAGAGAGGCAAAGGGAGTTTGAGAATGAACACTGAAGAAGAAGAAGACAAAAGAGTTGAATTGTTTGAAAATTCTTAGAGTATTTACTTCATATTATACTCGGAGTATCCCTTATGTAGTATATCTATTTCAATGAAGTGGCACGACGCCTGCCAAGAACACCACTCCTTGCACTCATATACTTAGTTTCAAGTGATAGTATCCATGTCTCTCTGGAAAATATCCACTTTGTAATCAAAACGCCGAAAGCGGGATTCGAAATCGCGACCTTTTGAACACAAGTGCAAACAGCTTAACCACTTCGCCAGGGAGATCCTCAGAGACATAAAGGAACTGGGCTATAAATATGGCGTCCCCAGAAGAAAGCAACTTTTGCATACGTTTAAAAGGCATGAGATAGACACTATACAGTCTATCAAAGTGCACCACCAAGTCAAGAGATAGAGAACGTCGAGGCACACTACAGTCAACCTTCAGTGAGGAGACGGCCCTCTTGTATTATGGTTCTTTTAAAATAATATTCCTTACCCAACAGAGAAATGGATATGTTTGTCCTGAAATTAAGAACATACTCAAGAGAACATTGAAACATCGATGAACATCTATCACGTGTGTCATGATAATGATCTGACAACTAACCATCAAATTCACAAAATGTGTGTTGTGGTAATGATCTGACAACTAACCATCAAATTCACAAAATGTGTGTCGTGATAATGATCTGACAACTAACCATCAAATTCACAAAATGTGTGTCGTGATAATAATCTGACAACTAACCATCAAATTCACAAAATGTGTGTCGTGATAATGATCTGACAACTAACCATCAAATTCACAAAATGTGTGTCGTGATAATGATCTGACAACTAGCCATCAAATTCACAAAATGTGTGTCGTGATAATGATCTGACAACTAACCATCAAATTCACAAAATGTGTGTCGTGATAATAATCTGACAACTAACCATCAAATTCACAAAATGTGTGTCGTGATAATGATCTGACAACTAACCATCAAATTCACAAAATGTGTGTCGTGATAATGATCTGACAACTAACCATCAAATTCACAAAATGTGTGTCGTGATAATGACCTGACAACTAACCATCAAATTCACAAAATGTGTGTCGTGATAATGACCTGACAACTAACCATCAAATTCACAAAATGTGTGTCGTGATAATGATCTAACAACTAACCATCAAATTCACAAAATCACTTCTTATGTTCTATTATTATTAAACGTCTGTGTCTTCGTTTTCAGTGCACATATTACCTCGGAGTCGGTGAGTACAAATGTGATCATAAAAAACACTGGAGAAGTTATGTGGTTGGCGATGGTTATCTTCAAGAGTTCGTGTGCTATCGATGTCAAGTACTTCCCATTTGATACACAGGTAAACACTTCTCTATATGTTTCTGAATGGCCTTACTGGTGTTTGATGTGCTTATAATTAAAGTTCGTTATTGTAAATATATTTTACAAGGTCTGTCTATCTATGTATACGCTGTGGCCCTTGTTTGCCTTGCGTGGTTAAGGTAGAAGAGATCTCTAGAGATGGCCTTCCTGTGTGCTGTTTGTAAGCTTGTTCCTGTGGCTTCTTTGATTTCTGTGATCGATCTGGTACATGGTCTGCCTATATATGCTATATATGTTATTGCTTATAGATATAATACAAGGTGCAAATTAAAAATAAAAACGGAAGAAATTAAGAACTGAGCGGAAACGAAACTTCAAACGATATAAGAAATGAAAGTAAAAGCAGTTCTAATTTTTAATAGCCAAAATGATAGATATTATGGGACAAAAAGAAGAGCTCTGCTATAACACAAATATAAAGTGATAACAGTAGACATTAGTAACATATTGTTACTTTTAATAAAAATATATTATAAACAAATAACCAATTTAAATGAAAGAAAAACCAAAAACTTTTTCTATGTTGCGACCAAAACGGGAACATTGTCAAGAAGCAAAAACCAAAAATTAAAAATAAACAGTTCACCCAATTAAAAAAGACGCACCTTTGAAAACTTCTTGGGGTTTTTTCTGTTTTTTTTTTTTTTCATTTACATTTATTATTTCTTCGCATTTAAATTTATAATTTGTAGTTATTTATATATATTTATAGGATTAGGATAGCAAAATAGTCATATGTATTCTCATATATAAACGCACATACGTGATAAAGTGACAAAATAATCATACATCTCTGTCCTCGGTCATAATATGATTGTATACTTGCGCGCACCAACGTTCAAATCGCATGCAAATAACCATATACAAGGACATAAACATAAGGGTTCAGATAAGAAAAAAAGGTGTGGACAGCAAAATAAAATTTAAAAAGGAATAAGTAGGCTAAATGAGGTCTATTAACGAGGGTCACACTCGCGAACAGTGGATTGAGACCTTGAGAAAGGCGAGCTTGAAAGTGGTTACATTTATTTTCGTGCCGGGACATGTGGGCGTTCGAGGCAATGAAAGAGCGGATCAACTGGCATCATGCGCGATTGTGGTACAGGGCGATGGGGCAATGGATCGCGCTGACGTTTTGAATTCCTTAAGAGATATAACACGCGAGAGTGAGACTAATGTGGATGATGATTCCTTTTCAATGGCTAGGATTAAAGATAAAGGATTGAAATGCGGTGGTGCTAGAAGTGAACATTTTGGAGGGCGCAGAAGAATGATGGTCAACCAGCATAGGACCGGTACTGTCAGCAGAAGTGTAATGGCGGATACACTCAAGGAGAGATTAGAGCAACTATGGACGTGTCCAGTTTGCAGTGATGATGATCCGACGACTAACTAACTAACTATGAAAATATTATGGTATTTTGAGCTCATTGAGATGAAGTACATCAAGTTCTTAAATCAATATACCTTGAAGGAAAAGTTCATGATGGGCGACAGAGAAGCAGTGAATAAACTCAGTTTACCTATCACTTTACTCAAATGGTCCACAAAAACTACTCTTAATACTACATTTTTCACGTTAAAGTGTTGCAGGAAGGGGATTGAATAGCTGTGTGATAAAGGCCGCATGCTTTTGCTGTCGCCACATCATTTACAGGGTGAGTTTTTTAATTCACCCTCCGACAGAAAAAAAAACAATTTCTTACGGGAGACGAACTCTATATCTCATTAGTGTGAGACCAACGCCCTAACCTCTCGGCCATGCGCCACTTTCAAATGGTTAGGTATTAGGTATGTTGATTATCATCTTCGCACATCGGACACGTCCATAAGTGCTCTGATTTCCGCTTTAGTAAATTTCTCGGGGTATAAAGGCTGATTGTTCCGGTTCTTTGTTGGTTCACTACTCTTTTTGAATTCTTTGCATGGGGTTCTCTTCGGGACACGCCCAATTCTTGCATTCTTAATATTGACTGATGTTTATTCATCTCAAAATCTTCTGATCGTAAGGACTCACGAAGAGCAGTGAGTATGTCTGCTCGGTCCATAGGCTAACCGTCTGTTGTGGTGGCGAGACTAGCTAATTTGTCGGCCTGTTCGTATCCCTCCACGCCCGCATGTCCGGGGACAAAAATAAGCGTGAGTTTTCGTAGTGATGCCAGCATTTTAGCTCTCTCCAATTACTCCGCCCATTCCCTACGTACATCACCTGTTTTGACTTTCTGAATCATATTCAGTGAATCACTTAGCATATAAGCATGGGAATAGGTTTGCGATTCTAGTCAGTAAAGTGCCTGCGTTACGGTGAATACTTCCATAGTTAGACTGCTCGTTGTTTCGGTAAAGGCACCACTGGCTTCGTGTACTGTTTTCCCTTTTGATCTGACAGTAAAGACCCATGCGCATCGCTGGTGACGGATGTCCGTGTAAATCACAACGTCTGAATCATCGACATTCTTGCATATTAGTGCCTTGACTTCAGCATCCACGCTTACGTTTGTTAAAACCTGTTTACTTGTGTTGAAAAGCGATTTGATGCTCCTAGAATGGAACTGGCTCAAATCCCGTCAGCTGTAAGAATTATTTTCATTTTAGCCTCATGCTTCCTACTTGAATTTACTGATATTATGTTTCAGTATGGCGAAAGCCGCAGATGTGAAATAGTACCTGGAAACTCGTTGTTTTTTTCTTTACTTTTTATATGTCTATATGTACAATTTATCTATACATATATATATCTTGACAAAATTGGACGCATACTGAAATCACATACTAATATCTCAATGTTTGCATTGCTAGACTGAGCATAATCATATTTCTCTTTATTTCACGAAATTATGCATTGTATTATCTCAGCACTGCATTCTGGAATTTGCGTCCTGGTCTTATGATTATGACAGCATAAACTTAACTCTCTTGCCAAACGAACGCCCTTGGGAAGGTGACGTGACCAATTATAAAAACAGTACAGAATGGGAACTGGTTAGCTTCATTCAGGAGAGACAAGTGAGTAGCTATTTCCATTCTGTATTGACTTATAACTTCCTAAATTTGTTTCTTTCTAATGATGTGATTTGTTTGAGGTTATGATAATTTGATTGGTTTGTGTTTATGACAGTGTGATTGTCTCAAGATTCTGATAACGTGATTGGTTTGTATTTCTGACAATTTTATTGTTTATATTTCTGAGAATTTGATCCCTGTGATTTTATAATAGTGTAATTGGATGGAGTTTTCAATTGCTTATTGGGTTTATTATGCTTCTGAATTAATTACATCAGTTTTTAGTTTCTGATTTATCGGTTTTGATTATAATTCTAAATAATTGTTCGATTAAAGTCATGACCGTCACCTATAGAAGACCTCAGCACAGAACTAATTAGGTCTTCATTAGTTCCTTTTCTTGATTATTGTTGAGTTTTCCGTAGGTCACTATTTATATAATTGGATTCACATGCCAAAAATAGCCAAGGCGACTCCGTGTATATAAATAGTGACAAACGGAAAGGCTATAATAATAATAATAAAATTAACGAATCAAGGTTTAATTAATTATGTGCAAGGTCTTCTTTTGCAGACTGTCATGGTTTTTTGTTTTTTGTTTTTGTTATTCTAATTGAGATGCATTGAGTCTTTACACAATACTGTTTTGTTTGTGTCTAATGTTTCTTTCTTATTTTCTTTTCGCTTGATATCCTTTTATACCTTGCGGCGTCAGGTGTAGAAGAGTTATCTGCAGATGTCTAATGCTAGTCGTAGTAACAAAATGTGCTTCTTAGTCATCGGAATCCTTTCCAAATTTTAATCTTTTTCAAAGAGTACATATTAAAAGCGTTTCGACAGAAACATAATATTTTTTTTTAAAGTTCTAAATGTGTAACCTTGCTTCTATTCCCTATTTTAAATCTTGATATACGTCTGTTCTACAAGAACATTTTTTTTTTACAAATTTGACGTGACCCAGACATCCCTCCGGGAAGATCTAACCTCTTTTCCTTTGATATATTTTTAATTATTATTTGTTACTTCTGTCTTCAAAATGGCTTATAACTGAAACGCTGATCAGCGCTATTAAAATCTACAAGTCTGAACATCCTCACAATAGCAATAATTTATTGTTAGTTTGATGTAAGCGAACGTAAGAATGTACAATACACAATTACTCAAGAAAGCTGAAGGTTATTCAATATTTTCATGTTTGTATAGAGATATCGTGAAGAACGTTGGTAGTCTACATTCATCGGTGTTCAGAGAATAGATGTCAAAATAAATTTTTAGCTTGAAATTAACTGTTTCATCAAACATATAGACTTTTTTTCTGTGACTAAACCACTCCCTTATTTGATCTAGCGCACGTTGTAGTTCTTTGGCACCATAAATCTGGATTTCTATTATGTCTATACACCAAAATAACATGATCATATGACATAGTTATACCTGTAATTATGATATGTACATCTATAATTTATAATATACACATTAAACAATAGTGGGGATAATGGAGAAACATGTGGAAGTCCAGGGTGTATTAGTTAACCCGAATTATACATCTGTAACTTTGTTCTCTCTGAATAATTACATTGTACATACATCAATGACTAGTGGTTGTGTTGTAAATACATCAATGATGAGTGGTTGTGTTGTAAATACATCAATGATGAGTGGTTGTGTTGTAAATACATCAATGATGAGTGGTTGTGTTGTAAATACATCAATGATGTGTGGTTGTGTTGTAAATACATCAATGATGAGTGGTTGTGTTGTAAATACATCAATGATGAGTGGTTGTGTTGTAAATTGATCAATGATGAGTGGTTGTGTTGTAAATACATCAATGATGAGTGGTTGTGTTGTAAATACATCAATGATGAGTGGTTGTGTTGTAAATACATCAATGATGAGTGGTTGTGTTGTAAATACATCAATGATGAGTGGTTGTGTTGTAAATACATCAATGATGAGTGGTTGTGTTGTAAATACATCAATGATGAGTGGTTGTGTTGTAAATACATCAATGATGAGTGGTTGTGTTGTACATACATCAATGATGAGTGGTTGTGTTGTAAATACATCAATGATGAGTGGTTGTGTTGTAAATACATCAATGATGAGTGATTGTGTTGTAAATACATCAATGATGTGTGGTTGTGTTGTAAATACATCAATGATGAGTGTTTGTGTTGTAAATACATCAATGATGAGTGGTTGTGTTGTAAATACATCAATGATGAGTGGTTGTAGAGATACTCTTGAAATACCATGAATACCACAGCGGCCATTGCCGTATCCCCTGTGGCAACAGGGGTAGCTTGTTCTGTGCTTGATGGCATGAAGATGGTTACAGAAGCTATCGCTAAATTACACTACGAGATTCACATGTAATGGTCTCATCGATGAAGAAAGTGAATTTGGAAAATGAAATGGAGCGCATCTGAACCACATAACGACATGTGTAGCAACGACCGCGTGAACAACGAACAGTACCGAAATGATCAGGAACAGAAGACCTAAGGCGGCTGTGGACCAAGATGTCCCTCGGAATTTTGTCGCGCCTATAGGTAACTAAAGGAAAGTCCTGGAAAGATGCACGGGTATTTGGATCAGACTGGAGAAGGGAATAATGTTTAAGCAGGATGCGTCGGACAGTGGAGTTATGGGGAGGAAAGGTAAGAACAATTTTAACTCTATCAGAGGAGGAAGAAGTACCTGGGGCATTAGTCAAAGCAAAGAGGAGATATAACCGGCGTACACGGAGCCAAGCCGATGAAAAGATGCTGTCAGGGAACGAGCGTCTACGGAAGAACTCAGTCATCTGAGAGGATTTGTCGAGAGAGTTGTCGTTATCTCTACATAAGCGACGAAGGAGAAGTAGCTATGAGTATGGCAGAGAGTTGCGACAAGCTGGAGAATGAGAAGTATAGAGCAGAACCATGTGCATCGGTAGGTTTGTAGTAGACGGATGTGCTGAGGTAAGAGGGATGAATAGTAGCAATGATGTGAAGGAAGTTGACAAAGGAAGTGGAGATATTAGATGTGAATTGAATAGAAGGGTTGAAATTTTTGATGAATTTGATGTAGCGAGACAAGCCTGTTTCGGACATGTCAGTAATACCTATCCAACCATCAATATATCTGCGGAAAAGAGATGGGAACGTACCATCATAGGTCGACCAAACTAGATGTTCAAGATGTCCCATGAAATGACAAGCATAGCTAGGTCCCATCTTGGTGCCCATAGTAACGTCACTGATCTGATCGAAACAATGCTCATAGAATTCAAAAGCGTTGAGTGTGAGCACCAGTTCAGCAAGGCGGATAAGAGTAGGGGTGGATACAGAAGAATGGGGACTATTGTCCAGAAAGAACTGCAGAGCCCTCAGACCATCGGCATGTGGTATAGAAGTGCACAGATTAAACATCGAGCAATAACAGACGATATGTACGGTCAGACGACAACTGGATAGAAGAAAAAATGTTTTTTGTCTTTCAAGAATGAAGGCAGTTGTTCGACTAAGGGCTGGAAAATGTTCTCAAGAAAGTCGGAGATGCGCTCAGTGGGACAAGAGCAAGCAGAGACAATAGGTCTACCCGGATTTGATTCCTTAAGGGTTTTGGACATCATATAGAAAACAGGTCTGCATAAACAGTTTTTATCGATGCAAAGAGCATTGGCAGTGGTAGGAAGGATCTGGAGGACATCTTGGTCCACAGCCACCTTAGGTCTTCTGTTCCCGACCATTTCGGTACTGTTCGTTGCTCAAGCGATCGTTGCTACACATGTCCTTATGTGGTTCATATGCGCGCCGTTTCGTTTCCCAAGGCCACTTTCTCCATCGATGAGGCCTTTACATGTGAATCCAGTAGTGTATTTTACGTGTATTTTACAGTAGTGTATTATATGTAAACGTGGCAACAAGCAATAAATCGGGGAAACCGCCTTAAGATTGAGCGAGCGCTTCTGTAACCATCTTCGTACCATCAAGCACAGAACACGAACTTCTGTTGCCAGACACTTCAGCAACGATAGAACCGCGGTTCTTTTTTATATTGAGGTCACTGCCATTAGATCCTGCACCACCGATGATAGATCTAGATCATCATCATCAGGTGCAATGCCGGCTGGCGTAGGCGGTCATGGCTCTCCACAGCTCTCTGTCCACAGTATTATGTATCAAAGTCGTTGTTGTTTCCTTGCTGTGCCAGATTGTCAAACTGTCTAATATTTTCTCACGTTGTCGCCTTCTGTCTCTGTTGCCTTCAATTTTGCCTGTTGTGACTTTGTTCTATAAACCTGCCTGTCTCATGTAGTGGCCAAAAAAAGGATTGCTATTTTCTTATATTGTTGATTAAAGTCCGTTTCGCATTTGACTCTTTCAACACCTCTAGATTAGTTTTTTCTGGCAGTCCATGGTATTCTCAGCATTCTCCTGTAGAACCACATCTCTGATGCCTCTAATTTCCCACTTTCCAGTTTGTTTATTGTCCAAGACTCGCACCCATATGTTAGTATAGGGGTTATATAGCACTGCAGAACTCTCAGTGTCGCCATGACTTTTATCTTGGGAGAATTATGTTGTAGTTTCCCGTTGCTTTCCACATCCATATGGGGAATATCCATTTATATCCGCTCCCATTGACAATACTTTATGTCGGGACAAATGGGTGTCCAGCTAGATACACTCTTGAAAATTGTATTATTTTTGAGTTGGCTACCCTCAAGTCATTTTGACTCAATTCCGACCACTCTTTTGTCAAGTTCTCGGTCGGTGTGGCATTTGTCTTTATTCATTGTGTTTCGTCATTTACGTCATCTTTTTGTTCGTTTCGTTTCCACCTATGTTTACGTTTTTATGTACTTCCTGTTCTTATCCTTCCGGAATCTCATAACCGTATTTCGCTCGAACATGTTTGTGTGGTGTGGTACTTTTTACTCGACGCCTTTTGATGTTATATGCTTATCTTGATAAAGGCTTTTTGGTCGAAACGTCTATTGTCCTGTGTATTTTTATTTGCATTATTAGATCCTGTGTTTTGTTGTGTGTATTATTTCACGTGAGCATCCGACAGTGATATTATGTTATTCGTCGTTTGGTAAGACTTCATTACCTGTTTCCTACGTAAGCGCTATTTCCATACAGTTTTCCTAGCAGTATTACATTTTATTGAATGAGAGAGCAGATAGATTGACAGATTCTGCCACTGTATCGAGTGGTAGGGCAATGGAACGTGGACTATTTAAGAGAAAATGCACTATTAAGCGAAATTAATATTGATGCTGATTTCTCTTCCGCAAGAATGTGTCAACCAACAGAGAACTAAAACTGTCAGTCGTCGAATAATTGCGGATATGCTCACGGGAATATTGGAGTACCTATAGATATGTCTTGTGTGCAATGAATGTATTTCCACTAACTAATCAAATTATTTGCGTTATTTTATTTCAGGAAGTGACGTTTACCTGTTGTCCAGTTCCGTACGTGTTTATCAAGAATCACATCCGGATTAAGAGACGACCACTGTTTTACGTTTTCAATATGGTTTTTCCGTGTATATTGATCACGTTAGTAGCTCTGCTTGGCTTCTACATGCCGTCAGGTGAGAACATAACCAGTAAAATTAAGGATATCCTCATAGCATATCACACTCATCACCGTCAGTAACAGAAGACCTTTGCACAGAATTAAGTAAGCTTTCATTCGTTACTTTATTTAAATTATTCTCGTGATTTCCGTTGATTACTATTTATATACTTGGAGTCGCATGCCAAAAATAGCCAAGGCTACTCCAAGTATATATATATATATATATATATATATATATATATATATATATATATATACAGTCACCAACGGGAAACACGAGAATAATCTAAAACGTAACGAATCAAGGCCTAATTAGTTATGCGAACAAGTTATCTATACTGTCAAAGGTCACGTGACACCCTCGGGTGTGATGCTGTTGGTGCGAGAGGTATTCTACCTCAAAGTCTTAAATCTCAGTTGACTTTGACGTTTTGGTGTCGGTTCTCTCTCCCGCTGTGTGTATCTTCTTTAATATCATTTAAATAAGAGGGAATGAAGGGCATGCTTATTATATTAATATCTAACCTAGCAGTATAACAACAATATAATTGTTTCTTATAACATCATCTAGACCAACGATTCCCAACCTTCTTTTTTCCGTTACTCCCTTTTACGACAATTTTTCTTATGTGAACCCCATGGAGCTTAGGCAAAAAAATTAAAAGATTATTTTTGTTGACTTCCTTCAAATATCCTTCAGTCGCCTTTCTGTTCATCTTCTTCACTTTCCTAGACTGGCATGTGACCACACATTTCTATGGGGTTTTTTCGTGTATCTCTAGAAATCGATGCGGTTCTCTGATATTCAGATGGCTCATGCCGAGAACCGATAATCTAGACCAGTAGTTTTTCAAATTTGTTTCTAGTAGTAGCCTACCATTTTGAACTCCATTTTTTGTGTCTCGATCTATATTTGTCATTCACTCTTTCCCTTACCCTACAATAAAAATAACCGCAAGTTGTAAGATCAACGCATTATTTTACTTTAATAAATCCATCATTATTACATAAATATATTTAATCTTTTCATATTTCAACTGAAGGAGGCAAGTCACAAGATAATGTTGTTATAATTGTAATGTTCTTTTATTAAATGAGATACCGATTGTAATCATTGCGTCGACAAACTCAAAATTGACACAGAAGACTAAAATTATGATTTATCAATCATAAGTGCTCAAAAAAATATTGTATTGGTCAGAAATATGGACTAATAATGTCTAACGTTTTTAGTATTGCTGCTGGTATTGAACAGTAAATATTGATGGATTTCAAGGAAATTCTCTTTGGCCCGGTATCTTCTCGAGGATGTCAAAGGGGAAGATCAAATGGAGATATACGTGCATCTGCAAAACAGATTTGAATGATTGCAAGAACAATCCAAATTCTTGGGAAGAAACAGGCTGTTGATTTTGCAGAATGACATCGGGTCGTATGTAGGCGTTTTTGATGGAGAAGACGAGCAACGCAGAAGAAATCCACATGTATCCTTAAAACAGATTTCTAGTTTTTCTGCATTGGCGATAACAAAATAATGTAAATTTGCCCATCTAAACCGAAAATAGATGATAACCAAAGAAATGTCACAAGACATGACTTGCAAGTCATATTCTATTTCTCTCTCTCTCTCTCTCTCTCTCTAAATATCTCTCTCTACATATATATATATATATATATATATCTGTCCATTTATTTGTCTATCTATCGGTATGTAATACTCATGTAGCAACCAGAACCTGGACTTCTAGTTAATGCTGCAAAGAATAAGGATAATGTCTTATTTCCAGAAATGTCGTTGTCGTCAAGAAAGATGTAGCATAACCTGACAGACAACCTGTCGCCTGTGGAAAAAAAAACATCCACGTCACATCTTGTCTCAATTTCTTACATTTATCTTCTATCAAATAATCCCAATGGATGACAAAATTAACGAACATAGCACCTTTCTCCTTATGTTGCAGTCTCTTGGGTGACGGGTAATGCTAGATGTACCATCACTGCAAATGGATCAGCAAATCTGACAGAAGAATTATATCATTGTTGGTCCAGGCCATATTTTTTCATATAAAAACACAGTTTCTTCTCAGTTGTGTAACTGAGGTTACACCCAGACTCATGTAAGGTAGTACCTAGGACATGATTGTGTAAGGGAGGTTACACCCAGACTCATGTAAGGTAGTACCTAGGACATGATTGTGTAAGGGAGGTTACACCCAGACTCATGCAAGGTTGTACCTAGGACATGGTTGTGTAAGGGGGTTTATGGATGCATGGTTGTGTAAGGTAGGTTTATGGATGCATGGTTGTGCAAGGGAGTTTTATGGATGCATGGTTGTGTAAGGGAGGTTTATGGAACCATCTTTAGTCAGCGAGGGAAGGCATTCAAGTGCGGCAGTATCATGTATGTGCTGTGATCCTGGTATGACTTGGAGATAATGGCGCACTGAAATGCCTCCCTTCGCTGACTAAAGATGATTCCATAAACCTCCCTTACACAACCATGTCCTTGTGACAACCTTACATGCCTCTGGGTGTAACCTCCCTTACACAATCTTGTCCTTGGTACAACCTTATATGAGTCTGGGTGTAACCTCAGTTACATCATCTTGTCCTTGATACAACCTAATATGAGTCTGAGTGTAATCTCCTTTACACAATCATGTCCTAGGTACAACCTTACATGAGTCTGGGTGTAACTTCAGTTACACAACTGAAAAGAACCTGTGCTATTACCTGAAAAACTATGGTCTGTCAAGCGCTACCTGCTCACAGCTAAAGGGATTATTTCATCATCCTTATGTCAATGTCATCACCATCAAACATGTGTGTCTGTCTTACATGTGACACGTATATATATATATATATATATATATATATATATATATATATATATATATATATATATATATATATATATATATATATATATATATATATATATATATATATATATATATATATATATATATATATATATATATATATATATATATATATATAATCTTGTCTATTGTTTAGATTCTGGAGAGAAGATCGCCATGGGGATCACCACGTTGCTATCAATGACAGTATTCTTAATGATAGTAGCTGACAAAATGCCACCAACTTCTGAAGATCTGCCCCTGGTAGGTGAGTACATCCACTGATCATGTGACACCTCTACTGGGACAACTGTGTACAAGATGATAACTTCTGATCAATAATTTTTGGACACCACTGGACAGAGTCGGTATAATTAACCCGCCTTAAATGAATGCATTGGTCATCATTCTCTCATCACCATCATCAGGTAGCATATCCTGAACTGGATGCAGCCGTCATTAGAACTTTTCTTCGAAACTTCTGTCGATCTTGAGCCAGTGTTCCTGCTTCTGTTATTGTCATGTTCAGGTTGTTTGATGTCTTGCGTCCATCTTCTTCTTGGTCTACCTCTTGTTCGTATCCCTTGCATCATTCCCTCCATTATAGTCTTCTCTATGCTGTCATGGCATTTGATATGGCCAAAGTATTGTAGTTTTTTGTAAAGAACCATGGAAAGAAGAATTCTTTTCTTAGTTTAAATGTAGGCTATTCTATACAATTGTCTTTAACCCTAGTATTTCTGTTTTTGCCTTTTATATTTGCGTGAAGTTTTGTTTTACTTCTCAAAATATTTGTTTAATGTAAGATACTATGTAAGTACCCCCATCATTATCATTATCATCATCATCATCATCATTAAGTGATGTCTCCTTTCGAATGTTGTAATCTCATTAGCATTACTTAAAACATGTGTAGCGAGAGAATCAGGACAAACACACATATACTCGATCTATCTATTTTCTAATAAACCTGTATCTGTCTTTAGTTGTATTGATGCAAAGACTTCTAGATACACGTGAGAAGGTAGAACAACCAAGAATTGATAAATGGCACCTCTTTCACAGAGCTGACCAAAAGGCCATATTCATGATTTTTATAAAAGATCTCATAAACTTTTCTCGTCGTTTTAATTGACCTTTTTTTCGTGGAAATAACTACAATTTTAGTAGTTTTACACGGGCGTAAAGGGTTTCGAATTGCTTTCGAGTGTTCCCAGGACTAGCAGATAACCAATATCCTAAAAGTACCTCATCGTGGTTCATCCTGCAAACAGAAATCCAGATGCTCTCGTTGTGTTACTGCCCAACACTTATAGGGATCGTATCCGTCGATTTGTAGGTTGTAGATGGAATGAGAACTGCTTGCACAGATAAAAGCAATATTTCTGACACCTCAACGCCATAACATCCAGCAGTTCCGTCGACACTCAGTGAAGCGAGGCCGGAATGCAGAAACATTGGAGGGGCGGCCAATGTCAATGTCCAGTTATGGGTAGATTTCTAAACGATATGGCGATGCTTAGAATACACGTTGAATCTAGAAAGAAAAAAACACTCGCTAGAGGGCAAATGTATGTAAAACGATAAAGTCGCAACGACGTCACAATTGTTAATCACGAGACCTGTCGATGGAAGTGCTATTCATGCACCAGAACACAGAAGCCACACGTCCCACCACATGTGACCCTCTTCAAATTAGTAGTCATGACTTGGGTATGGATACACCTACTTGAACATGCACTCCTGGGTATGGAAAAAAAAACTTTGAATACAACTCACCTTTGCACTTAGGTCAAGCATTGAACAAATATCTGAGCACATTGTTAAAATTTCTTAGCGAAGCAGTGTTCAGACTCGGACTCGGGAAGCTGTGGGTAACGTAGAGGGGAAGCAAGTCCTTGTCTTTGAGAACATCGCAAACGTAGTCTAATTCGACTGTCGCCGTTGCTCAACATGTCTCATACAGAGATAATTTAGTTCAGTATCCAGGGGCACAGAGGTGAATAATTTATTTCTTACACGTGATTTGTTCGCAGACTGCGAATTACATTACAGTACCAATCTACTGATGTCCATTAAAGTACAAATTTACTGATATTCATTACAGTACCAATCTACTGATATTCATTGCATTACCAATTTACTGATATTCATTGCATTACCAACTTACTGATGTCCATTTAAGGACCAATTTACTGATATCCATTACAGTACCAATTTACTGATATCCAATATAGTATCAATGTTTTCTTTTTGTGGAAGCTTCATAGGACTTCATCTGTACAATGTTTTTAATGCTTTCTTTAATATTTTTATGCTTTGTCATTTGTGTATATGCAGACACTTTCTTTAGTTGGAGGGAGTGGATATGTACTGCACATCACGTAGTTACGTAGTCGTCATTTCATCATCATGGCACTCCGGACAAGTCCGTATATATTTCTACCTCATATTCAGTATATCCTTCAGCATGTGATAACTGACTGTTCTGGCTCTGTGTTGGTTGATAACTCTTCTTTTGATTCATATATACCGCTCGTTTCTTGCAAGACATCGGTTCACTGCTAGGTTCTGCATTCCATCCATAGATACGGAAGAAGAAATACGCCCCCATATCTTCCAACTGGTCCAACTCAATGATTTCATTCAAAATATCAACACGTTCCATTTACTGCTACTAGGCACTGTGGGCACATTATCCGCTCTGTCAGTTCCTGCAATACTCACGTGCCCAATTATAAAAATTAAGGTGACTCTTCAGAACAGATTTCGTTATCGAATAAAGCCACTGACCGCGTAGATATCCCGACTGAATATTTCAAAATATACTAATAGAATCAGTAAGAAAACAGACACCTGCAGCATTCTGGGACTGCACATCTCTGGGAAGGAGAAGACTAGTACTTTCCCTCTGACTGAATCGTGGGTACTAGTTACACTGTTTCCCTCTGACTGAAGTGTGGCTTTCGATAGATTACTAACATGCCTTCTAGCTGAATTAAGGAAGTCTTCTTTCGTTTCTTTTCTTGATTATTCCCATGTTTTTCGTTCGCCAATATTTATATACTTGGAATCGCATGTCAAAAATAGCCAAGGCCACTCCAAGTATATAAATATTGACCAATAGAAAACGTGACAATGATAAAAAACGTACCGAATAAAGGCCTGGTTACGTTTAGCAGTTATGTCTTCTGTTGCCGACGGTCACAGCAGATGCCTACCATAAAGACAGTGCTACTCAGTACGTGACAAACCTTTTGTCTTGAACATGTGGTTATATGCCTGAAGTCATAGAAAAGTTCGGCATAACGGGTAAGCAATAGGTGGCGGGATATGAACTCAGTGAATCATATAGACTTATTGACTGCAATAGCTTGGACCAGTGCATAGATAGAAACCTACCTTCCAAATTGTGTGAGAGTAATCCACAGACTTCCCAGAATAACAATATATAGTAATAATAAGACACATAACTCGTCAGGGTCGTAGGGGTGCCACACTGGATTCATCAGCACAAACCCTCTCCCCCCCCCCCAAACAACAATATCCTCAGCTTTTTGGAGAAATATAGAAAAATCACGTCCAGATCATTCCTTTATGTTATCAATCCAGGATTTTCTCCTACCCCTTTCCACCTTCAACCCTCGACTATTCCTTGCAAAATAATTTTTAAAAGCGAGTCCTGTCTCGTTACATGTCCAAATCAAACAAGTTTACGCTTTAGCCAAAACTTGATTTCCTGCCAAAATGACATAGAATGGTTGTGTTATTTTCTCTTGCCGATAAGCCAAGTATCGGAGAGGATTTGAGCGACACCGAGTACAATTCTGCCCACAGAAAGGTTACACTGGAGTATCAGCATAACAATACCATTACCAACAACCAATCATTGATTGTGTATTTTCTGTATTACATTACCAACAACCAATCATTGATTGTGTATTTTCTGTATTACATTACCAACAACCAATCATTGATTGTGTATTTTCTGTATTACATTACAAACAACCAATCATTGATTGTGTATTTTCTGTATTACATTACCAACAACCAATCATTGATTGTGTATTTTCTGTATTACATTACCAACAACCAATCATTAATTGTGTATTTTCTGTATTACATTACAAACAACCAATCACTGATTGTGTATTTCATGTATTACATTACATACCTCTACATATAAATAGTTCGTTATTTATACTCTCCACAAGTCTGTATTACGGTATATACCTCTACATATGTCTAGTTCGGTATTTATACTCTCCACAGGTCTGTATTACGGTATTACCATGACCATAGTATCCTTCGCCACTGCTATGACTGTGTTTGTACTCAACATTCACCACAAGGGTTCTCGTGGAAGAGAGATCCCAAGATTGATGAAGAAGATTTTCTTTGAGGGTGTGGCCAAAGTCTTTTTTATAACGTTGGATCTAGACCAAGAGGCACCTGCAAAGACTACAAAGAGTCACGGAACCAAAGTAGTCAAAGGAATGGTAGGTGTCTCTGGCTATTTACATAACTATGAAATCTTTAATCGACATTTAACATCGAAACCAAAGGATCCTCCCTCTTTCTTCCTCTCTCCTTTTCCTCTATCTCTCATATGTATGTGTGTATTTAAAAAACTATATTTGATTTTTTTAAATATGGTGCCTTTTCTGTAAATCAGCAGTTACATCTTCCCAGAGACAGATTTAAAAGGCACACAAGTAAAGTACCAACAAAAATGTCTTCTGTTATCCTGTGTTATTGAAAACAACATTTACAAATGATAAAACTTGCACATTTTGTCATCAATGGTGATGAGTTTGAATAGTGGATCACTTCACATAGGCGGCTGTCCATTTATTACATCAATAATTGGGGGGGGGGAGTGGCTGGGAAAAAAATTGATATCTGAGAAGGGGGAGGAAAGAGTTTGACAAAAGTTGACGTCAACAATACTTTTCTGCAACAATTGAACCTTGTGGATTTGAAACAATTTTCTAAAAGTGCGAAATAAATCCTGTATTTTATCGTTCTTTTTTGCTCAAAACAAATTTTAGTAGGGCGGCGGAAATTTTTTTAACATAAATAAGCATGGCGTCCCTGAACGCTTGACGGTAAAATTACGGTTTAAATCTTCACTGTGCTATAAATAGCACACAATGTTTACATTTTTAAGTAGTAGACGTCATGGATTTCCGTGTTACACCAATGAAATTATTGAAATTAATGGATGCCGTGACGTCACATCTCCCGACACAAACGACATCAAGCACACTTATAATTATAATTTTTATAACTCATTTATTATTTAACCCTTACCCCCATCCCTAATGTAAATACTAATACGAAATTAATATGCCTTTTCAATTAATATACTTTAATTTTAAATACAAATTCTACTAATCACGCTGCAAATGTAATACCTCGAAACTAGAACAAAGGTCACAATGAAGACTTATACCGTAGTTGCGCCCACTTCACTATTGTTGACAAAGGCAGGGAGTGACAAAAATGACAAAAACAAATTGATGTAATTTATGTACAGCCCCTAGAATCCTCAATCAACAAATAATTATCCATATATCATTAAATGAGCATTCGGATAGCTAGGGCATCAAGAACGGTAAACACACTAACACAATGGGTCTGTGAAAACAGAAAACTGATTATCAAATTGAAACACGTGTTCTACTAAGCTTGCACCATAAGCATGACCATGTGAAGCATTGACCAATGCATTAGGAGAAACATTTAAATAGCCATCACAAAAAGTATCAATCTATATTTATTTACAACGCCAGAAATGGAAGTGTCTAGAGGAGAGGCGAGGAAAAGTATTTTTTTTTTTGGAAAGTCCCGAAGATCACACAATCAACACCTGACTGGGACTCTGAGTCTATATGCACTGGGATGGCTGCTGGAACGGAGGGCAGAGCACTTATAGGAATGCCTCACGTGCTGTGATGCTAGCTTCTAATCAAGAATCAAGAAGAATGAAGCACATTGAAAGAGAAGTCATGAAATGACTGACGTAGAGAATTAAAACAGATACATCAAAAATGTTATAAGACACTGAATTACTTGTAAGCAATAACTAAAGATCTAAAGAAAGGACAAGATGGTAGAAGCATGATGGAGATGTGTGCTCTGAAGGAAGCTAACAGAATATATATATATATATATATATATATATATATATATATATATATATATATATATATATATATATATATACACGTCAAAATGACATTCGTATTGACAACATTTAACCTTCTTAAAGTATAGTAACAAATGTTATCAGTGTAAGAATACTTGACTTTACCCATTATCGTGACCATGGGAGAAGTATCTTATGGAATATTTTTCAAGTGTCTTCGATACAGAATTATGCCTGTTTTTTTCAATTGTTTGTTGCATATGTTCATATAGCAGAGCAGAAATAAGCGCCATGTGTTGTTTACGTTTCCACAGCAACCAGTGCCGCAGAATGACTACTACGCTAGATATGAAATTGATAAACACCCAGAGAATGGTGGAATCTCTCCCAGATTTACTCGAAAATTCACCCCGAACCCTTCCTCGCCTAGTGGAGATAATACAGAAAGGCAATTCTTGCGTGTACTGCAGAAGGTATTGTTGCTATCAATAATGAGTAATAGTAAGAATGATAGAATGAATGAGGCTGCAATAAAACCGTATACCATATATATGCTAGATCATCATCATCATCATCAGGTGCCATGCCGGGTGGCGTATGCGGTCATGTCTCTCCACAGCTCTCTGTCCACAGTATTATGTATCAAAGTCGTTGTTGTTTCCTTGCCGTGCCAGGTTGTCAAACTGTCTAATATTTTCTCACGTTGTCGCCCTCTGTCTCTGATGCCTTCAATCTTGCCTGTTGTGATTATGTTCTCTAAACCTGCCTGTCTCATGAAGTGGCCAAAAAAAGAAGATTGCCTTTTCTTATATTTATAATTTACCGCTAACGATCTGATGTTCCATGTTGCGATATTAACACTGTTGTTGTTCATCCATCACAAGTGATGATGACCATTTATTACATCCACTTTTGAAAATTCAATTTTAGTTATGTCCTTGATTATGAGTTCGTAAATGGCTAATGAGCCCTATTCGAGCTGTAAATTTCCTTGGACAGTTTGGACATGGAATGACGACTGTAGACGGATCTTGGTCTATCCGTGACTTTCTAGCTGTTCTCCGCTATTGAGCTGCTGCATTTCTTTTCTTTTCACAAGATGATGCGCTCTTTTTTTATTTAGAATGCCATGTAGATCTATTTTGTGCACGTTCTTCCCATGTATCGTGGTCTATTTCAAAGGCTTTCAGTGAGTTCTTTAACGAGTCCTTGTAGCGCTTCCTTTGGCCACCTTGAGATCGTATACCCTTCTCTAGCTCACCATAGAGAAGTATCTTTGGCAGACGATGGTCTGGCATACGCACCAAATGACCTACCCAACGAATCTGTGATATTAACACTAACCTATGCTAGATAAATATTTTAAAATATTAAATAAATTAATGTTCTTGTTTGGTACCCGTATATCCCTGCTAACGTCAGGGTTAAATAATCTAAATTAGAACAATAATTAATCAATAATTAATTTAAATATTCATTGTTAGGGTTAGTTATGTTTTGCATAACTAACCCTAACCCTAAATAAATTTATATTTAAATTAACAAATGATAAACATAAACTGATAAACATAGCCTAGGGAAATAATCAAATAGCGGGACACGGGTTCCAACCATGAACCTAAATTAAAGAGGTTTTACAGAGATCCTACTTCAGAACATGTCGATATTTCGACCAACAGGTCTTTATCGGGATATGGCTAAACAAACAAAACAGTGGGTTTTTTTCGTGTTGGGGATATTCGTTTTTCTATTTGTGTTAGGTTATAGTAGACTACATAATTCCATAAAACCTCCTTCGATATTGTTGCTCTCTTTGTTTGTTTGTGCCTATCTTGATTCGAAATGTTAATTTTTTCTATTGTACTATCCCTATAAAACACATTTAACCTACTCTATATTATTGTTTTAATATATATCTATATATAAGAATAAACATCCTTATGATGTGCATACAATGATCAAGTGCATTGTGAATGAGACGATCATGTCATTTTGAAGGAAAAGACTAAACGAAAGTATCTAACCTACGCTATCCTAGAAGATGAAAGTGCGTGCTGGCTAGCCGAAAGGTTGGAAATTATGTAGGAAGGCAAAAGACAAAGGACGTGTTGGTGAATAGGTATTGTGACAGAAGAAAAGTAAAAGAATACAAAAACAGACTGTGTGATAGACTGACAAAGCAGGCATGTGTACCCGAAGAAAAGAAGTTTCACAGTTATAACGGTCATTGTTATGCTAACGGTCCGAGTACACGTCGTTGTGATGATTTATAAGATGGTTCTAATCATAGGACAAAAACATCACTTTCTGTATCCCTTAACAGGAAACCAGGCAGTAAGGAAAGTACCTAATTTTCGCGATCAACAATACAGGGCACATATTTAAAGGTTGAATTTCATTTTAAGAAAATCGACTGGTTCAAACAACAATGAAACCAAAACTAAACTATTCTCTGTATGAACGGCTAAAGAATGAATATGGTCTCAATAAGATTTATTCATATATCTAGATATATTGTTCTGTCAATTATATATGTTTCGAGTCTATTTGTTTTAGTTTAGTTCTCCTTTTTTTAAATTTCATTGTTTCTGTTTTCTTTCTGTTTTTTTTCAAACTTCTTATTCAATTACAATAGTAGTCTTTTCTTTTATTAGTTTTATTGTTAGTTCTCAGTTTGTTTTATTGTTCTCAGTTTGTTTTATTGTTAGTTCTCAGTTTGTTTTATTGTTAGTTCTCAGTTTGTTTTATTGTTAGTTCTCAGTTTGTTTTATTGTTAGTTCTCAGTTTGTTTTATTGTTAGTTCTCAGTTTGTTTTATTGTTAGTTCTGTTTGTTTTATTGTTAGTTCTCAGTTTGTTTTATTGTTAGTTCTCAGTTTGTTTTATTGTTAGTTCTCAGTTTGTTTTATTGTTAGTTCTCAGTTTGTTTTATTGTTAGTTCTCAGTTTTTTTTATTGTTAGTTCTCAGTTTGTTTTATTGTTAGTTCTCAGTTTGTTTTATTGTTAGTTCTCAGTTTGACTTGTGTTTGCCAGTTTCTCTTTTAGTAAAGGCATACTAGTCGAAACATTGATTCGAACTGTTTTGTGAACTGTCGACTATATCTGTTATATTTATTTAGTATATAAACTGTCAACTATGCTTATATTATTTAGTCTATGAACTGTCAACTATATTTGTTCGTGTTATTTAGTCTATGAACTGTCAACTATTCGTGTTATTTGATCTGTATTGTGAACCTGTAAAACTTACTACTAGGTGTTTTCTTCCTCTGCATTGATATAAGAACTTAGTTAGGAGACAGGTAAAGCTGGAAATAATGTGAGAAAGAGTAAAAAGTATATGTTACAGAGTACCATGTCAATAATAAAACCCTGTCAACAGAAGTAATATGCATATGTGAAGTGAATGAAATAAATACTGAAGATATCACTAAATACATTATTTAGATTTCGACATTTTTTTTAAATAAGTAATTCTAAATTAAAACATTGACTAAACAATAAAAAAACGAACTAAGAGTATCATGACGGAAAATACAAAGTTTGGGAAATATAAGTGCATGAAATATACGGATCAAATAATCGCTCAAGTAATAAAATAAATATACAAGAATGAAATAAACCTATTTAAGATAATTCAATATAAAATACACGATTGTGATTATATCATAATACAGCATATGGGAGGCAAAGTAAAGAACTCTTACATGGAAGAGACATAGAATAATGAACTATGAATTGGATTGATCAAACGAGGTGCAGTTCAGACATCTGTATAACGAACAACAAAGGACTCTGGACTTTACTAAGTTAGATAACCCAAAAATATGTGTTGGGCGGATGGGAATCATGGGAGAAAATGACCTGGTGTTTGAAAATCTCTTGGATATCTGCCAGTTATGATATGATTACGATATACGCATGTTTAGTTACGTGAAGCATGGCAACGGTTTTCATGGTGGCACGCACTCTCTACCAAAATATATGAACACATAACAAAAACAAAATAAGAGATCTAGGTTTAAAATATATAGAGTGAGTCACACGTAGAGTACAGTTTTGATAAAACACTGGACACAACAAAACAATGGATAATTTATAATTGGAAGACTGAAGTCTGAAATATTGTATGCAATATTGTCATGGTTGCAAATGCTGTTCTCCATTAGCTACTAATTACTTGAACTAAATGCCTTCTTATATATATAAAAATCATTTTCGTATTCTATTAGCTATTAATAAACTATCTCTAATTTTTCATAATCTTTTTATCGGCCCGTAGATTGTGAAGAGGAAAACTAATTTACAGTCTTATCTATGGAAATACTTAAAGTGGTCAGGATGTTGTGGTAGATATAAGATGTTGAAATTGTCAGGATGTTGTGGTGGTTATGATATGTTGAATTAGTTAGGATGTTGTGGTTCTTAATAGTTTAATTAGTCAGGATGTTGAGGTCGTTATAAGATGTAGACTTGGTCAGGATATTGTGGTACTTATGAGATAGTTGAATTGGTTAGGGTATTGACGTGGTTATAAGATATTTAAGTGGTCAGGATGTTGTAGTGGTTATAAGAGGTTGAATTGGCCAGGATGTTGTGGTGGTCATCAGATAGTTGAATCAGTCAGGATGTTGTAGTGGTTATAAGAGGTTGAATTGGCCAGGATGTTGTGGTGGTCATGAGATAGTTGAATCAGTCAGGATGTTTTAGTGGTTATAAGAGGTTGAATTGGTCAAGTTTTGGACAAAATATCTGCTAACATCTACTTTACACTTTTGTTTTATGTAATTCAAACTGTGCTGCTTCCTTACTTATTATAATAATATTCATCAATAATTGTATCGTTAAATTAGAACAATTTAAATTACAAATTTGAAAAAAAAACATTTTCAGTGCAAATCTCTTCAATGTGCAAACACGGATATACAGTAGAAATTCGATTATCCGAATTAAATGGGGATCGGGTCGGTTTGGATAATTGAAAATTCGAATAATTGGATACAACTATGGAATGAAGCAAAACAATGTACACAATCATAAAATCATACATTCAATCGAAAGGGATTTTATTGACAAAAGTACAATAATATGTAAGCAACTATATTGCAAATAATCTTCATAGTAACGGCACGATCCCACTGCCCGGGGACCTTTCTACCGTATCCGCTAACGCTCTCGCTCTAAAATTATTTCACCCTAATTCGATTCGGATAATTGGAGATTCGGTTTATTGGGATTTGGATAATCGGATTTCTACTGTATACAAGCAGCAGTAATTCATTTGGAGTACAAGTAAACATCATCAAATTGGCTACAAGTAACAATTGCGCCAAAAAACAAACAATATGAATCAGATTGGCATTAACTACAATTGTGTGTCATAAAGGGATTGACGTAAAATTAAGGAATAGCTGAACATTCCTGCCAACAAGAAATTGTTGGGGTTAAAACTACTCTACATTTTATCAAGCACTTGAACCAATACGTGAATACTGAAACAATAGTTTAAAACACCATTGAACATTTCTCACTTGACTGTCATAGACTCCGCCAGCAACAGAGTTGATCTTCAAGATGACTACCAATTGAATAACATTTCATACAGCATAGATAAAATATTTGGGCAAGATGCACAAAGATATGGACTAAAATTAATTAATTAGTTTATCAATAAAACAAAAGTTTTAATTCAAGTTCAACAAGTGATCTGACATCAACAAATGTTACAAGAAAGTGTTGTTCTAGTTTTTGTTGTTTTTGTCTTGTTTAGATGTGTCATTACATATGTGGAGACCCGAATATATTGAACTCCATCTTCTACGCCTTGTGAACCCTTTAAATACTTTATATTACTGTTATTTACATTACTATAATTTATAATAATATAATTACATAACTTTACACTATATTGCATTACTTTAATTTGCTTTGCTTTTCTTTACATGGCTTTACTTTGTTTTATCTACTTTATTTTACTTTACTTTACAATAGTTTAATTTCCTTTACTTTGATTTACTTCCCTTTACATTACTTTACTGTTAATGCTTTACTTTACTTTACATTATTTTACTATACTACACATTATTTTTACTTTATCTTCATTTACTTGATATAACTTTACTTACAATAGTTTACTTTCCTTTACTTTAATCTGATTTCTTTGTTTTACTTTACTTTGCTATACTTTACATTACTTTCCTTCACATTACTTTACTTTAATTAATGTTACTTTTCTATATTTTGGTTTACTTTATTTTGCTTTACTTTGCATTACTTTACTTTGTATTACTTTGGTTCACTTTGTTTTAATTTGCTTTGACCTTATTTGTTTTGTTTAACTTTTCTTTGCAATACCATACTTTATGCCTACTTTGCATTACTTTCCTTAGATTTCCTTTATTTTACTTTGCTTTACTTTTCTGTGTATATTTTTTTAATGGTTGGTTGATTAGTTGATTGCTGGCCAAGTAGATCATGCGTTCATACATTTTGACCCAATGCTAACGTGTGTCTTTAAAATACGTATCACAAATCATGGTCGGCTCAGTGGTAGAGTGGCTTACCACACACCTCGGCTGAATAAGCTTGCCGTGAAAAAGTCAATCGTCCACATTGTACTGGCGATATGATTGGATATATTAGAGGTGACTAAAGATTCAGCTATAGTTGAACAAATATTCACCAATAATTCTATACATGATCGTGGCTATCGTCGGTACTAAAGGTATTTTCAACTAAAACATAAACATGACCTAGGAGATATATTTTCGTGTGTTCTATTGTTTGACCTTGGCTATTTTTGGCATGCCACTCCAAGTATGTAAATGGCGATCAATCAAAATACCAACAATAAACAAAGAACAATTTCCTAATTAGTTATGTTAAAATGCATTTACTGTCCATAGCCATGATATTATTTAATTATTATCATAAATGATAGAATGCCACAAGTTTATTGAGATATGTACAATAAGACCCGTCTCCACGACCAAGGTTGTTTTCAAGAATCTTCAGCGAGATGTCTTTTACACAGTTCCAGCGCTGTAACATAGTTTATGATGTATCGGGTTCAAGCCACAGTTAAGACTTAATTTTTGTCTTACCGGGCTACAATAGAATATCCTTCTACACTTTGTGACGACTGCTGTAAGCATAGAAGCCGTTATTCCTACTGCCTATAAGTAGTCCCCAAAACGTAATTCTCACAGCCTGTTCCAAATAGCCTCCCTGCTATTATTCCCACTGCCTATAAGTAGTCACCCGGCCGTTATTCCCATCGTCTGCTATAAGTAGTCTATATGCTTTTATTCCCACTGCCTATAAGTAACCCCTCAATGCCTGCTATAAGTAGCCTCCCAACCGTTATTCCCACTGTTTTCTATAAGTAGCCTCCCAACTGTTATGACATGTAGCAACCAAAGATATCTGTGAGATGTAGTAACCAAAGATATCTGTGACATGTAGTAACCAAAGATATCTGTGACATGTAGTAACAAAAGATATCTATGACATTGCTTTTCAACTGTAGTCCACTTTTTAATCACCACTGAAACGTCCAGTCAAATTGCCAGTATAAATGTGGCAGTTAACCTCCCTGCCTCTTGAACGTCGAGCTAGTTAAGATAAATTAGGATTCCGAGACTATCTTACTACACTTCTGCAACTAATGTTATATGTTGTTAATAGCTTATACTATTCAGAATCAACACAGCATTTTTGACTGCAATAATTGTCTAGTCAATTTTATTTTACGTTCAGTAAGTTGCAATTCTTATGAACGATCCGGGAGCACCAGTTTCCTAGGGATTGAATCTGATACCACGGCCACTCAAGATCTTTTTCGTTACCTTCCCTCCACAAATCATTACAATATTATGTGCTCGTAAATAATGGACATATACTCGTTTCAACCGCTCTTTCTTATGACCACTTGTCAGCCATATTTGAAGCGCTTCTAAACATTCAATAAACGATAAAAAATTTACGAAAACCAAATGTATAAACAAGACAATATTTTTCAAACAACAACATGTTCATATATATTGTATGTTTACAAAAGTGAACTGCGGGATACGAACATATCATAGGTTTAATTGAAATTGTTTTTGCTTCATTAGTTCACGGGTGAAAAGAGTGAATACTTCCGTGCACTAGTTCCTAGAATTGTTTGCAAATATATAATTATATTTACAATGTTTTTTATCAACCACAATAGATAACAGACTGCTTTACTACAATATGGAGTAGGCTTGTAGTTTATAATTGTGCAATATGTTTTACAAGCTGACATCTTGTTCTACTGCACTAAACGATACATACATTTATTGACGTTTTCCTAGCCAGAATTGATATGGTTACTCATGCCATGATATTTGAGCTGTTGGTTGAGTGCCTTGTTTCTATACAATTATTTCATAGCCCTTAATTATCTGACAGTTTGAGTTCCTATTGATGGAAGCGGATTAGTTTTCTGATAGGAGTAGGACAAATATTATAGCTTGGAGAGTGAGAGCATTTGAAGAGATATCGTGGAAAAAGTATTAAGGAACGTATCGAAATGTAAAATGGATGAATGGATATTCTAGATTAGCCGAACAGATGTAGCAAATCTACTTTTGTCGAAGATATCAAATGCGTTGACCTATGACTTGTTACGGCGGTATGGAAAGGGTTTGGAAAATGGTTGGGATGGGATATATTTGGTTATGTCGTGGGAAAAGGGACTTTCTAAGCTCGTCATCACAATCGGTAAATCAAACAATGAATGCAACGATTTAAATTATTTAACGTAAATCACCATTGCTTCAATCAGGGCTGTAGCGGGTTCCTCGTAAATTATAGTTTTGTTGACTCAATCAGTATTCATAGACGTTTTCTGTGACTTTCATTAGTCCCTTGTACTATATGTACTTGATATGTGTCGGCAGCCAATGAAAATCAGAAGAAAACCCAACAGCATTTCTTTTGAAGGATGATACCCAGTCCACGGGACTGATAATTGACGAGATACAAATTAAGGGGAAGAATGTGGAAAGGGTTCCTAAAAAAACTATCACATTGTATTTCGCTAATTCGCTCAGTGCCAGTTAGCTAATACGCTCAGTGTTCAGACAACTAATAGTTCAGTGTCCAGTCAGCTAATACGTTCAGTGTCCAGTCAGCTAATACACTCAGTGTCCAGTCAGCTAATACGCTTAGTGTCCAGTCAGCTAATACGCTTAGTGTCCAGTCAGCTAATACACTCAGTGTCCAGTCAGCTAATACACTCAGTGTCCAGTCAGCTAATACGCTTAGTGTCCAGTCAGCTAATACGCTTAGTGTCCCGTCAGCTAATACACTCAGTGTGCAGTCAGCTAATACACTCAGTGTCCAGTCAGCTAATACACTCAGTGTGCAGTCAGCTAATACACTCAGTGTCCAGTCAGCTAATACGTTCAGTGTCCAGTCAGCTAATACACTCAGTGTCCAGTCAGCTAATACGCTTAGTGTCCAGTCAGCTAATACGCTTAGTGTCCAGTCAGCTAATACACTCAGTGTGCAGTCAGCTAATACACTCAGTGTCCAGTCAGCTAATACACTCAGTGTGCAGTCAGCTAATACACTCAGTGTCCAGTTAGCTAATACACTCAGTGTGCAGTCAGCTATTAGTTTTGGGTTGTTTGGGTCTTTAATTAAAATACACGCATCCCCCCCCCCTCATTCTCCTGGTAATTTACCATTTCTACAATTCTCTGAACATGAACATTGTTTATTTCAGCCAACACTATCATTTTGCAGTTTATCCATAACTGCTTTAATTCATTCAGCCATGTCTCTTCTCTGAGCTGGACCATTCATTATTGCGGTGTCCACCATTGCACCAGCTCTTTCATTGCCACTTAATTCCGCATGACCTGAACAATAGATCAGTATCCAGAAGTACGGCCCTGTGGACACCATAAGTGATGAGTTCGCATCCAATTATCAATCTAATTATCATCCAATTATATATATGCTCATTTTCTCAATCAACTGTTGATGGCAATTAGTACATGCCATGCGGCAAGTTCTGGTCAGAAAGTAAATACTTTATTTACGATTAGCGCTCTTCTATTTATTCTTCTATTATTCGATTGAAGAATAGGGAGAACATCATGGAAAGAGAAGAAAACAAATAAAGAGGTGCTAAAGACACTTAATATGAAGAAAGAACTACTAAGAGAAATAAAGATCAGGCAAATAAAATACTTTGGACACATTAAAAGACATGACACCCTATTGAAGACCTTACTTGAGGGTAAAGTCAAAGGAAAGCGAGCAAGAGGTAGGCAGAGATACAAGTGGGAGAGTAACATTACACGATGGACAGGTTACAGTCTAGCAGAGTGCACCACCAAGACAAGAGACAGGAGATGTTGGAGATACGTTGCAGCCAACCTTCGTTGCGGAGACGGCACTTGATGATGATGATTTATTCTTCAACCATTAGAGGCAGACAGTCAAGGTTTCTATGGCATGTGCTGAGAAGAACACAACTTGAACACTTAATAACCACTAGGTTATTCACCATAGGGGAGAAGAGACAGGGGACGAGAAAGAGAGAAGTTGCTAGATGGACTAGTATTGTGGCACGGTAGAAGTTCACCAACCGAGTTTATTGACAACACAAGAGACAGAGAGTCGTGGAGAAACTAGATCACCTAGGCCATTTTGCATGGCACTTGACTGACTGATTGATTGATTGATTGATTGATTGATTGATTCTTCTGCATTCCTTCTCACATTGCTGCTGGTTAACAAGATGTAGTCCTGACAACGGAATGCGCTGTCATAGTTTACAGTTTTGCTGCGATTCTGCGCCTTTCTTCTGGACACATCCGATTTTAATATATTACATATCATGACTTACTTGCTTCCCTGATTAATTACAAAATTGTCTCCGGTTTCTTGGCTGGTAACGCTATCCGATGTCGGATTTCCAGGTGGATTGTTCTATGGTGAGCTGTGCGAGGGTGGTGTGAAGTAGGTGTAGGACGGAAGAAAGGGAATTTGTGAGATTGACTAAAAGAACCTTTACTATGATTCATGCAAACAAGATATTGAGAGCTAAGTCCATTCATGATCATTAGATTTGGAACTACCTATTCATGTCTTCCAGAAAATGTTATTGCAATCCAGCATTGTTTGTAGTTTCCTGCATTATTTTGTGACTTATTTATTAACTATTTGAAGTGTGGCACGTGTTTTTCGGTACATCCAATACATCCTATTCAGTTGGTTGGTTGCTGATCCAGCGGTCCATGGGCTGATGCTCTTTGACCAAATGCCATTAAATGACATTATATTGCTGGAAAGTCTGTGGATTTCCGGCCTACCCCGGGACAGAGCCAGAGAATAACTATCACACCTCCAGGAAGGTAGGTTTCAACCTATGCACTGCTCCTAGCAACTGTAGCCAAGATAGGGTTCACTGTGCTCATTCCCCGCCACCAATTGACTACTGGTTATACCGAGCTTCTCTATTGCTCTAGGCATGCAACCATATGTTCAAGTCAAAAGGATTGTCACGTCCTGAGTCACTGTGCCTTTATGATGGGTCTAAGCCATAGGAAAAAACAGTGCTGTCAGTTTCCTCCTCCCCAGTGCTGCAGAGTACATCTCTGGCTCCCTCCCAACCACAGAATACATATATATTCAGGTAAACATGAAACACATTTCAACAACAAAATAAAAGCATAATTGTATAGATGACGTGCCATGAAGCTTCTCTAAGAAGATAACCTCAATATAACGGCATGTCATCCACTAAGGTTTTCTGTTGAATGGGTGGTTTGTCTAGTGGGCCATTGGTGAGACCCACAGACGCAACCACATACGTATTCTATTTAGTTAGTAGCCATCAACCCAACATTTTTTAATCTGTAGTGATTTTCTACGCAATATGAATACGTTCAGTAATTTACTATTGCTTTCTGGATGTTCCGAATACACAATTGCCAGCGGCGGGAATAAAAAAAGGAACTTGGCCGTCACACGCGCACACTGTACCACACTGCCACGGAGCCGGACTGATACATGCTACCTATGTTAATTAATTGTTTGAAGTTTGATTGCATGTTACGTTTCCTTTAATAATTAACTGTTTGAAGTGTGATACATGTTACGTTTCCTTTATTAATTAACTGTATTATCTACGTTTATGTATACTACTATCAACGTTTATTTATACTATATCTACATATATTTGTGCTACTATCTATACTTATTTATACAGCTATATGCTTTTATTTGTAATATTATCTACATTTATTTATACTACTATATAGTTTTATTTATACTACTATATAGTTTTATTTATACTACTATATAGTATATTTATACTACTATATAGTTTTATTTATACTACTATATACGTTTATTTATACTACTATATAGTTTTATTTATACTACTATATAGTTTTATTTATACTACTATATAGTATATTTATACTACTATATGCTTTTATTTATACTACTATCTACGTTTATTTATACTACTATATAGTTTTATTTATACTACTATATAGTTTTATTTATACTACTATATAGTATATTTATACTACTATATAGTTTTATTTATAATACTATATACGTTTATTTATACTACTATATAGTTTTATTTATACTACTATATAGTTTTATTTATACTACTATATAATTTATTTATACTACTATCTACATTTATTTATACTACTATATAGTTTTATTTATACTACTATATACGTTTATTTATACTACGATCTACACATATCTCACTTACAGGTGTATCAGACCATTGAGAAGAATGAAATGAGGCTTGAAGAGCAGGACAGGAAAGATGCCATTAGGAACGAATGGCAGCAGCTTGCTCTTGTAATCGACAGACTTCTCCTATTTCTCTTCGTCGTGTTCACTGCTGGCATCACATTGGCACTAATACTCCCTGGCTACTATGCACAAATGAAAGACATGGATTAGTTCATGACCCCCTATCACAAACGACTCATTAGAGTGTTACTACCGATCGCTTAGTTCATGACCCCCTATCACAAACGACTCATTAGAGTGTTACTACCGATCGCTTAGTTCATGACCCCCCCCCCTATCACAAACGACTCATTAGAGTGTTACTACCGATCGCTTAGTTCATGACCCCCTATCACACGCGACTCACGACTCATTAGAGTGTTACTACCGATACTGCTCAACATAATTGAATGAATTCGTGACGGTCACACAAATATCTATTCCATTTCCCTTATCTGTCAACTAATGGACCGTAAGCTGACTATTACATACATGGGCGCACTGAAAAAAAGCTAAACATTATCATAAATGAAGATAATGATGGAGTCATTAAATGTCAAAGTTCTACGTTTGCTATGTATCTTTCTCTAAAATTGAACTTGATGGTCAAGTGCGAGTTGATCAAACTTTGATTACATAAAATATATCGTTGTGCTGATCGCAGTTTCTAAAATGTATGCTGATTGAATATTATTCATGTCACTGCTGTCACATATTAAAACACTACCTTCACCGCCCTTGTTTAGACCGGGTTGTTGTGCCAAAATAATAAACGAACATTTTGTGTACAATAAAATTATATAATATTTAAACAGCTAATATTAGCGATATACGATCTGGAAAATAATTTTTCACTTCGGTATTGTTATTTGTTAAGAAACGAAGATGGAGAAACAATATTTATTGTCACTCAACAAGTCTACCTTAAACAGTGTGGTTGCCAGTAAATATACTTTTGAGACAACCGAAATACCTAAATCTGCGAGCCATATTAATTTGCCAATTTTGTACATACAGAAAAGTCATTAAATATAAACAGAACGTGTGCGGTACTATATTTAATTCATTATTCCTATCAGACCTGACAGTTACTGGGAAGATGTGCTACATTTTGTCAACGTTCCTAAGTTTGACGCAATACAGCAGGTACGAGAAATGGTAATAATGGACGTATATTATATTCAGGACCGCTATAATGGTGACCTGGCGCTATGGACAAAAATGAAAGTGTCTACTAAAAAAATTCCGCTAAAGTTCTTTGTCCAATATTTGAAAATATTCTCTAGCTGAAAGTGTCACATAGTTGAACGTGTTAACTTGCTGAAATTTCCCTCTAGCTGAAAGTGTCACATAGTTGAACGTGTTCTCTTGCTGAAATTTCCCTCTAACTGAAAGTGTCACATAGTTGAACGTGTTTTCTTACTAAAATTTCCCTCTAGCTGAAAGTGTCACATAGTTGAACGTGTTTTCTTACTAAAATTTCCCTCTAGCTGAAAGTGTCACATAGCTGAACGTGTTTTATTACTGAAATTTCCCTATATTTTTTTTCTTTTTTTTTCATTTTAATCAATGCTTTTATTAATTAGAAATATAGTTCAGAAACATTTAATTGTAAGTATTATGTAGCTGCTGGCTGCTCTTCGACAGATTTATGCGTTTGTGAAGAAGTAGAAATTTCCCTCTAGCTGAAAGTATTCTCTTACTGAAATTTCCCTCTAGCTGAAAGTATTCTCTTACTGAAATTTCCCTCTAGCTGAAAGTGTTCTCTTGCTGAAATTTCACTCTAGCTGAAAGTGTTCTCATGCTGAAATTTCCCTCTAGCTGAAAGTGTTCTGTTTCTGAATATGTACACTATCTAAAGGTGTTATATATGTGAATGTGTACTACAGCTGAAAGTGTCATTTCTGAAAGTATTCGGTAATAAGAATTAGTAAGTGGTTAATTAGGAAGATTTGAAGAAATAAAACAAAGTACATGACAAGGTTGTGTATTATCGCCTAATCTAAGTATTTTGTACAGTAAAAAAATAGAGCCTATTTGTTTTATTAGCATTAGACTTCCTCGTGTGAAGGGGGGTAAGCAGCTTCAGAGAGATAAGTCGTGGATGGGGTTTGCTGTCAGACAGATGTATGCACCATAAAACATTAATCCAGACGAGAAACGGATACCTGTCCCTGGCGTTGTTGTTGTTTTTTTCAAGAATCATTCAAGACCATCATCAATAATAAGTGAGATTACTGTAAAACTGTATCACAACATTATTTACGTTGAACACAAATTTGATGGGGTTTAAGATGAAGCAAATGATATCAGACTATAGGGTTTTGGTATATAATATACCCTATCGTAATATACCATATTGTAGCAATACCTTATAGTCTGATAAGATGTGCGACATCGTAAAACTCAGCAAATGTGTGTTATACGTAAGTACTAGTATCGAGACCATCATTGCACTTAATACAGAATTTATGTGGTATAATTATGTGAGTGTTGAAGATTGTAGTTATGTGTGTTCGAGATTGTAATTATCTGAGTGTTGGATATTGTAATTATGTGTGTTCGAGATTGTAATTATGTGAGTGTTGGAGATTGTAATTATGTGAGTGTTGGAGATTGTAGTTATGTGTGTTCGAGATTGTAATTATCTGAGTGTTGGAGATAGTAGTTATGTGTGTTCGAGATTGTAATTATGTAGTGTTGGAGATTGTAATTATGTGAGTGTTGGAGATTGTAGTTATGTGTGTTCGAGATTGTAATTATCTGAATGTTGGAGATTGTAATTATGTGTGTTCGAGATTGTAATTATCTGAGTGTTGGAGATTGTAATTATGTGAGTGTTTGAGATTGTAATTATGTGAGTGTTGGAGATAGTAGTTATGTGTGTTCGAGATTGTAATTATGTGAGTGTTGGAGATTGTAATTATGTGAGTGTTGGAGATAGTAGTTATGTGTGTTCGAGATTGTAATTATGTGAGTGTTGGAGATTGTAATTATGTGAGTGTTGGAGATTGTAATTATGTGTGTTCGAGATTGTAATTATCTGAGTGTTGGAGATTGTAGTTATGTGTGTGTTCGATATTGTAATTATGTGAGTGTTGAAGATGACAGTGTTGAAAACGCTGAATTCTCGAGGTAAAAGTTGAGGTCAAGTATAAGAGAATGTTATAAACTGGAAGGGAACACTACAAGATGACTGAGGAACAATTCAGAACATCTTTCACATGTATATGAATAGATAAGTATGTAGATCTAGTGCACCAATTGCATGACTCTATACTGAGAATCTCCTACTGTGAAGACTCCACAGCATTTCATCTTTACAATAACGTTGTTATCCCCTCTGAGTAGATGGTATCTTACTATTGTCCACGGCTCTGAAAGATAGTCTTTTGAATATGAAAAAAATCTCAGGAAAACGCACATCCCAACACATTGCACAAAAGGATATAAGAGCTTCGTCTCTCGTAATTTATTAGATCTAAACAAACAGATGGCGGTAATTAATAATTAAATCTTCTCCTTCTACGTTCGTTTTCAAACTCCTGCAGATTAGCAGAATGTAGTCCAGAGAACGGAATGCGTTGTGTCATCGTTTACTGCAATGCTGCGATATCTGCACCTCTCGGCCTGACACATCCGACTTTAGCATGACTTTGGGTCATGTTGACTCTGTATGGGATGGGGCAGCCAACTCCTTGGTGGTTGATCTTATTCACACTTGCCGTTGAGGGTAGGGGTGGGAGCTTAAGCTGTCGCTCCTAGGTCAGATAAGTCGCCGTGGTTGCATTTAGTCCATGTTTGTTCAAGGCTATCTTGATGTTGTCTATCCACCGTTTTCTTGGTCTACCTTTGGCCTTACGCCCGAATATTCTTATGTTATATTTTCTTATTGATATTTGGTTTGGGTTCATTCTCATAAGGTGACCGAACCATTTTCATTTTGCTGTCTGTTGATATGTTCAATACATGATATTATACCAACTCCTTTCCTAATTTCTTCATTTCTTATTTTATCTAGTGCAGTAACCATTGCAGCTTTTCTCGGCATTTCATTTCACATGTAACTATTTTCCTCTGCTGTGAGGCTGTTAAAGACCACGTTTGACATTAGTAGCAGAGTATTTGTATAAAAATTGTAGATATTATCTAACTTTTTAATTTCCATCTTGATCTTTGGATGAAGAAGTAGTGGTGAAAGTTGGTAAGTCACTGTATATGAGATATGCTTAAAGAAAATAATATGTTGTGCGGGTTCATAGTTCTGAATTGAATTCTTCTCAGAAGCTTTTATATGGCCAGTCGTTGATTTAAGAGAATATTGCACTAAGTTTGAGAGAAATTATCCAACGAACACGCACTATAGGGGCCTACATTTGTTTGATCTACTGTGAACACGGGATCATATGCAATATTGACACACAATAGCTCAAGTAAGGGAGATAGATCTCATGATACATTTGTTACTAATTTCTCCGGGTATGTGTATAGTTTATATTTATGTTGAGTTCATTCAGTTGGCGGAAAACTCAGATATTGACGTCTGGATGAGGACACTTTAATACGTCTGCTGATATTTGTATATATTTCTTTTGTGTGTGTGTGTGTGTGTTTTATTTTTTTAATGATTCATTCCCTTATTCGGCGCTCAGTGTATAAATGGCCTCTCATACACTGAACACAATACGGTATTTATTCATCATTCTTTATTGCTGCGCCTCTCATTCTTTCTCCATCTATCTACCTCTCTCTTCATTTATTACATTTGTAGTGTAGGTGTAGTCGATCTGTCTGTCTTCTCTATACTTGGCAGTTTCCATTTGTCATAGATCACATTTCATTGTCCCTCTGATGTTATTTACCAAGAGAGCATTGCTAGACCAGATTGTGTTCATGCCATATTGGATATTAGAAATTAAATCTTTACAGTTGAATAATTCTCTACTTGCCGACGTTTCAGATTCGCTGGCATATGTTATTTATAATACGTTCATATATATTCTGTTTTCCAAATGTTAAAGATCACTTAGTCAAGATTCAATATTATAAAAGCACGACGTCACTCAGGTCTCAGAACAAAATAAAGCTCAAAGAGCGCAGAATTCATTGTACTCAGGTTTTCCATAGGTACTTTGAAACTCTCAACGAACCAGCACACCGCCTACCAGAAAAACAAATCGTAACACGTAAATCCTTAGCTTCAAGCAATAATCTAAAGTGATTGAAGAAATGGACTTGTAAACAAGACGTCACATTAAAGTCACTAACTCACTGTATGGATCGCTAAATTAACTTCAGAAAACGTGCACTTTGTTTTATAAACAACAGACAACATACAAAAGACGTTGTGACTAGGAATCAAACTAAAGACCGTCTGAGCACTTCTTGGTGGCTCTACCACCATGACACGGATATCATCCTAGGTTACAGAACAACTCAGTAAAACTTTCAAATGTATTTAATTTATATTATTGAAGTCATACCACGTAGTTTTTTTTTTGTTTTTTTTTTGTACCACAATGTTGGTTGTACAAAGATAAACACGTTAATCTCAGTTTTAGTCATGAAAGCAGCAATAAGACCCACCGGTAGCATCGGCAACGTCAACAAACCCTCTCCTGCTTTATAATGATGTATAAATATTTACGAAAGAACAGGAATACATATCGGTGTTAAAGAGTTAAAAAACTACAGTACTCAGAGTAGCCTGGAAGCGATCATAGTTGCCCAGCTCACTCTAGTATGGTCTAATTTTGGAACCACTTAAACAACTTTGACACAAAAACATAATACTAACAATTAATACAACAGATTATTTCTTTCATATATATTATCAATGTTGCTGTATGAAAAGCGAGCGCAGAAGATGAAATACAAAAAAAACTGCGTTACGAAAATGTAAATTATAAACTAATGTCTGTTTATTAATTTGTTAATATATGCACAAAAATTAACTTAAGTCGCAGCAAACGATCTTTTACGAGTCCTTGTATCGCTTTTTTTTTGTGGTCACCATGAGAACATATACCCTTCCACAGCACACCATAGAGAGTATCTTTGGTATGCGATAATCTAGCATACGTAACACTTGACTTGTCAACCGAGTCTGTCTGCATCAGAATAGCGTCAATGCTAAACATACCAGATCTGTCAATGACAATGGTATCCGGAATCTTGTGTTGCCATCTTCTTCTTCTTTCGTTCACTTGAAACATGTCTATATCTGTAATTCTGTCTCCTGAATAAAACTCACTGTCTTTTGAAGTTCATACAGTGTCCCATAGAGCTTTGATTCCAGTGGTGTTTCTTCTGGCCAATATGTCTGCCTCAGCGTTTCATGCTCAGAACACTCTTGAAATATATGTTTGGCACTCTGTACTGCCTGTCCACATGTACACATGACCGTGTTGCCATCTAGAAATTTGTATATATGTGACTGCGGAGTCGGTTGTGTCCTGTTCTGAGACGTAGAATTATGAGGCCAGCACCTTGAAGTGGCGATGGGGCTTAGTTCAGCCATCAGGGGCTGGAAACTAAGACTGGTCGGGCAGTCCCACTCGAGCAGGACCATAGTCCGGCCCAAGTAAGCAGAGTGCTGAAGACGGAGGCAACCAGCCAAATGCCGCACAGATAATCAGGATGCCACGCACAAAACACAATGGAAACATGTTCCCATCTGATGTTCATAACTTTTCTGAGACAAGTAGTGTGAAAGTCATTGAGCTATTCACGGAGTCTATACACAGTCCATGTTTCTCTAGCGTATAACAGTACTGGAAGTACCACAGCTCTGTACACTTTCAGCCTAGTCAGTAGATTAATGACTTCTATGCCACACATTTGTGAACAATCTGCCATAAGTGATGCTTGTCTTGAAGATCTTGGTATACACTTTTTCATCAACAGTGGCATTTTGTGATAGTGTACTAACTAGGTATGTGGATGTGAAAATGACTTGCACTTAGGATGTTGATTTAAGTGAGGAAGAGTTGTGCGAAGCGTCGACCAGGTCTAGGATTACTCGCACTGTCACAAACACAAATTGATAGGCTGAGATTCAGAAAGAGAGAGTGCAGTATTAGGATACATCATAGATAATAAATCGCTGCTACTGCATTAGGTTTCTTCTAGACCTACCCAGCAACCAAGTAAGACATCTAGTAGCGCAGATGAAGGCATATTTTTAAGTTGCCATCAATGCCCATCACCTTTACACCAACCTCTAGACAATTCAAAAGTGCGGCACATTAATCAAGGAAATGTCTTCGATGGCGGAAACAGAATATACCTTACTTAAGAGTCTGCCATCTGGAAGAAGTGGGAAAAGACTGTGAATGCGTGGAAATAAACAAAGAGAGAAAGTCCTTGACGAATAGTGCGATACAGCTAGGAAGAGAGTGTCGTTATTGGGTGGCATGTAAGACAGGGAAGGATACAAGAACCCATACAACCGTACCCAAAGCAACAAGATATAATTATACAGATGGCTCAGTAGTAATAGAAACAAGCAGATACGGATAGAGCTTCGTCTCCTACAGAAATGGCAAGGAAGTGGTGGAAAAATTTGATGCATATTCCAGCACAGCATCGAGCATACGAATGGAGATAGAGACAGTTGCAGTGACTCTCACTTGGCTAACTACGCAACCACCAACACTCACAGTGATTCTATAAGACTCCCAGAGTATACTGCGCAAGATAGGAAAATGCATAATACAAAAGGAGAATGTCACTCTTCTCAACAACGCCAAAAGCATCACATGGATCTACTGCCCATGTCGTGCGGGAGTCATACGCAACGAAAGAGCTGATACACTGGTGGGTAGTTGATAGAAAAGTGATGGGAAGATGCCAGGACGAGTTAACTTATAATCATAGATATAATACAAAACGACGAAGAGGATGCTGAAAGAGACAATGTACAAGCTCAGAAATGGGAGTGACCAGAGGAGAGGAGAAGAGTGCGCCCTCATTGGAAAGAACAGAAGAACCCACAGCGAACAACCGGCTGGGACATTGGGCTTATTTATATACTTTTAAATATCTGAAGAAATTGCAAGCAAAAAATATATGATGCAGTGATGCTGGTTCATAAAGCTGAATCAATTGTTACTATATAATTCGTGGTTTCACATGTACTATTGAATGTGGGCATCTTGCCATTGTATACATTTTGCACTAGAGCTACAAAGGTTAGAAAACGAAGTAAAAATTAAGTGTGCAATTTTAAGTTTATATTTGTATAAAACAACCCCTAGAAGTTATCCATTAAATTTCTAATTGTACCCAGAAACAGCTTTAAACGTATATTTCAATCCAGCAACACTAAGAAATGTACCTTCAAATTTCTCATCGTATCATACGATTAGGTATCCATGCGTATTATATAGCCCTGTGAATCTCCCATGTTTTTTCTATCGAAAACCGCTACAGACTTTACGTATTCAACCTTCCCGCGCAGCTCAGATCACACAACCAGAACTATAGCTTGGATGTGGGACAATGTCAAATGTAAACATTTCAATAACTGATTGTATATATTTATACATAAGAGAGCGTGTTTGTGAGTGCATTTCCACATGTGAAATAAAGGTAGTGTACATGATTGATTTGATCATGTTTGGGCTTCAGAATGTGTAGACCCAGTCTGTCCCTGGGAAAAGAAGAGCAAGCAGCTTCCTGTGAACATCGCTCAGAAAACGCAACTTTGTTACTCAAGTTATACAACTATCTAAACTAAAAGATAATGCACCTGCAAGTCATACGTAGTGGTACGATTTCAAAACAACACTCGCTCTCATGAACACAGAAAATGACTGAACAATTTGAAAACACATTCAACACCATATATAGTCCAGAATTATGTCTTCAAAAACATGTCAACTATTTGAGGGGGAGAAACGTCTATGTTCGTTACTTAATTAACAGCAACTTCTTTCAAATTAAACATGACCCTGATTATCCGTTTATGACAGTGTCTTTCTTGACTTGTCATAGAAATGTTTTACCATTTTGAGAAAATCAGACAACAGAAAAAAATGTTTGACTCATCAACTAATTTCTCCTTAACTTATTTGTCTGCATTTTATTGGGTATTTCTCACTAAACTACAGTATTTGTGATTTTTGCCAATAAAAGATCCATTTTATGAGTTTTTCTCTATGAATAATATAATGCCAATATTGTATTTTTCATATTTTTTCCACCAAACATCAGTGTTGTATTTCAGATTTTTACAAAGAAAAATCTATTTGTTTGATATTTTTTTTTCAAACATATTTTTCCCCCATCTAATCTCAGTATAGTCTAACTGGTATAATTTATATTTAACACCAGTAAGTCTATTTCAGTTTCTTTTTCTATCAAATTTTTACCTGGAATTTTTTGTTTTTCATTATACATAAGTGTCATTAAAATTGTGTTCCACTATACTTCAGTATCTATTTTTTTTCTATTACAATCTAATGTTCCAGAATTATCTCCATTGTACTTTATAATGGAGTGCAGGAAGTATAGTTGATAGTAAGATTGCCTGCTATAAGACTGCGGGTTACAACGTGCGAGGTTCGGACAAACCAAAAAATCAGGGTTGTGATTTCTCGCTTGACACGAACTCCTCCAGGTGACCCAGCTATAAATGAGTACCAGACACATGACTTAGGGGAGGTAAAGTCAGCAAGGAAGGGAACTGGCAACCCCACCTAATAGTTTCTGTTGCTTAGTACATGAAGAGGTATCTTCATCCCCAACGGCAGGTTGCTACCATGGGACCTATCTTTACTTTAGTATCTTTTTTTATCTTATTTTTTTTACATTGTTTTCAATTTATTTTTATTATTTTTAAGTATTTTTATTTACCAATTACTCTGTCTATGATTTGTATTTGTATTCTCCAGGGTTTCTATTTTTTGTCCTTATTTGAAGTACCTCAATTTTCATCTCTGTATAGACAATTCAGTACCAATGAAGAGAATGAGATATTTCAGAATTGATAGGCTGAGGATACACCAGCAGAGAGAAAGAGAATGCAATTGGGAGGGATAGTATATCTGCATTGATTACTATAGGGTTAATGTAAGGTGTATTGGTTGTATATACAATATATAATTATATTCAATCTTGGTTTAGTCAAATGTACCTCTTATGGTGAGGTACTCTCCTTTCAAGCACAGACGCTATCCAAATTAAATTACATCAGAGCTTTACAACCATAAAAAATAGTGGAAGTCATGGTGCTAGTAATTCAGCCACCACGACATCCGCGATACTCTCACTGGGCAGTTCACATTAGGTCTTGATCTTTTGATCAAGTGATGAATAATGCTAGTCACACTTATCTCCCTTACACCTGTGATAATGAATGATCAATTTCATGTTTTGTCTCCCTTGTCCTGTGATAATAAATTAACAGATTCATGTTTTTTGTCACCATTGCTCCTGTAATTAAAAAAATAGTTAAATGCATATCTCAGCTCAAGCATGACCAACTCCAATATAAGACCTACTTGCTAATGGAAAATCAAATATTTTTAATGACTCATTTGGCTATTACTGTGATTTTCATTGTTCACTATTAATCATACTTTGTGTGACAGCCCATGATATCAACAGACTAGCCAAATGAGTCATTTTATAAGGCTGGGTATCTCACTCACCAATAGTTCTTATACTGTAGACACTCATGGTTCAAGTAATAATCCTTGATAATATTCATTCATGCACTCTTCTCCACCTTCATCATCTGCTTCCCAGCCCAGTAGTAGATTTGCTAGGTTTGAAATTGATTCCCGGCACAGTAGTAGATTTGGTAGGTTTGAAATTGATTCTCAGCACAGTAGTAGATTTGCTAGGTTTGAAATTTATTCCCAGCACAGTAGTAGATTTGGTAGGTTTGAAATTGATTCTCAGCACAGTAGTAGATTTGCTAGGTTTGAAATTGATTCCCAGCCCAGTAGTAAATTTGCTAGGTTTGAAATTGATTCCCGGCACAGTAGATTTGCTAGGTTTGAAATTGATTCTCAGCACAGTAGTAGATTTGCTAGGTTTGAAATTGATTCTCAGCACAGTAGTAGATTTGGTAGGTTTGAAATTGATTCTCAGCACAGTAGTAGATTTGCGAGGTTTGAAATTTATTCCCAGCACAGTAGTAGATTTGCTAGGTTTGAAATTGACTCTCAGCACAGTAGTAGATTTGCTAGGTTTGAAATTGATTCTCAGCACAGTAGTAGATTTGCTAGGTTTGAAATTGATTCTCAGCACAGTAGTAGATTTGCTAGGTTTGAAATTGATTCTCAGCACAGTAGTAGATTTGGTAGGTTTGAAATTGATTCTCAGCACAGTAGTAGATTTGGTAGGTTTGAAATTGATTCTCAGCACAGTAGTAGATTTGCTAGGTTTGAAATTGATTCTCAGCACAGTAGTAGATTTGCTAGGTTTGAAATTGATTCCCAGCCCAGTAGTAAATTTGCTAGGTTTGAAATTGATTCCCGGCACAGTAGATTTTCTAGGTTTGAAATTGATTCTCAGCACAGTAGTAGATTTGCTAGGTTTGAAATTGATTCTCAGCACAGTAGTAGATTTGGTAGGTTTGAAATTGATTCTCAGCACAGTAGTAGATTTGCTAGGTTTGAAATTGATTCTCAGCACAGTAGTAGATTTGCTAGGTTTGAAATTGATTCTCAGCACAGTAGTAGATTTGCTAGGTTTGAAATTGATTCTCAGTACAGTAGTAGATTTGCTAGGTTTGAAATTGATTCTCAGCACAGTAGTAGATTTGCTAGGTTTGAAATTGATTCTCAGCACAGTAGTAGATTTGGTAGGTTTGAAATTGATTCTCAGCACAGTAGTAGATTTGGTAGGTTTGAAATTGATTCTCAGCACAGTAGTAGATTTGCTAGGTTTGAAATTGATTCTCAGCACAGTAGTAGATTTGCTAGGTTTGAAATTGATTCCCAGCCCAGTAGTAAATTTGCTAGGTTTGAAATTGATTCCCAGCACAGTAGATTTTCTAGGTTTGAAATTGATTCTCAGCACAGTAGTAGATTTGCTAGGTTTGAAATTGATTCTCAGCACAGTAGTAGATTTGGTAGGTTTGAAATTGATTCTCAGCACAGTAGTAGATTTGCTAGGTTTGAAATTGATTCTCAGCACACTAGTAGATTTGCTAGGTTTGAAATTGATTCCCAGCCCAGTAGTAAATTTGCTAGGTTTGAAATTGATTCCCGGCACAGTAGATTTGCGAGGTTTGAAATTTATTCCCAGCACAGTAGTAGATTTGCTAGGTTTGAAATTGACTCTCAGCACAGTAGTAGATTTGCTAGGTTTGAAATTGATTCCCAGCACCTTAGTAGACTTGCTAGGTTTGAAACTGCTTCAAAACACAGTAGTAGATTTGCTAGGTTTGAAATTGACTCTCAGCACAGTAGTAGATTTGCTAGGTTTGAAATTTATTCCCAGCACCTTAGTAGATTTGCTAGGTTTAAAACTGCTTCAAAACACAGTAGACTTGCTAGGTTTGAAACTGCTTCAAAACACAATAGTAGATTTGCTAGGTTTAAAACTGCTTCAAAACTCTGTAGACTTTCTAGGTTTGAAACTGCTTCAAAACACAGTAGTAGATTTGCTAGGTTTAAAACTGCTTCAAAACACAGTAGTAGACTTGCTATGTTTGAAATTGCTTCAAAACACAGTAGTAGACTTGCTATGTTTGAAACTGCTTCAAAACACAATAGTAGATTTGCTAGGTTTAAAACTGCTTCCTAAATAGTAGATTTAATTGAAAAAATATCAAAATGGTTCCTACCAACTTTAATGTTTATCTTTGCAGTTTCTAAAACATTTACTAAAGATGGATAAAAAAAACACAACTATTTCAGCATTGCTGCAACACTAGCATGCCAACATAGGCCTACACTCAAATAGCAATGACAAATCTAGGTTGTCCTACTACAACGAACACAGAAAAGGATGAATCAACCAACATTTATTGCAGTCAGTATTGTCCGAATACATTTTCCCTCTTTCACATGAAGAGGCAAGGGAGCGGCAGAAGGCATAAATATACAATATTACATATATACAAACAGATATACAGCAAGGCTGTCTGTTAAATTTATAGATCTATTGCACACAGCAAATAATAAACATTATAATCAGATTATTAAAACTGAAATTCTAATTAACAAATAATAATTTTTGACAAGCATTAAAAATACTGGTAATTCTAGACAAACAATAAAAATATTGATATTTCTTGATAAATAGTAAAAATGTTATTTCTAGACATGCAAAAAATACTTATATTTCTAGACAAGCAATTTGAAATACCAATACATACAAGAATTGCTTATATAAAACCAATGCTCTACAGAATGTCTTAGAGTATCTATTCTAATAAATTGTCAATCTTTATGAATTGAAACATAAGAAATTATTCACAAAAAATGTTTTGTGCTGTAGCTGATTAAATTCTTATGATGAGTTAGTCTCCTCTCAACCCAAGACCAGCTTCTTCAGTTAGATCAGGGTGTATGTACCCGAATTCAACATAAAAATATTTAAGTATGTGATCATGTTTGTATGAGGGATGGTGAAGAAGTAATGCTTCCTTATTTCTATCTAAGTAAATACTGTATAAGTGTGCAATTTGTTAATTTTCTGTTGTGATTCCCCAAACACTCTTCCCCACTGTATAGCATAACCAACCTGTTACATTAACAGATAGAGACACAGTAACCGTTTAATAATGGCTGCCAGAGGTATGGTTAAAACAACAATATATCATACAAGTTCTCAATGCTGAAGGCAAGACCCCAGTTTACATCCACAAACGTTTATGGAGATTAAACAGTGAATGTTTGCACTGTCCAACATTGGGTACATCTTTGTGACGAAGCTGAATTAGATCAATCCTTGAGTGGATGTCGCGAAGCGGACTGGTCGTCTGTCTACCAGTGACACAACACAACATTCATCGAGTTGATGTCATCATTCATGGTGATCATCGGGTAACACTGGATGAACTGCACGCCAAGTTGTCCATTAGTAAAGGTAGTTCCAGAACTTAGTTAACCTGTAGCAACCACGAGAAAAATAATGCATACTTCCCTGGTACCTAGCCATTTTTTATGATTTTTTCTGCATGTGTTTGCTTTTTGTGGCATAACTTTTTTTATTTATTGAATTATTGATTTCAAAAATAGAGACCATAGAGATAAGTGGATGCTGAGATATGGTTTGGAGGTGTTGTTTGCTTGTGTATATCAGCGTTAAGTTGTGGACAACCAACATGGACAGTGTGGACAATCACAAACAAGAACTTACAGTTTCAAGGTCATTCATAGACATATCTGTATAAAACACGGCTCCACAAATTTCTCATCATAAATAACAACATTTACATCACTATTAAACATTATCAACATCTCCTTCAATCCACATATGTCAATCTACAGTACCTGCAACTCTAAAGCCTAAAATATCACCATCTGAATCATCATCCATGAAGAATTTCCAAACAATGGCATCACTGAAGTTATACATACAGTACTCCATATAGTACGGCTTGCAAAAGTGAAGAGGTCAAATAAATTACGACTGGATATTTATATTGAAGTGAAAAATTCAGGGACAATCACTCTAGCACATAGCTGTTATAACAGCATGATGGGAAGTTAACATGGAAGATTGTTATCCATGACTACAAATGGCTACCTCAATGTGACATATGTCGATATCGGGTGTCTATGGAAAGAGTAAACATGTAGAAAAATGTTGACATCAATTGCTAGTAGTTAAAGATATGGGTTATTCTAAGGTTTGTGCACATTGGCAGCCCAGAATGTTGACAGACAGACATAAAGAAACAAGGAAAACCATAGCCATTAACCTTCTGCACCATTACGAAACTGAAGGAGATGAGTTTTTATCTAATATTGTGACAAGTGATGAGACTTAAGTTCATTTTTTTTTACCAGAATCCTAGAGGTAGTCAATAGAATGGCATCACACAAACATCACAGACAAGAAAGAAGTTTAAAAGTTCACCATCTGTAGGTATAGTTATGGCCTCCATGTTTTGAAATGAGAAGGATGTGATTCTTCTTGACGTCTTGGAACAAAGGAACAGAGTGAATGCAGAACATTATATTTATTTAAACTTTAAAGCAGCTTAGAGTTCGTTTTCGGAGACTTCACCCATTAAAAGATCAGAGAACTGCAGCACTGTTGCACGATGATGCCATGCCACACACCGCTAAACACACCATTGATGCGATTGGATTTTTGGCTGGACAGTATTACCGCATCCCTCTTACAATCCCAATCTTGCACCTTCAGACTTCCATCTGTTTGGGCCACTAAGAGAAGATCTACGTGGACATCACTTTAAGGACACCAACAACCTTAAATGCGTCATATGCAATTAGTTTAGGAAAAAAGGCACACATTTTTTACTCTTACATGCCCTGGTTCAAAGATGGACATAAACTGTAATAAATAATGGAGACTACATTGAGAAACAAATGTTTGAAGTACAGACTTCAGTTTACATTTTAATGTGAGCTTTATCTATTTTCGTGCATATTTAATTAAATTATAAATTAGGCATTACTTTTTAACCATACCTCATAAACAGTTCAAAATTCTAAGACAATGGTGTCTAGAGTGTCTAGATATGTGAGTTACAGACCCATAGGTAAGGGGGAGGGTTTGATTCCTCTCTTAAGGAAATCAGAGCATGTCATTTAAACAGAAAAACAAAGAAATTACATTTTTTGTCAAACTCCACAACCCATCAAAGATATATCTAAGCATCTGATGACTTACAGCCTGATAAACATACATAAAAAAACAGAGAAATAAGTTGATTGTATATGAATTATTGTTTCTAATCATATGCCATTAAACATCTGAATAATGTCAATGTACATTTATCGAATGTATTTTGAATAAATGTTGAAAAACTGCAATTTTCTTAATCATGGTGTGAACTTTGAATTCTGCAGCACTGTTTGTCACCTGCTGATTTCATATGTCCTTGATGTGACCTTGTATTTGAATGTTCATGATTATGTAGTACACATATATACTAAAAATGCAATTTTTATTTATTTAAAAATTACCGTTAAATTCCGTGTATAACCCGACAATTTTTGGACAAAAAACAGAGATGACTTCATACTCCTCTGCTTATTTTCGAGAGTAAGATCAAATTTTAAAAAAAAATTACGTCCAAATCACAGTAAAAAAGGAGAAAAACACTTTTAAAAAAAATTACAGTTACAGTCACATGTCCCGATATATTAAGCCAGGATAATATGACTAGGGCTCACCAGCAATCTAGAGCATACTTACCATAATGCTAGGCCTCTAATTACATTAATTTCTATATATCATACAATATTTCCTTCAAAATCTCCTATATTTCTTGATAAAAACTCACTTACTAGGTCTATATCGTTATTTCAGACACCCGCCATTTTTTTAGAATAATTTCCCGGAAACGCTATTTTTAGCAATGGGTATTGCCGGTTTTTTTTACCGTTTATAGTACATATATTTCAGACTTTAAAAAGTGACAGAATTCACATACCTAGGAAGTATTATAACAGATGGCAAGAGCAGTAAAGAAATACACACTAGATGTAGTAAAGCATACCAGGCCCTTAGGCAAATGACACCAATCTTCAAAAATAAAAATGTGCATTTAAACACCAAAATGACACTATTCAAAATGATTATTATGCCAACTCTGTGCTACCAATGCCAAACATGGACAACGACAGCACAAGACAAATGTAAACTAGTAACTGGTGAAATGGCATGCCTACGCAGAATCCTAGGAATATCACTAAGAGACAGAGTGAGAAATGAGGACATTAGACAAAGAACCGTCACCATCCGAATCTTGGAGTATATTAAGAGCAAACAGATCAAATAGTTTGCACACATCAGCAGACTACCACCAGACAGCATACCACAGCAAGTTATGCTATACATATACAGTGAAGGCAGACCTAGAGGCCGACCTAAAAAACAATGGACCACTGAAATAAAAGGCGACAAATTCCACAATATACTCAGCACACATGAGGCCATCTCCAGAGAGCTCTTTTACCCCTGACACTGAAAGGCAATAAAGGGTTTAGTGAATAGATAGATAGAATTAGTAATTACATGGATTAATAATATTTGGATCTCATTACTTAAGCTAAAAGACAATTGGCCCACAGAGGCAGATATTCACATAACTCTGTATGGGAGAACTTAAGTGCTTTCAAATTCAGCAGCATTTATCAAGAAAACCAGACTTGCTGTGTAGACATGCTAAACTTTGAATGAGAAGTAGAAGAAATAACAAATAAACAGTGATACCAGTACTTCTTAAAGAAAATATTGAGGTACTTGACTACAAGACAAATGCAATATATTTACAAAGAAGAAATCTGAAACATGCACACCTAAAATTGGAAACACATTTGAAATTGAATATTAGATCTGACATAATTCCCTATTTAAAGCACTACTACAACACACTGCTTCACATATGATGCTACCACTGCAGACTAATAAGTCACCTCTATAAAATCCTGATATTGTAAATCTAGTATGATCAATGTCCTATTACAAGAGACATCCAACAAGAGTTTGAGAACCAATGCTAAACAGACTATTTCACCTTGTCTCCAAAACAGAAAGGGCAGATAACAGATAAAAGAATGCTTTAATGACAAATACTAAGATTTGATTTAAGGTTTTTGTTGGTAGAATATCCTATTCAAGATTTAGTTTTGCTTGGTTACTGATTCAACAGTCTTTGGGAGCATGCACTTAGACCCAATGTTGTGTGATATATGCATGTGTTTGTGAGCTGTTATTGTTCCATATAGGATATTCCATGTATCTGGAACTGGGAGGGGGGGTTTAGGACGTTATGATCAACCCAGTTCTTCTCAGCTGTAGTATTTTCTAGGGAATATAAATAAATTCAGGTTACCTGAATAGTCTGGATGCACATTTGCTTTTGGCAGGGTTTGAACATCATATCTTGGCCATCTGATGCATACTCTGTATCATTTTACCACAAAGCCACACAATTTAAAGTTAAAATCAGAAGAATCAGAAAGCCATCAATTCCAACACAATCACTACAAAATTATGATCAAACCAAAACAAATTGTCATTCTACACCTTAGAACAGGACACAGAGTTCAAAGGGTTTTGAATCGCTTTTGTGAAATCCCAGAGTATAAAAGATAACAATAGCCAAAAACGCATCTCCTTGGTAAAACATAATTTCGAGGCTAGTGTGAATTATCTAGCTAAAGCTTTTTAATCTAGCTAAAGGATTGTTTTCAGCTGTGTAGACAGAGATGGAAGAAGGTTACCTTGCATGTGGACAATCAACATCTCTGCTAACTCTTGTTACATATAGATGGACAGAAAAATCAACTGTTGCAGCACAGTTTAAGATGACAACGAATTACTTGAACTGCTAGATTGGAATTTCTACGAGCCAAATTTCTCTTGAAATTTCCAAATTCACACGTTTACTGAATAGGTTCTTGTTTGCAATTAATGTCTACCTACATATTTTATGGTTAATAAATCTAAATATTATATCAACCATTAAGCAATAATTAATTTAAATATACATTTTTTAGGGATTAGGATTAGTTATGTTTTACTTGTTTTTATGTTTTAATCACATAGGTAGACACTAATTCCAAATCAGTTCCACTGATTTTGGTGTTTACAGTTTTCGTGTGTTAGTATTGTCCAGATTAAACATCTCGACAATTTGTTTGCCTTTTCAAAAAGATATTATGTCCATATGAGGAAGGTGTGTGTTTCATACCAATGACCAGACCTACCACCATAAAACAGTATACTGCTAGTAGATCATGACCACTGCACAAGAACACATCCATAAATGCTTTTATCTCCCCTTGAGTGTATCCACCATTACATGACAAATGACTGTGTCAGTTCTCTGTAGGTTGATAAACATTCTTCGAAACCCAAAGTAGTGCTCATTTCTGACGACACTGCATTGTGGACTCAGCTCTTTTAATTTGGACATGGAAAATAAATCCCTGCCCTCATTAATTTCATTTGTCCATGCTGTTTCCCATAAGGTGTTCAATATGTCAACCCATTGCTCTACATCCTGATGTAATAGTAGCACACGCCAATAAACTCTCTTGTTGCCCTCAACATTCACAACACCAGACATATAAATAAATGTGACGTCTTACAACTTCAAGATCTCAACTGCCTCAATCAACTGTTCATGAAGGCAGCCTACTTGTATTATTTTATCATATTCATAAGATGACAATCATTCAATGGAAGAATAATAAAATTGTATGATGACAAGACAATCATTCACAGGGAGCATAAGAAAGTTGTATGATGAGATTACAATCATTTAAAGGGGACATAGCAAGTTGTATGCTGTAGAAACAAAGATGTAATTTTCAAACAAACATTAACAAGTTGTAATCAAGATAAGATGTTCACACTGTAATACTGTGACAATATGTAAAATTTAATTTATAAAAAACCATATTTCTAATTGCTTTCTATATTTTTGTACAAAAGCACAAAAGTCACAGAATGAAGAAACAAAATTTCAGAATTTCACTCAAATATTGAACATCACTATTAAATAAAATGCTGCTCAATAAGGACCATTACAAAATATTTTTAATAAAATAAAACAACTAGTGATCAAAATTATAGATTTTAACCAAAACAAAATTACTGAATCACATTTGTATGACTTAGCATGTATGATATAAAAACATGGATTTATTGACAATCTTTACAGAAACAACTTGAAACAACTGTGATAGAGTACACCGGGATGGATATATGACTCACTGTCATGTTGTCACATATTTAATTTTTACAAATAATTGAGGAATCAGTTTTATAGTAACACTGCATGCACAAAATTGTATATATATTGAGATACATGAGAGAATAACTCACAACTAAAATAGAAACTCAATAGATGTGGCAGTCATAATACAGAAAACGATATCATGCCTATGAAATCAAGATAATTATACAGCAAACAGATTTGAAAAATAATAGTAAACATATACACAACCAACCATTTTCATGACTTCTAAATATTTAAAAAGATCATTTAGATAGTTTACAAGACAGGCTAATCTGTCTACTATAATACAGTAACAAAGCAAAGTTCACATAAATCAGAACAAAAAAACTTGTACACCAGTATATCCATTTCCATTTTAAAAATATAAAACTTGAGTTACATTTTCTTTATTCATTCACCACACAGAATACGTAATTCTGAATTCATTTGACAATAGTAAACATCTACATTCACTTGACACAAGTTGACATCTCTTACAGTCACTTGACACAAGTAAACATCTCTTGCATCCACCTCACTCCAGTAAACATCTCTTACCTTCACTTCACTCCGGTAAACATCTCTTACAGTCACTTGACACAAGTAAACATCTCTTGCATCCACCTCACTCCAGTAAACATCTCTTACAGTCACTTGACACAAGTAAACATCTCTTGCATCCACCTCACTCCAGTAAACATCTCTTACAGTCACTTGACACAAGTAAACATCTCTTGCATCCACCTCACTCCAGTAAACATCTCTTACAGTCACTTGACACAAGTAAACATCTCTTGCATCCACCTCACTCCAGTAAACATCTCTTACCTTCACTTCACTCCGGTAAACATCTCTTACAGTCACTTGACACAAGTAAACATCTCTTGCATCCACCTCACTCCAGTAAACATCTCTTACAGTCACTTGACACAAGTAAACATCTCTTGCATCCACCTCACTCCAGTAAACATCATATAGAATTCATGAATTTACGAGGCGTGTTCAAATGAAAACGGGACTTGTTACACCACGCGTGATAGAGCGCACTGATATTGATGACATTTTGCACTAGTAATGAGTATCCAATAATTTACATACGGTCACGTGTTCATCTTCCCAGCATGCATATGTGCTGCAGAAGACTGTTAACAATATGGCGGGTGTGATTCCGAACCCGTCCAAAGTGAATCAGCGTGCTGTGATCCAGTTTCTTTCATTTGAATGATGTCAAGCAGTAGACATTCATCGGAGAATGAAGGCAGCATATGGTGACAAATGTTTGTCGAGGACTAGAGTGATGGAGTGGGTGCGTATGTTTAAAGACGGACGTGAGTTAACGGCAGATCTTGCACGGCCAGGTCAGGCGCATATTGTTGCAACAGAAGAAGCCATAGCCGTGCTTGATAAAGCAGTACTGACTGACCGTCGTCGGAGCATTCGTTCGCTTGCAGAAGAATTCCATATGTCAATTGGGACAGCCCACATGGTTGTTCGGAAGAAATTGAACTAGCAACTTTTTCTCGGACGGCATTCGACGTCTACCTAAACAGTGGGATGCTTGCCTAAATGCATACGGAGATTTTTTCTGATGAACCCAGGTGCATTCTTATTCACAAGTGGTTGCTTTGTTCAATTCCGTTGAAAATATTAAATTGCGTATGATACTTTTTAAATAAATCCACAAGTCCCGTTTTCATTTGAACACGCCTCGTATGTTCAATACATCTGAAGACTGAAGACAAATAATACACAATTTTCCAATCTAATGTTGATTTCATTAGTTTATAAAAATGAAAATTAGAAACTAACATCTGAAAACAGATGTTCAACTGTTTAATATACTGTTATCTTGGGTGGTACATTTCAACAACATGAACCAAGTGTTTGGTTTAAGTACAACACAAGATTAATGGTTGTGATGAAGAATAATAATGAGATCAGATATGAGTTATGACTGCAGGTTATCATCAGAGCACTTCAGACAAGTCCATGGGTGCTCCAATCCCCATCTCAATAAATCCATTACAGTGTATAGCATCTGACAGTTCCAGTTCAAGGCTGATTTATCAATCTCTTCATATATCTATTCTGTTCCAATCTTTATACCAATCTTGTATAATCTTGGGAGCGACCATGATTCAAATTTTTGAAAATATTTTGAGTGGACATGGTCCCTCAATGCCTTAACCATGTCAGATTGATCCATTGATATACCAACTGACATTGTGGCCATGCTTACCAGTGTATCAACCCACTCATTACCTTCAACACCCGTAGGGCTGGCATAATATAAATGTTATTTACTGGTCATAGATTGTGACAATAACTCCACCCATTAACGGCAGAAGACCCCACTTCAACTTTGCAGATCATGTTCATTGAATCACCAAGTATGCATGCATGAGAATAGTTATGTGATGACATCAATGAAAGTGCTTCCGTCACAGGTTTTATTTGTATTGTAAGGCTGCTTGTGGTTGTAGTAAAGGCACCGCTAGATTCTTCGATAGCTTTCCTACCATAGAAAAAGCCCAATGTTGATGATGAATGGCTGATCCATCAGTGTGGATCATTACATCATCCTCTGTAGTGTTATCATCAATGAGGGAAATGATTTCTGCATCCACCACCACTGGATTTTTTCCCGAGAACTTCTGTAGAGTGTGATGATCACAGAGAAAGTACTAAGTAATACAAGTGGAGTGGATATTAATTCCTTCACAGACTCAATGCAATTAGGGTTACACATTTGTTTGATGATATTCTCTGCTTGTCCCAACCATTACCTGCCCCGTTTGATCCTGGAGCCTTTCACCTTATTGAGATCTGGATGTATTGAATGAAGTATATCAGGATTGATTTTTAATAAATTCCAGGGCTAGTCACATCTTGATTCTGTCTGGTACAGTCAGGCGATCAAAGAGAAATCTTATTGCCACACAGGGTGTATCCTAGGTGCATCCCAAGATGCATGGCCTCATTCTGAATTGTGCCCAGTCTGGCACACTGTTCATCACTAACTGTGTATATGACACACACGTATTTCATACTAAAAATAAAAATGTTCCTGGTATAGTAGCACGAGTAGATGTGTTGTGGAATGTCACGCGCTGCCATTACTCTCAATGATGATAGACCGTTGGTTATGGCATGGTCAACATGTTCTTTGAAGCAAATACTGCAAACGAATATCACTCCCGATAACGTAATTTAGGTGTTTGAGAAATATTGATCTCATTAAATTTCACTGATAGGGTTTCTGCACTGTTGATGCAATTTTTAATCGAGAATCAAGTGAGAACTGCCATCTGGTTGATCATCCAAACACCAGGATTCCAAGCTGTCTTGTGTTACTGATCAATTACTGTTTTCTTATCATTACTGTATAGACATTGATCAGTACTGGGGAAAGAAGCAAACCCTATGGCAGTCCTGGATAGATTGTAGTAGGCTCCAAGGACCGATTACCACACAGTAGTATCACCTTCCTTTCGTATAGCACTTTAAATATCCATCAAATTATAAAGGGATCTACCTGTAGTAGCATAAGTAAATTCAAGAGTGTTCATACGGAACCCTATTATATGCATACTCAAGATCAATCACCGCAGCACATGTCTCCAGATCAGCATGGAACACAAAAAATGGTACGTCATCTTTTTTATTTTCAACTTGAATATTTCAGAACAATGATCATTGGCTGCTGCTACTCATAATCATATCTCAACTCTTTATTTTTATTAAGCGGCCAAAACCAACACTTAAATATACCCATAATGCTGGTAAACTGATAAATTCTCAATTTGCATAGCATCTTCTACATATATTATGACGGCAGATCAGGAAAAACCTAAAAGAAATATAGTTAAGAATGCCTATCAGGGTTATTACAGATTTATGTATGTTAGTTTGTAGGTTTCAGATTCAAATTTGAATGTCATCCTTCATGTTGCTTTCCCTGAGTTCTTCACCAATGATTGTCTTTAAATAAGTATGATTATGTTATATCATATACAAGTTTCAAGTATGAATAACAGCGGAAGCTAGTGAGGGAGCTAATATGTGATCAACATACAACAATAAATAAACTCTTGGATCAAGCAAATAAAACATATATCAATTAAAAACAACAAACAACAGAAAGAGGTAACCTGAAATACAGGTCAATTGTGTGGTGATTTACCACACTTTAGATACAAATGTGGAAGCTCTGTCAACTGAACCTCTAAAATATCATTATCATTAATCACATTTTTCACAGTTTGTATCCTACAACAAAGGAATATGCACCTAGATCACCTGGTACACCTAGATCACCTGGTACACCTAGATCACCTGGTACACCTAGGTCAGCTGGTACACTTAGATCAACTGGTACACCTAGATCACCTGGTATATTTATAGATCTAATTCTGCATTCATTCTCCAACTTCAACTACCTAGCAGGATGTTGTACGAACAACAGAATACATTGCATTGTAGCTTAAAGAATGACTGTGCTATATGCAACTTTGTGCACAACATACATGACTTCAGCATATCATTGTTGCGTCACTGGCCTTCTACAGGGTGCTGTAGCCCAACTTTCCTTTGTCACCTCTTATTACATGCATAAGAGGTAGCAGTGTTGCTATTCTGTACTCCAATTTTGGGCCCAGTAAGTATGGGGAATCTTCCTGACATAGTGTTTAAGCTGTTAGCCTTATGCTCAAGAGGTTGCGGGTTTGAATCTAGCCCATGGTGTCTTGTTTTAAAAATTATCATTTTACCAGAACTTCTGTGTGATTCTGACTACATCATTGATATGCCACTGCTAGGAATGCTATTGCTAGGTATACCATTGCTATGTATGTCATTGCTAGGTATGCCATTCATCAATGAAAAATGATTCTGACTACATCATTGCTAGGTATACCATTGCTAGGTATGTCATTCATCAATAAAAAATGATTCTGACTACATCATTGCTAGGTATACCATTGCTAGGTATGTCATTCATCAATGAAAAATGATTCTGACTACATCATTGCTAGGTATACCATTGCTAGGTATGCCATTGCTAGGTATGCCATTGCTAGGTATGCCATTGCTAGGTATGCCATTGCTAGGTATACCATTGCTAGGTATACTATTACTAGGTATGCCATTGCTAGGTATGCCATTCATCAATGAAAAATGATTCTGACTACATCATTGCTAGGTATGCCATTTCTAGGTATGTTACTGCTCAATTAAAAAGTCGAGCCCAATATGTCTCAATTGTATGGAAAAGGGAAACTTGTATACTTTCCTGACCTCTTTTCAGAACACTTAAGTGACTTGATATTTAAAGAAATGTTAATTTATTGTACATAATGTGCATATGCAACACCCACTCATGGCATTTAAGTAGTCAAGATTGCATATCACCCGTTTATTTAATTATAATTGTAAAAAAATTACATATTTACTTAAAACTTTGAAAATATCATAAAACAGATGTCCTCACACTACTGTATACACGCCATACATTTCCTTCTTTAATGTCTGATCTTTGTCTGGTGTTTGAGATTTTTCAACCAATCTTTGATTGCCACCTAATTTCTGGTATGGAGGAACAGGATCAGAGATAGAAGAACGATATCCTTGACCTGACTTTGGAAGCACAGCATGCTGTTCACTTTCTGACATATTATGTCCAAATCTGATATTTTGATTAGGAGTATATTCTGATAAATGATCACCGCAATTATTAACAAAAAGTTCTTTCTTGTGAGTCTGCATCAGACAGTTATCTAGATATGTATCTGAAAGAGGGCCTGCAAAGTCTGTAGGATCAGCATGGGCAAACATGCTGGTTCCTAAATTAGATTGCAATGAATATTGTGCAGATGTATTGCCTCTTGAAGGTTCTGATCTACTTCCAAGAACAGAATCACCCCCACTGCTTGAAGACTTTTGATGTTTCAACAATTGTCTGTCTACAGTGTTTTGATCTGAATACTTACTGACACTGTGCCTAATATTTTGACTGATAGCATTACTACTTCCATGGTCTGCATCATGGTCAACAGATTGAGAATTTTGTATCTGTCTTTCTGTTTGTTTGTTCTCTCTACCCAAAGTTCTTAGATGCTGCTCCACTTGTGTAGAATTGTTGTATTGTGAAGTACTATGGACAAACCCATTATCATTTGTCTTTGAGACCACTTTTTGAGGGACATGTTTTTGATCATTACTGTACTGTCCACTCCTAGAATGAGGTGAACTAGATCTTCCTCTTCTTTCATTTGGTGAAGTAGATCTCCTCCTATATGGAGACTTATGTCGTGTACTGTCATCACCATTTCCCAAACTCTGAGATGAATGTGGAACAGTTTCTTGAACAATCTTCGTAAGCACATCAGTTTGACCTGCATAATTTGTAAGATGTCTGGTCAGTATTTTCCTATCATCAAGAGCAGCCAAAACTTGAGTATAACAAAGTCTTTCCAAAATTGTTGGCAGGAGATATGCAAATTTATCCTGACCATGCCTTCTCACACATTCTTCCATAAGACCTAATTGAAATTCTTCAAGTGTTGAATATCTGAAACACACAAAAAAGTAAAGTTGTAACAATATGTTGAGTTATGAATAATTAGTGATTTCCTGGACCAATAGCGTTACACTCTGAGTATGCCCATAGAAGTTCTGTCTCTTTCAGGCAATTACAAATGATATGTATGTTATGTTGATCGTTTCCATAACTCATTGATTATAAATATTCCTCATCCTACCACTTAGTTGTCCTCTACTTTCTACTTTCGTAATAATTCAAGTACAGTTGTGGCAAAATATGTTTAAGATCACTTAGTAAAAAAATTGTAAAACTTAGTAAAAAACTTAGTGAGAGTCAAATGTGTAATGGACCTTAATCAATAATATAAGAAAAAAATTCTTTTTTTGGCCACTTCATGAGACAGGGAGGTTTGGAGAACATAGTCACAATAGGCAACATTGAAGGCAAAAGAGACAGAGAGTGACAATGTGAGAAAATATTTGACAATTTTACAACCTGGCACGGCAAGGAAACAACATCGATCTTGATACATAATGCTAGAGATAGAGAGCTGTGGAGAGCCATGATCACCTATGCCAGCCGACATGGCAACTTAATGATGATAAGTAAAAAATTGATATTTCCATAGTACTAAATATAAGCAATCATTGCAGTCTATTGCATCACACTTACACTCGCTATACATTGTGAAAACAGACATTGAAAACAGACCAATTTTAATCTACGGATGGGTGAGCAGTAAAAAAAATGAGATCGTGTTGGAAAACAAAAGGTGAGACTTTTTATTATGTTTATAATAAAATGACAACATACCGTTAAATTCTGAATATAAACCCATCCGATTGTAGGCCGATAACCTAACTATCCCTTCCCAAAAGTGGAGAAAGTCGAAAGTCCGACTATAGACCGACATCCCCAACTTAACAAAGCCGGCAATAATGAACTTCATCATCATAAGAAAGAACCGACATGCTAAATGGAAATTAACACAAACTTTTGCAACTCTAAGAAAATAGCATTCCTTTCATTTGCTTCACTCACGTAACTTGAATGAATCAAGGAATGAAACCCCGGTGGCTACTGTATTCTGGATCAATATATCCGAAAATAATGAATACCCGGTAGGCTGACTTCCCTATCCATGACTATAGATGGTTTATGAGGTGGCGAGACTTTGGGGAACAAAGTTTTTCCTGAATGAATTGTCTGTGTTGGGTGTCTGGGCGTTATGACGCGGAACAGCCCTAGTGAATAGTAATTACTACGTAACTATTATGTCACCGGCTTCTGACAGTGACGTTTAAGTGGGAAATGATGAAAGGCAAGACAGCGAGATCACCTTTGTTTTTATAAGATACAGAAGAGTTTGAACTTTGTTCCTGGTTATGTTTACCGTGTGGGGAGAATACGGTAATAAAATAAACATAACAGAAGATTGTGAAATTGATCTCGTCTTCCACTAAATGTACAGTGGTTGGGGGAGGGAATCAATTACGGCGCAATTTTACTACAAAATGCCTATGATGTGTTGTGATTTGGAACCTCGTTTCAAATCTTCTATAAAGAAAGATTGCATTTAGTCACTTATCTGAATGGCATCACATAATGTGAGGGAAACTTGGATTGGTTGAGCCGATTGAAATGGGTAGGGCCAGTAGTCCATCTGCGGCCTCAGTGGGCTGGACTAATTAATAGAATATAAGGCTGACTTAGCTAGCCAAGAATACTGCACAAGTAGTTTAGCTTCCAGTACATACATTTTTATTGTCATTTATTTTATTCGTGTTTTATAAGAAGGATGCCTGGACAGAAACGAACATCGTATACTGCTGGTTTTAAGTTGGATGTTATCGCTTTTGCGGAGAAGTCCAACAATTCCATGGCTTCCCGCCACTTCATTGTGAATGAAAAGCAAGTGCGAGAATGGAGGAAAAAAAAGGAAGAATTGTCTTTGATGCCAAGATCAAAGAGAGCATCACGTGGCCGTACAGCTTCATTCCCTGCGCTGGAGAAGAAATTATCAGAATGGATAATGGAGTCTAGACAGAACGGATTAATTATAACCCGCACCAATATTCGAATCAGGGCGCTCTCGATATTGAAAGATCCTGCATTCCAGAATAACAAATCTGAGGACTTCGTTGCGTCAATGGGATGGTGCAATCGCTTTATGAACAGACATCACTTGTGTCTACGAACACGCACTAAGCTGGCGCAAAAGTTGCCGAAGGAGCTAGAAACAAAAATTGATTTGTTTCAACGTTTCACTATCAACCTGAGGAAGAGATTTAACTACGATCTATCTCAAATAGGAAACATGGACGAGACACCTGTCTGCTTTGATATGCCTTCTAATCGCACCGTTGAGTGCAAAGGTGCGAAGACAGTTTTTGTAAAGACAACTGGGCATGAAAAAACTCTATTCACTGTTGTGTTAGCTTGCATGGCAGATGGGTCACGTTTGCCGCCCGTGATTATATTTAAACGCAAGACTCTGCCTAAGGGTATTAAATTCCCAAGTGGCATATTTGTGCGTGCTCACACGAAAGGTTGGATGGACGAAAGTGGTACTCTGGAATGGTTGGATAAAGTGTGGGGGCAGAGGAAGGGGGCCGCTTTAAAAAAACCATCCATGCTAGTCTGGGATTCATTTAGGGCGCATCTCACAGAGAAAGTGGAACAACGATGCCGTGAGATGGGGTTGTCTGTTTCCGTCATTCCTGGGGGACTTACATCCCTCTTACAGCCACTAGATGTCTGCCTGAACAAACCATTCAAGGACAGACTCCGAGCAAAATGGAATGACTGGATGGCATCATCTGATTTAGCAGTGACGAAGGGTGGTAACATTAAAAAAGTTGACATCACCACAATCGTTACGTGGGCCAAAGAATCGTGGTCTGATATTTCATCCGAAATGATCATCAGATCTTTCAAAAAGTGTTCAATAAGTAACGCAATGGATGGAAGTGAGGATGACGCTATCTTTGAGGACGATGCCGACGACGACAATGTACCAGAGACTGACGATATCCACCCTGATGTTTCCATGACAGATGATGACATTCATGAGTTATTTCAGACTTCAGACAGTGATTCGGACTTTGAAGGATTTCAATGACTGTTTCGACTGGCACCGGTAAGTTTTTCCTAAATTTTATCGATATTTGATGTTATTCTGTGTTCTGTTTTTGTGTCTACACTACAGATAATTGTGTTTAAACATTTTGCTGTACGCAAGCCAAACCTCCTATAATTTAGTCTGTTACTATCAAACACTACCCAGTAAGGCTAGACTATAAACGCCAGTTACCGTTATATAGATGTCATTTGTTATCACAGACATTATATGCACCCGGTAACTACCGGTACCTACACTTTACTGTAGTTAATAAATAACATCAGATACTGGTATACTTTTCTGACCAATTTCGATGATCAATTGAAACCATTATGATAGAAATATATGTGCCGTAACGGTAAAAAAAACCGGTAATACCAATTGCTATAAATAGCGTTTCCGGGAAATTATGCTAAAAAACATGGTGGCGTGTCTGAAATAACGATATAGACCTAGTAAGTGAGTTTTTATCAAGAAATATCGGAGATTTCGAAGGAAATATTGTATGATATATAGAAATTAATGTAATTAGAGGCCTAGCATTATGGTAAGTACGCTCTAGATTGCTGGTGAGCCCTAGTCATTTTATCCTGGCTTAATATATCGGGACATGTGACTGTAATTTTTTTTAAAGTGTTTTTCTCCATTTTTACTGTGATTTGGACGTAATTTTTTTTTAATTTGATCTTACTCTCGAAAATAAGCCTAGGAGTATGAAGTCATCTCTGTTTATTGTCCAAAAATTCTCGGGTTATACACGGAATTTAACGGTATATATCATAACCATAATTCTCTGACATAGTAAATCTTTTTGAATACCAATACCAGACATCTATGACATATATATTAGAGACACTCAGAAATATAACAGCAAGAGAGGCAAATAGAAGGGCAAAAGACCGTACACTCACTCTCCCCTCAACACCAAAAGGTACATGAGGAAAGAAAGAAGAAGAAGACGTCTAAGAGAGATCAAAACCCTCCACAATTTTATTGTCCTTATTAAGACACTCAGACTACCAGGACAATCCAGGTCATTAGGCCACACAAAACACCCCAAGGGAATAACACAAAAAGATAGTAACATTCAAGGGTGTGTCTCAAGACAAGACAAATCTACCAGCTAACTATGAGAGATCAACCTTTTCATCTTCAGAGTCCTTTTTGCAAGTAGAAGACTGCCCAGCTCATAGTATTACACGGACCACACTCAGTCAAATAGCCACCTTGGATTTGAATGATGGGTCTCAAGAAACTCATTCAAAAGATTTGACAAAAAGACAATTATAATAATAATAAAGAATAAGATCTATGACCCATCAAGGTTATACTGAAACCACGTTGGAGGCATCAGCACAAAAACCATCCAAACACCTGTCCTCAGACACTCAAATTAATGTAGAAAAAAATCCTGCATTGGCAATTTCTTGATGTTGTCAATCATGGATTTTCTTTTTGCAGCTCTTCTCCTTCACCCTCAACTGTTTCTTGCAAATCAATTTTATAAAGTGATCCATGTCTCATTTCATGCAAAAACCAAGCCAACTTAAGCGATTTCACTACCACCAAACATTGGTTCTTGACAATCTACATCTGCTGGATCAGCAACCAACCAACCTGACAATCTACATGACTTCAAAAGACCACTTTTATAAGAATGGCACTCTCTGCCAAGATTATAACTACTCAGCAGCATTTAGATATCGACAACAACAACCACCTACAAATTTATCTATTTCTGAACTAATATATTTGTCTTATCTCTAACATAACTGATTTGTAAGAGACATCTACAGTACATATTCTTCTCGAGCTTTCATTCTCAAACTCCCGCTGGATCTCTCTTATAGCAGGACAATGATAATATTACATTTTTAGCAGGATTTAGTCCAGAGAATGAAAATACCATTTTATTTGTAACAATAGCGCGGCACATCCATCTTCAGCAATGTACTTATATTCAGATTCCAAAATCCTTCCTTCTGTGTCTGCATTTAGTGTAAAGATCTCACATTCCTATAAAAGAATTGTTAGGACTAGCGAGCTGTATAGAATGATCTTCTATAGTAATGATCTTACTTTTCCATATCATATTCAGTCTTATCTCAAGTCTTATCTTGATCTCATTCCTCAAACTGCCATAATCACATATTTGGGACCTGAGGTGTGTGAAGGTGATAACATCTTCTAGTTTGTGACCATTTAGCCTGATGATCAAACAATAATAGAAATTGAAAGTATATACTTCACCACAGTACAAACAATAACCAACAGTTGGAAGATTGATACAGTGTAGAGGATTGACTTCGTTGTATTCGGATTACCCGATATGTACTCCCGTCCCTCTCAAGAAGCGGCACGCTACCTGAAAAGTGTACCACTCATAGCTTTAATTCCATAGCTTTAAGCGATAATCCCCAGAGATCTTTAAAAAATTGACTTTATAAAGAAGATGATGTGATGGAGATACAAACCTGCAACCTCTTGAGCACAAATCAAACTGCTTAACCACTACACCAGGGATACCCCCTAAAAGTGATGCAATTTTCACTATTGTAAACAAGAATACCCACTTTTTCCTGAAGTTTCCAATATCTTTAACGCTAATTCCAAACTCCTGGCACATTCTCTTGGTCTGTGATATGTCCATAGTTTCAGACAATGTCCTTTTTAAGTCCACTCGCTGGAATTCTTCCTTTGGTTCTGGATCCTAAGGATAGAAAAGATTACTATTAATTAATGATTATATCTACTTTAAATTATTTGTGTAGGAGAGAATCCATATCATTAAAAAATGTGTGAATAATTAAATAATCATGTAGAAATGATCCCCATCAAGGCCAGCACCTTGACGCGGAGATGGGGCTTAGTTCAGCCATCAGGGGCTGGAAACTAAGACTGGTCAGGCATTCCCACTCAAGCAGGACCACAGTCCTGCCCAAGTAAGCAGAGTGCTGAAGACGGAGGCAACCAGCCAAAAGGCGCACAATTAATTAGGATGCCATGCACAAAACACAATGGGAACATGTCTGTATCTAATACAGATATAGACATGCTTCAATTGAAGGAAAAAAGAAGAAGAAGAAGAAATGTAGAAATGATGACAATTACAGTAACCATTGAATCAAACTATTTTCAAATTAAACTTAAATGATGTGTATTTAGAACTTTATGGTTCCATGTGGAGTGACACAAATGAAATAAATTATGTTAAACTGTTAACAATTAACCTGGTGCTTTAGAAATAATAACATGAATAATGGAACTATAATGAATAATGAATGAATGAATGATCTCGTAACCAGTCAGGGTCAATGTTACCACATCAGATGCTTCAGCAAACACAGTTCACCAGCGATTTCTATCTTCAACAATGCAGATGAGTGAGGAAAAATCTTGTCCTGTCCATTCCTTGATGTTGTCTGTCTATGTCTTTATTTGCCCTCCACTGCTTCTCCCCCCCCTTCGACGGTTTCCTGCAGTATTATTTTTGACAAGGAATCATGTCTGCATACATGTCCAAATCATGCTAGTTTTCATCATTTCACTATTAAAAGCAATGGTTCTTGTACACCTGCATACATCTCTATCTTATTTATCTCTATTTTATCAGTGTTTCTTCTTCTTCTTCTTCTGCTCTCCAATAACCTACACAAAGTTTCTTGTGACGTCCTCCAGTAAGTGTGAAGTACATTGTGCTAAGCTACACTTTTATTTGTGTAAAATAGACCTAGAACATCCGATTTCAACATAATATAAGTGAGTTTTCCTAGCTTATGGCAGCCTTTCTATCTATTACCAGGCACTCAGTACTATTCCCTTCAGTCTTTATATTTTAGCAAATTATTACTGAAAAGTTAAGCAATTATTTTCCTTAGCAAATATAACAAATATTGAATGCAAAAACCTAAAGAGAGTGAACTACCTGAGATGAATTTGTTATGACTTTCAGATCCCTGACGTAAAATGTTCTCATAAGATCATCATTGTCTTCTCTCATGGCTGTCTCATAGTCTTTGGTGGACTCATGCACATGCATGATATCAATGCAACACTGGAAAACAGCACTAGGAATTTTGTTGGGCACATTTTCCATAGCCCATTCTACGCGTAATGGATCTGTCTGACGACAGCAGAGCACTATTTCGCTCAGTTTACGCACCTGTTATGAGAGACAGTTGAATGAATGTGAAAATTTTTGTAAAATGTCATGTAAAAATTGGACTTCTAAACATGGAAACACTGATAATATTATATACTAGATTGTTCAGATCCCGACTGGACAAATTTTATTGGGTTGATTACCTTGATATGCCTCACATTACCAATGTGCTTGCTGGCTCGCAATATGGGAACAAAAGCGAGTATGACATACAGTTCATAATAAATTCACCAAATACAGTCCATAATCAATATTTTATGAATTAAAAATGTGAATGTCGCTGTGAAAGGGTGGTTCTCCATCTTCGTTGACAAAAACCATTGCAACTTTGTTAGATGTTGGTTCATTAGAGCAATGTTGATCAGATTGATGATCGATCTTGAAGACCATGTTTATTATTGGGATTTCTCTTCCAGTTTGAGCAGCATTTTGAATCACTATTGTTTCGATATCACACATTAACTGATACGACTGTGCTAGTCAATTGTGTTGATGAAAAAATTAATCAATTTTATCAAGAATTTCTCTTTCGCATGTAGCATTTGCTGCGTGTGCATGTCGAAAGTCTGTTGCTTAAGTACTGTCCAAAACATATAACTGAGGGAACTGTGAAACTTTGTTGTATGGCGGTTGTATATGAAAAGTTCTATGATAAATTTGTCTTATAACTGAGGGAACTGTGGAACTTTGTTGTATGGCGGTTGTATATGAAAAGTTCTATGATAAATTTGTCTTATAACTGAGGGAACTGTGGAACTTTGTTGTATGGCGGTTGTATATGAAAAGTTCTATGATAAATTTGTCTATGAACTTTTAAAACATAAAAGGACTTCGACCTTGACAATTCATAATTTTTGCTCCCATTGACTCAAAAGAAAGAGCTCTATTATAAGAGCGAATATTCTCGTGAAAATGTGTGTATTTAGGGTGCATATTATCAGAGAGCATCAAGCGCAGGTACTCGGGATACATTTATCAGCTTATTGCCATGGATGTTTTGTGACTTTGAGAGCATGATCTTTCCCTTTCAGTGACAACTTGTAAACTTGCCATCGTCATCCAAAATTTTTTAGCACCACAAAATTTACATATAATTGTGAAAATTCCAACGTTTTGTGCCGCAACACGATCCTCTGCAAAATTTACAGCTTCATTTGAAATTGCTTGACTTCGATGCATTTGTGACAATGAGTGAGCCTTATCATCTGCAACTTGACATCTCTGCATTTGCTCAATAGTTTCATGCTGTCTGTGACAACATTGATATTCTCTATTGTCGATTTTCTCTTTGCGCTGGTGATTCTAGCTTAGCTCGGCACCGATGCAAATCAGCATCCTTACCAAGTCATGTTTGTCTTTGTTGAAGGGCTTCTTGATCAATTCTTTGCATCTTTCTTTCAATTCTATGTCTATGCTCTGCAACATTTGTGGCACGAATCTGAGCAAGTGACGCTTGACTTTAATATAAAGTACCACCAAACGAAACATGATCAAGGCAATTAGAAAGTCAACTCCAACACAAGATGACTATCAAATTATGAACAAACCAGACCATGTAGTCATTCTGCACCTGAGAACAGGACACAACTGACTCTGTAGCCACATGTATACAAAGTTCAAGATTGGCAACACGGCCATGTGTACTTGTGGACAGGCACCTCAGACAGCAGAGCATATTCTTCAGGAATATGAAATGCTGAGGCAAATACAGTGGCCCAGAGAAACAATAATGGAAGAAAAACTGCAAATCTCTGTACAAGTTACAGAACACAGTCAAGTTTATAGAAGAAACAAAACTTCAGATATAGGCATGTTCCAGGAATGAAAGAAGAAGAAATTGACTTGATCTATTAATCTTTGTAGCTCCTGTTCATTTTCTGCTAAGAGGAAATGTCATCTGCATATCGAATATTGTTTTCCACTGATCTTGAGTCCTGGCATTCCTTCTATATATTTAAAAATGTTCCTGTGTAGATGTTAAATAAGCTGGATGATAAAATACATCCTTGTCTTACCCCTCTTTTTATTTATTAGTAAGGCAAGTAGCTGTTTTCACACATTATTAATGCAGTTTGTTCCCATTATATAGTTCTAATCAGAATAATGAACCCTGATTATAAAAAGTTACAACTATTTGCATTAATTTCTAGCACTGTTACCTGTAGAGGTTTAAAGAGTGGCCTTGATCCTTCAGATCGTGAAATATGTCTCCAAGAGTAGCGGTCATCATCACACCCCATCACTTCCATGCACATCACAAGTCGACTGTCAGAAGATGCATTGTCCAACAAAGGAACCTGTAGATCTGTCAACAGCTGACGGTCAACATCAGATTCTTGCTTGCGAAATCTCTGATTATTTGAGACATACAAACTATATGTTGACATGATTGTAAACATAGAAATTACCATTAGTTTTACCAATAGGATAAGAATTAGTAGCAATTTTATCATCATCATATGTATTAGTAGCAGGCATATCAATAATATATGAAATATTATCAATAACATAAGGATGAATTTGATTAATGGCATAAATATTAGTACTGTTATCCACTGTGTGTTGCCACAGCTTGAAAGGGAAACAAAGAATAGTGACTGTTACATGTCATGCTCATTGTAAGAGGCAACTAAGGATTTTTGGGGTTGGAGTGAGCTCTTCCATTTCAGAGAGGTCAAGGTGACCAAGAAGCCATGCTGAAGTTAAAAGTGTATAGATATCATAGCCAGGCTGTAAACCATGAACTACACATTCCGTTCTCCAGACTACATCATGCAAATTTGTAGGAGCTTGGCAACCTATTGAATCTAAACATTAACTAGAAAAATTACTACAGCCCAAAAAAAGTGCAGTTAATCGATATTCTCTGTGCCCTATTGGATATGCTACAAATAATTTTTACAGAAAACTAGTTCCCACTAGTGTCTTTTAAAAAATACGTACACTAAAAAATTCAAGAACTTTTTGAATTAGCTATGTATATAAAAATTTATTTTGGAAAAACGTCTGTAACATTGCAGTAAAATGAAGGAGAGAAGAGTGAATTGCTATGTTTATTAATTAAGGAGAGAGGGATAATTGCTAAGTTTAATAATTAAGTAGAGAGGGGTAATTGCTAAGTTTATTAATTAAGGAGAGAGGGGTAATTGCTAAGTTTAATACACATTTCTTGTTTCTAGCAAGAATATTTCAAACCTTCCCACCCCCACATGTAGAATGTGACTAGATGTCATGAATCTGGTAACTTACTCATTTTATTACATCAATTGAAACTGGTTATTAGAATGTATTCTGTTCAGCTACAAAAAAATAACTGGAACTGAAATATGAAAATATTAACAATGTTCGACAATAATCTGACTGAAAACAAACTTTAATAAGACAATTTAGATTTCATGTTTAGGGAGATTAAAGAAGTATGTTTTCTCCTGCTTATAAAATATTATTTTTTGTGCATACCAAACAAATATAAGGTGCACTTGAGAAAAAAGATAGATTTGCAAATTTCATTTAAGCAGATTAAAAAAATAGGAAAATCAAATATTTTTAAAGCTTAAAGAGAGATTATTGTTGAAAATCATTCTACAAGAAAATGTGCACAACCATAAGACTAGGCTGTAACGTGGAAATATTGTGGGCAACGATAAGACTAGGCTGTAACTTTATATCTGCAGCATGCCTACAGATTACATGAAATTCACAGCAAGAAGGCTGTCCAGCTAGTGGTAAGAGGGCTGTCCAGCTAGTGGCATTACACCTTACAATCCCTTTGAATCAAACTGTCATCTGTGACTTGCAAACTCTGGAAAATCTTCCCAAAAAAATGCCAGTGGCAACACTAATCTATACCAGCAATCATTAAACACACACCACTTTGTTTAAACGTAGCATTTTTTTGTGCTGAATTTAAAATACACAAAACAAATAAATTTACAGATCTGATCCATTTACGGACCCAAATGTGCATTTTTCTTTTAAAATGTGAACAAATTCAGTTCTGTCACTTAAGCTAAGCAGTTGTCTACATTAAGGTTAAAAAAACCAAAATACTGGGACATCTGCTTTGGCCATGTAGTGAAGTGTCTGTTGCACCATACTTGCACTGACAAGTCTCCTAGTATCAGGTGTATGATCTGCTGTCTAAGTTGGTGTTAAGATGCGATTGTGCAGATGCATCAATTGAATTTGGTGATCTTAAGCTACCGTTGTTACACAAGGTTCGTCAGACCTTGAACAGTCATTGGTTTACCTATAGCCAAAAATCTCTCATTCAGCCTCACTCTAGTGGAATGGTTTTACAATTAAAATGTCTGCCAACTTCTCTGGTCACCATACCACTCCTCAGCATATTAACAGCCTGCCATCACTCTTGTGACGAAAGTAACAGCATCGCACACAGAAAAACACACTTCCTTTCGATGAAAACAAAAGATGGTGTTTTACTCCCTGAAACTTTACTGATGTGTATGCCAAATTTCAACTTGATTCAACAATTAATATGGTCAGAATTGAGCAAATTTATATTTTGCACATGAAGCTTGCAAAATTGGAATAAAGCATAAAAATGACATTAAATGTGAAAATATTAAAGTTATCCATACATATTCACATGGTTTGAAAATCGAATCGCAAGCTGAAATAAACAATTCAAGGGTGAATAAAGGGCATGCTGTTGGTGCATTTTTAATGATTGCTTGTGTGTGTGTATATATATATATATATATATATATATATATATATATATCTGTATGTGTATGTATATATATATATATCTGTATGTGTATATATATATATATATCTGTATGTGTATATATATATATATATATATATATATCTGTATGTATATATATATATGAAATACTCAATAAAAATGCCGGCAGAAATACTATACTATATATGAAAGCAAAAGTTTCACCGCCTAGAATAGAGAATGAGTGGCACCAAACATTTACTCCCATGGGGTTCTATCATTATGAGATCATCATACAACCAACAGTGAAAATTGATCTGAACATACATGATTGCTTTGTTTTGCTTGATTAGATCCCCAGTAATTATGATCAATGAAGCTTTTGGTTTCTATATGCAATGAGGAGGGACGGGTCTCTACAGAGCTGTCATGCCTACAAGACTCAACTCTCAACGGTATGCAATGTTTTGAGGAGAAGCTTTCTGGTTAGAGGGGGTTTATGTGTGTATGTGGAAGATGTTCCACCTTTTTTTTTAATTCCGAGATCCAATCACATAAAAGATTTCAATCATTTGTTATGTTATGTTATGTTAATCCAGTGCCATAGGCGGTGCATAGGGCAGAAACCATAGCTTTCCATTTCTGTCTTTGTGTTACCAGGTCTTCAGTTCTTGGTTATAGTTTAGGTTCATTGACAAGCCTTCTCCATTCAATTATTTAGTGGTATAAATTATGGCTACTTTCCATTTACCAGCCCATTTAGCTCTAACTGCATGGCTTCCATATGTCAAATATGAACATAAATATCATCTGGTAGCAGACAATATACATTTTTATACATCAAAATTGCACATCCAGACTGTATCAAAATCTTTAAATTCTTAATGCGTCAATATTCTGCAAAAAATATTATGTTATTGGTTTCATTATTAACAGACTGGAAAAATTTCCTACAAACCTCAAGGTAGTCTTTGATAGTAAGTCTACGATCCCAAATGTAGAGGATAACTCTGATCTCTCTGCGAGATTGGGTTATCTGAACATGAGATCCAAAAACCATGGTACATATAGATGGCCAACTCGTACTTTCACACTGTGTACAGAAGTAACCACTGAGGAAACACAATGTTAATTACTACAAATCATTTACCAAAATCACAGCATTTATTTTTATACTGGAACCTAAAATAAATCACTCTTATAAATGTCCACCACAGTTGATGATGACAACAGCTTCAGGCTTGGTGTGTGCAAATCTCTCTAAGTGTGCAAAGATGACTGAAAATTTCACTTCAGACATAGAATTCCCTGTTACATATGGAACATGTATGGTCAGAGTTGGCTATCTGTGTGCATGTTGTTCTATCCATGAAGGCAGCACATTTTCTCTGTGAATTTCAAATTGGATGCATTATTGTATTTGTAGCACTTACATAGAGCACACGTTTTGTAGGAGTTTTATGATGACTAACAGGCTATCAGACTATGTAGTATAGGTACGAGAACATACAAATAACAATATTGTGAAGGCATTTTTGACATTTAAACCTCAAAGTCTTTTTCAAGAAAATACAAAACAAACATAAAAATCTGTAAAAACAATGGTACTATTGAAGAAGCATTAGATGGCAGACATTTTTCCTATTATCAGTTGTATTTGTACTAATTGACATTCTTCTTCTAACTTTTTATACATTCACAGAATGATAAACATATGTTGATAGCTATGTCAGGTGCAGTTGAACTCAGAAACAGAGTTGATAGTGAGCTTGCCTTGCACACTAACTTGTCCAATTAGCTCATGGAATGCTATTAACATTGCAGTGTTGATACGATTGGATATCTCAAAATAATGGTGTCCCAAAATTCCCCAGTAGTTGAATAGTAATGTCCTGTATTTATTTTTTGTTTGCCGCTGCAAACATTGGTATTGTCTATTATTAAGTATGGCCTCAGCTTGCTATACTGTCACAGATATGGATAAATTGGAAAGAATTCAGATTTAGACGTTTGGATGGACTAGAGATACTCCACTGACATGAGATACTTAGTGGTGAGAATTAAATTACGACATCAAGAGGTGAGGGTATACCTTAACAGTCACCAATGACCACCACCACCCCTTACATCAACATCTAGATGAAACAAAGGAAAAATGAATCAAGTTATGGCAGAAGCCGAAGACATATTCTTGTGTGTGAATTGGAAGAAGTAGGAAATGGAAGTGAAAGGGTGGAGGTGGATAGAGAGAAAAAGTCTCTAATACAGTGATACAACAGGATAGAGAATACTAGAAAATAATTGGTGCCGTGATGTTATTCAAAGCAGACAACATTTTTTAATACAAATGTTACTGATGTGCTAACAGGTAAACTTCTGTATCGACTTGTGGTTAAAGTTATCTGAAATATATTTATTTAAAATATACATATAATTTAATTTAAATAATGGATGAAGATGATCCAATTGCAAGAGAATATCAAAAAACAAAAGAGAAAAATGCTAGATGGTTGAGTCGTCAAAGTCATGAGTCACTCGCTCAGATTTGTCACAAATGTTGCAGAGAATAGACATAGAATTGAAAGAGAGATGCAAAGAATTGATCAAGAAACCCTTCAACAAAGACAACTTACTAAGGATGCTGTTTTGCATCAGTGTCAAACTAAGCTAGAATCACAAGCGTTAAGAGAAAATCGATGCTATGAACAGATAATACCAACATTGTCACATACAGCATGAAACTGTTGAGCAAATGCAGAGACATTGACCTGCAGATGCCGAGGTTTACTCATTGTCACAAATATATCAAAGTCAAGCAATTTCAAATGAAGCAGCAAATTTTGCTGAGGATTGTGTTGCGGCAAATAACTTTGGAATTTTCGATATTATATGTAAATTGTGTGATGCTAAATATTTTTTGGATGATGATGGCAAGTTTACAAGTTGTTGCTGAAAGGGAAAGATCATGCTCCCAAAGCCACAAGACATCCAAGGTAATAAGCTGAAGTATCCCCAGTTCCTGTGCTTGATGCTCTCTGATAATAAACACCCTAAATACACACATATTCATGAGAATATTCGCTCTTATAATAGCATTATTTCTTTCACATCAATGGGAGCAAAAATTACAAATAGTCAAGGTCAAAGTCCTTATATGTTTTAAAAATTCATGGACAAACTTATCAAACTTCTCATATACAACCGCCATACAAAAAAGTTCCACAGTTTGCATGTTTTGAACAGTACTCAAGCAACAGACGTTCAACAAGCAAACGCAGCAAATGCTACATGCAAAAGAGAAATTCTTGATAAAATTGATTAATTTTTTTCACCAACACAATAGACTAGCACAGTCATATCAGTTAATGCGTGATATCGAAATAAGAGAGATTCAAAATGCTGCTCAATCTGGAAGAGAAATCCAAATAGTAAACATGGTCTTCAAGATCAATCATCATTCTGATTAACCTCATTGTAATGAACCAACATCTAACGAGGTTGCAATGGTTTTCATCAACGATGTTGGAGAACCACCTTTTAACCACGACATTTGCATTTACCCATTGAATCCAACAAAGCAGTTCATTAATATCAATATACTTAGCTTGAATATGGATCTAATGTCATACTCGCTTTTGTTCCCATACAGTGAGCCGGGTTGGCAATGTGAGGCATATCAGGGTAAGCAACCCAATAAATTTCATCACAACAGATCTGAGCAACTGAACAAATCTAGTATATGTATAAAGAACGTGTAAAATGACCCCTCTGCCAATGAAACAAACTTTTAATTATTACTCTTGACATTACGACTGTCATACCTGAAATGAGTTGTGCTGATGTCAATGCTTCGTCCATCAGAACCTTTCTCCCAGTATGCCCCAAATACTCTATCATCATTTTCTTTGCTGGATGCTGGTACATTGTACAAGGAGACTTTCCCATGATCATCTACTGTGAATGTGTACACCTGTAATATAACAGTATCACAACAGTTATACAATGACTTTGGAAAGACTGGATATAAACAAAAGTATCACATCTAAAATGTAAGACCTTCACTAACATGTCTCTATCTCAGATTTCACATGAGATGGTTACATATAATAACAAATGCCATCTTGTACAAGTTGACTTGGTATAGAGAACCCACAAAAGTCAAAATCTATAGAGATTAAATAAAGAACATACATTGTCTAACATTTTATGATGAAAGTCCAAATTTTCAAACATATTTGAACATACTTTTATGACAGCCTTTGGTGATAAAGATATCTTTGCAATATTTCAGAATGTAATGTTTCCTAATGAAGTTGTGTAGAACCACTTCTGACAGTAGAGAAACAGCTTGTTTGGTTTTAACATGTAATGAGACACTGTTCACTTTTAAAAACTCTTTTTTTAAAAGAATGAATCTGATGAGGGTTGAGGGTGGAAGGAGAAATGCAACAAAGGAATTCTTGTATTGACAAAATCAAGAAATGGTCTGGTAATTATTTTTCTACTCATCCAAATAGTTGAGGACAGTAGTATTTGAAGTTTCTTTTGAGGTTACGACTTCAACATGGCACATATACAATTCTAGCAAGCTATGATCTTATTGTTACTATTCTATAACTTCAACATGGCACATAAACAATTCTAGCAAGCTATGATCTTATTGTTATTATTCTATAAATTCAACATGGCACATATACAATTCTAGCAAGCTATGATCTTATTGTTATTATTCTATAACTTCAACATGGCACATAAACAATTCTAGCAAGCTATGATCTTATTGTTACTATTCTATAACTTCAACATGGCACATATACAATTCTAGCAAGCTATGATCTTATTGTTACTATTCTATAACTAAGACTGTGACCATGCAGCAGAAAATCTATATTTATAGTAAATACATTTCTTTCATAACATTGACAGATCTCAGGAGTATGGTATTAAGTCAATATCTTTCCCTGATCTCGAGAGTATGGTATTAAGTCAATATCTTTCACTGATCTCAGGAGTATGGTATTAAGTCAATATCTTTCCCTGATCTTGGGAGTATGGTATTACCGTTAAATTCTGAATATAAACCCATCCGATTGTAGGCCGATAACCTAACTATCCCTTCCCAAAAGTGGAGAAAGTCGAAAGTCCGACTATAGACCGACATCCCCAACTTAACAAAGCCGGCAATAATGAACTTCATCATCATAAGAAAGAACCGACATGCTAAATGGAAATTAACACAAACTTTTGCAACTCTAAGAAAATAGCATTCCTTTCATTTGCTTCACTCAAGTAACTTGAATGAATCAAGGAATGAAACCCCGGTGGCTACTGTATTCTGGATCAATATATCCGAAAATAATGAATACCCGGTAGGCTGACTTCCCTATCCATGACTATAGACGGTTTATGAGGTGGCAAGACTTTGGGGAACAAAGTTTTTCCTGAATGAATTGTCTGTGTTGGGTGTCTGGACGTTATGACGCGGAACAGCGCTAGTGAATAGTAATTACTAAGTAACTATTATGTCACTGGCTTCTGACAGTGACGTTTAAGTGGGAAATGATGAAAGGCAAGACAGCAAGATCACGTTTGTTTTTATAAGATACAGAAGAGTTTGAACTTTGTTCCTGGTTATGTTTACCATGTGGGGAGAATACGGTAATAAAATAAACATAACAGAGGATTGTGAAATTGATCTCTTCTTCCACTAAATGTACAGTGGTTGGGGGAGGGAATCAATTACGGTGCAATTTTACTACAAAATGCCTATGATGTGTTGTGATTTGGAACCCGTTTCAAATCTTCTATAAAGAAAGATTACATTTTAGTCACTTATCTGAATGGCATCACATAATGTGAGGGAAACGTGGATTGGTTGAGCCGATTGAAATGGGTAGGGCCAGTAGTCCATCTTCTGCCTCAGTGGGCTGGACTAATTAACAGAATATACAGAGTACCAGTATGTAACTACCGGTATTTGCCACGAGTTCTCACAAAAATATTGCAGACAGTCATTCCCCGGCTTTGTTTTTAAAAGATACAGAATCAACAGTTTGAACTTAACAACGAGTTTGAACTTTGTGTGACCTGTATGTTTACCTTATACAGTAATATAAACATGAGGCACATCTCAGACGAGTTTCACTATTTATTTCTCTCCGCCATCCCCCCAACACTGCCTAAGTAGCAAAGTTTTGGATGTCAGTTACATGTTTGTGCAAGACCGTGTTTGTGCAAGACCGTTGGAGGTAGAAAAAGACCTCTATACAGAATTAATTAGGACTTCATTCTTTATGTTTCTGATTATTGTCTTGGTCCCTATTTATATACTTGGAGTCGCATGTTAAAAATTGGCAAGGCCGACCAGCACATGCACGGAAATACTCAAAATCTGCCTTTGATGTGTTTTTACATTTTCTGTACACAGGTCTTATAGCCTAGTAGACGGTCAGTAACTGTTGTAACATTTGCTTTACCCAAAATGAAAGTGTGTGACAGTGTTTAGACTACTGGTAGTGGGTGTTTCCCTACACAAACAAGACTGGGCCTTGATGATAAACATGTGTTACTGGTAGATCAGCTTAGGCTACCATATTTCGTTTTTTCACAGACCATTACCGTATTTTGGTCAATATATAAAAAACGGTAATACCCATTGCTAAAAATAGCATTTCCGGGGAAATTAAGCTCAGTAAAAATGGCGGGCATGGCATGTCGGAAATAGGAAATAACGATATAGACCTAGTAAGTGAGTTTTATCAAGAAATATCGGAGGTTTCGAAGGAAATATTGTATGATATATAGAAATTAATGTAATTAGAGGCTTAGCAGTATGGTAGTACGCTCTAGATTGTTGGAGAGCCCTAGTCATTTTATCCTGGCTTAATATATCGGGACATGTGAGTTGTCACTGGCATTTTTTTTAAAGTGTTTTTCTCCTTTTTTACTGTGATTTGGACGTAATTTTTTTTTTAAATTTGATGTTACTCGATTATAAGACGAAGAGTATGAAGTCATCTCTGTTTATTGTCCAAAAATTCTCGGGTTATACACGGAATTTAACGGTAAGTCAATATCTTTCACTGATCTTGGGAGTATGGTATTAAGTCAATATCTTTCCCTGATCTCGAGAGTATGGTATTAAGTCAATATCTTTTCCTGATCTCTGGAGTATGGTATTAAGTCAATATCTTTCACTGATCTCAGGAGTATGGTATTAAGTCAATATCTTTCACTGATCTCAGGAGTATGGTATTAAGTCAATATCTTTCACTGATCAATGACACACTGGAGATCATCATGATATCTGCCTTTATTTTTGCAGATTTGTTTTGGTAACCATTTTCAGATGCTGGATAGACCAAGATAGCTGTGATTAAAAAATCACCCTCAATTGCAAATCAATCCAGGACCACAAATTGTATTCTGTTAAATAACTTGCCCAGCTTGTATTGTGTATGAAATAACCTGTCCAGCTTGTATTCTGTATGAAATAACCTTCTAACCTTGTATTCTGTATGAAAAAACCTGCCCAGTTTGTATTCTGTGAAATAACCTGCCAGCTTGTATTCTGTATGAAATAACCTGCCAGTTTGTATTCTGTATGAAATAAACCGCCCAGCTATAATTATGTAAGAAATAACCTGTTCACCTTGTATTCTGTATGAAATAACCTGTCCAACTTGTATTCTATATGAAATAACCTGCTCACCTTGTATTCTGTATGAAATAACCTGTCCAACTTGTATTCTGTATGAAATAACCTGCTCACCTTGTATTCTGTATGAAAAAACTTGCCCAGCTTGTATTCTGTGAAATAACCTGCCAGCTTGTATTCTGTATGAAATAACCCACCCAGCTGTAATTCTGTAAGAAATAACCTGCCCAGCTTGTATTATGTATGAAATAACCTGCTCACCTTGTATTCTGTATGAAATAACCTGTCCAATCTTGTATTATGTATGAAATAACCTATCCAACTTGTATTCTGTATGAAATAACCTGCCCAGCTTGCTTTGACATTGGTTTAATAATCAATAACCAATATGAATGTTTATTGTTAATTATTTTTTAACCAGAATGAGTTTGCCATCTTACCCTGATCAGTCTGATATCAAATTCCTCTGGAAGAGCATGAGGCAGCTGGACACAAACTTGTCGTTTGAAAGGATTGGCAGGGGCTGCATGGTACTCTACTACAGGTGTTATTAGAATTTCTTTGGTTGAGAAGATCAGCTGTAAAATAATAAAGTTAACAATTTTGTGTCATTTTCACAGCTAAAACTGCCAAATTTTTATTATCATTAAATTAGATAAAACTCTTAAGTTAGATAAAACTAAAAGGATTAAATAACCAAAAATTGTGATGATCGATAGATGATGCATCTATGCTATAATTGGCATGAATAAGACTGTACACCTATGGGAAGAATAAATTTGTTTAATCAGAGAGCCTTGGAAACAATAGGATGAATACCCTTTGAGATCTCTTGGGGGAACCTATAGGTTTACCCAGAGTGCAATGATATTAGTTCACAACCAATAACCTATCCTAAATCTGTTGTTCATATCTTTCTCAAAGTACTATGTCCATTCAATCAGATGACAGTTCAAAAACTGATAAAATTTATAGAATGAGATGGAAATTGTTGAATATTAAGGGTTGGTCAGGATGGTTAACTTTCACCATGCTTATACAACGAGTTGAGAACAGAGAAGCATGACATGATTTGCGTATTCATCTTTTTAAAATAGCTCCTTTTAGGACCTTAAGGGTTTTGATGACAATGATGATGATAATAAAGCATGTTACCATGTCTTCCACACTTCCATTGTGTTATTAAATTGCACAGTTAAAAGAGAAATGGTAAATCTGTTTGACTATTTCTCTCCAAAAGACCCTGCCATTGTCATCAGATTACACAATTCAAAGACTATACAGCTATTGGAGAAGTCACAGACCATGTTTTACTCCTTATGACTTCTAATTGCAGCAGATTACATAATTCAAAGACTATTGATCAAGTCAATCAATGGGTTTCCTACCCTACTAATGACATCAGATTTATACAATTCAAAGACAAAATGTAACTAAAAAATAAAGATACATGAAAAATAGAAAAAAAGGAAATTATAAAGCAATGGTGATCCAGAGAGAACTCCACCTAAATGAATATAAATACACAAAATCCATGCTGTGAGCAAAATGCTTTCATCAAGATAGGAAAAAAGCAGATACAGAAAAACAGGAAAAAGATATATTTTTATAGCACTGAATGTGGTAATGTGAGGAGCACTGGGTTGTTTAATAGGAGAATCCATGAGCAATCAAGTAAAACAGAACTGAGATTTGTCAATCTTATTCAACTGTTCAACTATAAAGCATAGAATAGTTATGTCACAGATGAGCCTACCTCCAAATCAGCGCTGACAATCACTACATACTGAAATACAAAGAGTGGTAGACTAAACACAAGGAACGTCATAGATAAGGGATGCTGAGGATGTCATACAAAGTGTATGTATGCCAAAGGATGTGGTACCTGATGTGAAATGGATAAACGTGCTGTCGTTGTGAAAATGTTCTTTTGGGTAATAACAACATTTAATACAGTAAAAAGTAGAGCCCTGTCGCCATTGAGTATTATTATTAAGTATTATTACAAGTATTATTCAGAGAGAATTTCAGGTAAGGTAGCATGGTCATATACATAGATGGTCTGTCATTAGGCATATGTGTAGTGCTTGCATCTTCACAGCTCAGTGTGTAGGGAAGACTATCAGAGAGGAGAGTGGAGCTTTCGCTGTTACTACAAGTAGCATAACTATGGAGGTTCAGGCAGTCAACTTCCTAATCAGGTGATCCTTGTTCAATATTCAGTTCAAGCAGAATTTTTTTTAATCACCAGCTGATATTAGGTCAACCCAGCATAATGAAATGGGTACCAGATCTTCTAGGACAATAAAGGCGGTAAGCATGGTGCTGACATCATCCCAATACATTTAATAGTGTGGAAAGGGGAGCTTTACTTACTAATCTATATCAAGTATAGCAAGTGACCAACCGTGCCATAGCCTGAAAACTGATCGTCATTTAATCCCGCAACGTTTTACAGCAAAAGCAGAGAAAAGACAATAGAAAGATCTATATCAACATAAAACAAGATATTTATGTTGTGTTTTACTTTACTTCTGCCTGATTCTACCAATGTAACATAGATATCTACATAGATATCTGCCTTTTAATGTCATTTTGTTACATCTTAGTTTTTTTACATTTTGTTCTTGATAAAGATTAAATCACTGATTTTGTTTTTAAAAAATCAAAATTTAATAAACAATATTTATACATTTTTCTTCATATACCACATGTAAGCATGTGGTAAGCATATCATTCAGCTTATATTTATTTAACAAACACCATAGTAGAGAAGGTGTTCAATGTAAAACACAGTGTATTTTAGTTTTCTGTATATATATTCAGTCTTTTTTTTAAATAAAAAACCTACCACACCTTTTTTCTAATCTCTGCTGTGTCTGTGAAAATAGCGCCATATATGTCAACATATTCTCCTTTAGGCACAGCATTAGGGACAATCACCAAGCAGACATCAGAACTTTTTGTCTGTATCACTCCTCCTCTGCTAGTAAATGTACCTCCAAACTGAAAAGAGGTGCCAAACACTGAAAGAAAGGTGATGTACAGATTATAAATCTACATATGGCAGTAGTTGTGACTATAATATCTATTCATAATTTACATATGGCTGAAGTTGCTACAAGTTTAATAATAATAATAATAATAGCCCATTAGGGTCTAGGGGCGCCACACTGGATACATCAGCATAAAATGAACTCCAAAAAGCTCTGTCTTCAGCCAATCGGAGAAGTGTAGAAAAATTAAGCCTAGACCATTTCTTAGACCATGTTATGAATCCTGGATTTTCTATTATCACCTCTCCTCCTTCCACCATCAACTGTTCCTTGCAAAATAATTTTAGAGAGTTGTGTCTCATTGCATGTCCAAACCAAACTAGTTTATACTGTTTCACCACTAATAAAAATGGTTCCTGATGACCTGCAAGTTTTTTTTCTGCTGAACAAAAATATTTGTCTTCTGTTCTATATAACTAATTCTTAACAGACATCTGTAACTCTTGTTTTCAAAAGTCTGAATCATTCTTTCTGTGTCTACATTGAATGTCCAACCTTCACATCCGTATAAAAATATACTTCACACTAACGATCTAAATACAAGTTTACATTTGACAAAAAAATGGATATTGTGATCGAAATATATATTTGTCTGTAAGTTGTGACTAACATAATATTACATATGACTATAGTAATGGCATAATTTTATTTTGCAAATGGCTGTAGTAATGACATAATTTATATGGTTGCAGTTGTGACAATTTTATTTTACATATTCCTTCAGTTGTGACATATTGTTATTTTACATATGGCTGCAGTAATGACATAATTTAATTTTCCATATGGCTATAATAACAATTGTATTTTTACAAGGCTGCCTCTTCATCATTCTGTAACTTATCTATGACTGATATAATTAAGCCAACCCTTTCCCTTCTCAGTTCTGTACCAGAATATAACTATGCAATTGAAATAATACATTACCAAATACTGTAAAATATACCAACCTGTCTTGCAGTTAGGTGTAATGCTACTGTCACTATCAGTTTGTGTTCCCAGACTGGTGTTGTAGTTACTAAACTCATTTTTAGCATCTCCAGTCATGCTTTTTGTTAACCATGTCATCTTAGTCAATGCAGAGCTATATATAGAGGGTACATAAGTGTCATCTGATCCAGCCTTGATATAATTTTCTGATGGTGAAGTGGGAGGAATACTGGGGGAAAAAGATTCATTTTTTTAAGTAACAAGCAATCTACCTGCAATAGTAGAGAAAAATCATTTGAAACCCTTTTTCTACTGTTTTTTTTCCATTCAGCTCCTGTGGAACATAGTACTGTCACTCTCCAACGATTTTGGCTCTGCACCATCTTCTTTAAACCTGGCAACATGATTGCCTACATACTGCCTCCGCATGTAAGTTTGTGCAATTCTATTTGTAGATTTTATATTTGTTTGTCTTTAGTGTGATAAAGATCTTGTTAAAGATCTACTCTGTATATTTATTTTATTTGTCAAACTGAATTTTAACTATTTTTAAAAAATCACATTTTACATTTACTTTATGGTAAACAGTTTCCCTGTATTCTTCTCATTTTTACTATTGTCTCACATGTTACTAAAATGTTGGAAGTAGCAGAAAGGTGTTGGAGACAGAATTAGAGAAGTGAAATAGTATGATTCACACATCTTCATCTCCACACCGTCTGTCATCTTTCTAGACATCACTGTCTGTAGAGACTATTCCTGTTTCACAAACTTCTACTGTATATGTCACTTCCTCTTGTATGTGCCCTCCAACTTCAGATCTTGCAAAAACTCACTTCACTTCTGCCAAATCTAACGTCCTCATTGCCTGGGTCAAGACAACTTGGATTTCCTCTGTCATAATCAAAAGATGAGACTTCAGAAGAATATTTCATATCCTATTCCACCACACTATTTCATGCCATAATCACATTTCTTCCTCTGTGTTCATTCTCAAACTACAGCAGATTAGCAGGCCACAGTCTGTAGAACTGAATGGATTATGTCATGATTTGTAGCTTAGCTATGAAATCGGCACCTTTCGGTCTGACATATCTGACTTCAGCATGCCATTTTGGTCACTTTGACCCTGTATGGGACGGGACAGCAAATCCAACCACAAAACGTCCTTAGTCGCATCTTACAAACATGCATGGACGGTATACAATGTTGCTATTCTTTGCTCCTGTTTCAGGCCTTGGCAACCTATTCACACAAAATGTATCTTATCATTAAAAAACATCACAGCACCCACCCACTCCCACCCTCCAGCTCCTCCTATGTGACCTTTTATTTTCCTACATGGACCCTTCCACCTGTTTTGTTTTTGATGTCTCTGACAGCTGTTAATTTAGAATTTAATAAATTTTTATCCATTTTAATAAGCAGTCCATCATGCTCTAAATTGTAAATAAAGTATAATTGCACATGCCAATAATACGACTTAATTTTTGTGCACTTTTAAAAACAATATCATTATGAAAGAAATATGTCTGTGTTTATCATCTTGATGACAAGGAATCTACAATTTGTATGTCTCCTCCAAGATCATGCCATTTTTAAAGCTATTCAGAAGTGCTTGCTATGACCCTTCAATGAGTCACTAACAACAAAACATGATAGATGGAGGTTCAATACCTTTTTGCAGGACATTTCCTTTCATTCCAGCACATAGCTGCAGTGCACCAAAATAACGTACAAAGACGTAATAAAGAATATGTCACTTGATATATATATATCGCGTGTCCGGAATAGCTCAGCTCATACAAGCATGAAGTATATTATGGGAGGGAATGTGACAGTGGGTGTTTGATCTAAGATATTTCCTTTTTTTTGGTTAATATGTTGAAACTGAAACATATAAAAATCATCGCTACATTATATGAAAAATATTTGCATCTATTATATTTGTCTTTTTTGTTTTATTCTTGCCCGAGCAATGCCGGGAATTGCTTCTAGTACCTTATATAACTGCGTGTTGATGAATTTGATCTGCTCTCAGTCCTGCACTTCTCCCTTGAAGGTCTGTTCACGTTAAACTCACCACCTTCTTCATGGTCAGCACTGTAAAGAACAAACATTTTCAGGTTAGAGTATCCACCACAGAGTTCTTCTTTCAGACATTTATATATAGATTATAATAAATATATCTTTTCTTACTAGTATTATTATATATAATATACAGATAATAGCTAGTTAGTTAGTTAGTTGTTAGATCATCATCATTGTACTCTGGACAAGTCCATAAGTGCTCAGATCTCTCCTTGAGTGTATCCGCCATTACACGTTGACTGACGGTTCCAATACGTTGTTGATTGACTATCATTCTTTCTCGCACATGAAACTGCTCCTTTCTAGCGACACCATATTTCAAACCAAGCTCCATTATTCTAGTCATGGAACAAGACTCATCATCACTTGTACAGTCATTTGTACATGCGTTTTCCCATAGGGCATTCAAAATGTCTGCGATTGCTCCACCAACAGTGTGGGCAGCCAACCTGTCCGCTCTTCATTACCCCGGATTTCAGCATGTCCCGGCACAAAAATAAAAGTCACTCTATGCACACAGAAATTATTCACTGCATCCAGCCACTGTTCCCGAATGTACCCTGCCTGAACTTTTACAATCATACTTATAGAGTCACTGAGTATACAGACATGCTCACAGACAGTCTGTGAGCACACCCATTTCAAAGCTTTAGTTACTGCCATAATCTCCATTGTCATGCTGCTTGTCGTCTGAGCAAATGCACCACTTTCCTCTCTGATGGTCTCCCCCCACCTCTGAGCCATAAAGGCCTAGGCACTCCTGATGTGTCTCTCAACCGACCCATCTATATATATAATCATATCACCTTCCCTGAAATTCTCACCGATCAGAGCGAGCACCTCCAACTCTACCACTGTTGGACACCATTCCCTGCACTTTCTATTGAATGTTATTAATCCTTCAAAGGCTGTCAGACAATCTGAGGGTGCCAGATTCCATTCGGCACCAGGTAGTACATCCTCCAATCTGCACACGCTCTGTATAACGTTCTCTGTGCGCCCCATCCACGACTTACATCTCTTAAGTCGGCTGCCTTTCACTTTGATAATTTCTGGGTGTAGAGGGTGCTCTTTATCAGCAGTAATTTGTAGGTAGCCCTGTGCCCTGCAAATTTTTATTCTTTGCTCTGCAGTTGGGCAATCAAGTAGGTATCGCATAGCCCGTATATAATAGCTATGTAACATATGGAGCAAAATATTTCATAAACAGTAAAACATCTTTCAAGTGTACTCCCCAGAGCAAAACATTTTGTGTATCTGTATTGACTGTGTTTATGTGCATGGGTGCTCTTCAGTGTATGAGGAAATCTGGTACAACATTACGAAATATACTTTGTCGATTGTGTCAGAGAGGTACAGAGAGCATCTGATGGCCAAGGCACGAGGCTCAAATCCTACCCTAGGCAATGTGTATCTAGACCATTCAGAAAATAATGGCACCCTAATGTATGTATTTATATTGCCTGAAAAATCACTACATCCAAAAATGCTGGACTGATTGCTATGTCTTTTAAAGGATATACTACCAACAACAATACACTTTGATGTTTCCATCTTTTGATGTTCTTGTGAGATGAAATAATAGTAATTCCTTTATCTACGTGGTTTAGGCTGGAAACAAATACCATATCCTCTTATCTCACTAAAATGGCAAGAATTGTCTGATCTGTTTGTATAAAAGCAACACTGGTCTCCAGAAATTCTTTGATCTTTTTATTCTAGGCATGCATTACGAACATTGAAAATTTCTGGTTAAAGGTTAATTTTTTTATTCCATTTCCACATTAGACAGTTTCCATTTAATACAGAGGTATTTAACATGTTTTTCACCTACAAAATCACAGGACTGGAGAATGTTGTTGTAGACAAATTTCAATTTAATAGAGAGGCCACCTAACATGAGTTTTATTGCGTAAATATTTCACCTTCAGAAATATGAATAGTGTACATCCAAGTTTCACTTGAGAAATTGTCTGTCTACTCCACAAATATATCCAGTATGAAACTTGGCAGTGACTCAAATGCCAGTGAGAAGCAAAGAATAGCAACACTGTTATCTACCGTGTATGTTGCTGGAGGCAAATATCTCATGATAATTGCCTGAATATTATTATTCGGATGACAATAATTATGTCTGCATCACGATCTTGGAGTAACTGAATATCCAAAAAATGTAAGTAAATGTATTACTTAACTATCCATAAATTAGAGATGATGCTTCACCTTCTGTGAAAATCTACATTGCCTCCTTGCAATCTGTTTTCATTATTTTGCAAATAGTTGTTAAAACTTAAAGTAGTGGGAGCTTCCATATCATTCTGTCTCTTGCTTGTCCTCAAATGGGTTTGATGTTGTGGGTAATGTAAACCAGAATGTGATTCAGATAATGTGTTGATTGTTTTGAGAAGGGAAGGAGTGGCTCTGTTCACATCATATTCAATACAACGTACTGGCTCCTGTTCATAACTGTCTGTTTCTGAAATACACAATAAACTATTTTAACATCGCTACAAGATGCAATAAAATATTTTTAACCTATCATACAAAATAACAAAAATATTTGCTAAATAAAATATTAAAAGGTAAAATTCTACAGAAGAGAAAAATGAATGCTCAATAATAAAGCTACCGTATATTTCTATGTATAAACAGAGAATTTTCATATAATTTTTTTTTCCGTTAATGATGTTTTGGCTTATATATGTTTACCAAAATTATTACAAAAAATTAGCATTAGAAACACAAAAAATGATAAACGAATAATGTCAAATACCAGAAATAGAAGAAAAAACTTACAGGTACCAATAGTCATTAAAATCCTTTGAAGTCATTGTCTGAATTGTGAAACAATTATGAGGGGGTAAGAACCCCAGGCAGTAGATACAGATAGCCCTATCTCACTGCATTGTTTTTCTACTTTCTCTGTGAGATGTGCCCAAAACGAGTCCCAGACTAGCATGGTCAAGAGATAAATCTCCCATATTGGGATACTGGAAATTGTTACATTATACCTGGTGGAGCCAGCACTAAACATCATTCAAGACAAACATGGTAAAAAATTGACAGAAAACAAAGATATCCTTTAAAGATGGAAAGAATACTGTAAGGAAATGTATGAGGAAATCCACAAAAACACGGACAATAACACCCATATTAGCAGTGAAACAGAAGTAGAACCCAGTTTAGATGAAGTCAGATGGACCATTAAAAACCTGAAGAGAGGGAAATCTCCAGGGTGTGATAATATAAATGCTGAAATAATCCAGGCAGGAGGAGAAACAAAAAGTCACCATCTATCACACACTCTGCACCAAGATCTGGAAAAGTGAAGTTTGGCCGAAGGATTGGATACGATCAGTCTACATACCACTACAAAAGAAGGGAAATCTAACAATGCACCAACTACAGAAACATTGCACTGATCAGTCACGACAGCAAAACACTACTTGGTATCATCATGAAAATACTATAACATAAGCTGGAAGAAGAGTTAAATGAAGCACAGGCAAGTTTCAGACAGGACAGATGCACCAGAGACCATATTTTCAGGAACATCATAGATAAATACAGAGAGTTCAATGTCGACATCTACACATGCTTTATTGACTACACCAAAGCATTAAATTGTGTGCAACATCAAATTCTTTGAAATGTCATGAAATTATAGTTTTCCCACTACACCTAATCCGCCTCATAAAAACAGTATATCAAGACCAGCAAGCAGCCGTGAGAGTAAATAATAAAACATCTGATTGGTTCAGCGTGGAAAAAGGAGTCAGACAAGGATGTGTCCTATCACCATATCTCTCAACATTTATGCAGAAAATTTAATGAGGAATGTAAGAAATGACCAACAGAGAAATAACTTCAACCCACTCAACATTGGAGGTTATGAGATATCAGAGCTAAGATATGCTGACGATACAACATTACTGGCACAGTCAAGTAGGTCTCCAATACCTCATAAACTCTATTTAAAAAACATAGTGAAAAACAAAACCTATTTCTAAATGGAAACAAGACCGAGATTATGACAAGAGACAAAACAAATAACAAGTTCTCAATCAGTATCAACAATAGCGAATTATAAAGTCACCATTTTTTAATACCTTGGTTCTCTTATCAACAGTAATAGGGATTATTATGAAGAAGTCAGAAAGAGGTTGGTCATCGCATCAAAGAAGCTGATACAAATGAAAACATATGGCGGAGCAGCTGCAAAATAACAACACTAACATTCCTAAGAGCTTGCATATTTCCAGTGGCAATATGGGTGTGAATCCTGGACAATCACCAACAAAGTGAAAATACCATGGACCAAAAATATCACTAATGTAGCCATCCAGAGAGAAATGACTAAAAGATAACTGGTTAAACAGCATGATTCTTTTCAGAAAACTTCAATATTTTGGCCATATCAAATGCCATGACCTAGAGAAAACCATAATGGAGGGGATGATGCCAGGGAGACAAACAATAGGCAAACCAAGAAGAAGATGGATGCAGGACATCAAAGACCACCTGAACATGACAATAATAGAAACAGGAAGACTGGTTCAAGATTGACAGAAGTTTTGAAAGGCTGTGATGACAGCTACATCCTATTCAGGATATGCTACCTGATGATGATACCTGGTGGAGGCAAGTTTTATGAGTCTGGTCATGCCTCCGGGCAAAGGTCGGACTGTATTATTTTTTATGTTGTATTTTATGTGAATGCAGGTAGAATGAAAGAAATGGCCTTGCTCTTTACCATTGCTAAAGTTGGTGTTGTTTATCATTTAGCAACATTTTGCTTGTTCCTTCTCTCTTACAGGATTCCACAGTATTACTACCAGTACATGAAATATTTGTTTGTATTCTTGGCCTACACACAGGTTTCCGACTTTACTCACATATTGGACATTAAAGTAATATCCTCTGCTGATATATACAGAAATATACGATAACTGTGTAGTGCATGCAGGTACATAGATTCAGACTTAGTCATATCTAAAGATATAGATCGTTGATCACCGGATGCCTTTATTACCAGTTTTCATGCAGTCTAATATGACAGTGGTGATTTTAATTCTGCCTAGAATTACAAGAAAAAAATGTTTTAAAAAAAGAGTAAACAATTGACTTCATTGTACTTGGGTTATCCTATACATACTGTAATCTGCCTGCCAAGAGTATAACTCATAGTTTGTAACTCCTTAGCTTCAGGTGATAATCCCTAAGAATCTCCATAATAAATTTACCTCTGGATCAGCAACCAACCAACAGCAAAAATCGACTATATAAACAAAACATTGCAAGCAGGTTTGAGTTATGAGCACAAAGCAAATGGATTAACCACTACACCAAGGAAATCTCCTGCCTGGAATATTATTATTATTTTTTTTCAGTTCCCTGTGGAACATAGGGCTGCAACTGTCGCTTTCCAGTGATTTTTGCACTGTGCTGTCTTCTTCATCCATGCCCAATAGATTTGGTCTCTTCCTCAACCATTCTTCTCCAGAGTTCTTCATTCTTCCAACTTTCCTCTTTCTGTATGGGTTCCAGTCTATCTGTTGTCAAGTTATGTTGTCTGGTTTCTATCTGAGTGTGTCCATCTCCATTTTTGTATCTTTAATCATTATCTCAACCAGGCACTGATGTATTCTCTTTCACAACTTATCTTGATTCTTTATTAGAAATCAGCATTAAAAAGCACACTGGATATTCTCACAAAGTTTTGCATTATAGCAGTTATCTCTAAGAGTATGCAGACTCAAGGTGCAAGTCAGATTCTGATTATGTGTTAAAACAATACAATTAATATTACTTTCACAAATAAAACAATACATTTAACCTTTAGCACTCCATATTAAAACTACACAATTTCCCTCCTGCCACCGGATTCTTTTTTGAAAATTTGTGTTATTTTTTGGTGTGTTTGGAAAAAGCAAAATCATTTTTGTTTTTATATATTTTTAAGCAATTATTTTACATGTAAATAAAGAATTTAATACTGAATGTAATGATGTGAGTTTTGTTGGTGTATGTATGATATGTGTAAAGGTGGTGGAGATCCGAAATGAAAAAAAAACTGCAAAAATATTGTAAACATTACCTATACTTGACCTATGTGTGGCAACCATGATAACAATATTTTTACATACCTAGGCCTATTGTATTTATGTTGCATAACCAAACTAACATAATATTGCCTGTTAAAACAAATAAAAAATGTAGATGCCACTTACCTTGTCTGTCCATTCTTCACTAGGCCTACATCTATTGTGTGTAGTCCACAACGTCAATACATTCTGCCTATACTTGTCCATTGTTATTTCATAACGAAACTAACATGTTACTAATATCCACTTTGAAAACATAATTCCCAAGAACCCTGATCATCAGAATCATAACCCATGATAATTTCACTGAACATGACTTCAATTTCAACTAGATTCAGGATAATCAAACCAATCAGGACAGATGGCTAAAATTAAAACAACAATTCCAATATTCTTCCCTCTTCTAGGCAGAATGGAGGAAAAGGAAGAATATTATTGGTAGCTAGATTTAATAAATTCCCAGTCACATGACATTAACAATCATGTAGTTTCTCATTGCTAAATGAGTGCATACCAACAGGCGATTCAATTCACCGCTAGTTGTTTACAAACAGAAAAGCGTTGGCGACTTGATTCTCCGGGGTTAATATTACTTTTAAAAATAAAAACAATACAATATACTAGTTTACAAACCTATATCTTCAAATATTTTATTTACTGGTAATCTCTCTCTGGCAGAATGTATCTGTTGCAAGGGCACAAGCTCATGGCACTCTGCATCTTCATGAGAATATTTACTAAGATATGTTGACACTGTAGACTTGGATTTCTCTGTTCCCTTATCTGTTGATCCAGATCTCCTAGTATCATACCTAAATAAATTAACAACCATATTTAGCAATTTAAAATATCTCTTAAATCTAAGTTTTTATAACACTTAATCAGATAATAGTATAAAAATAAGTATAGTTATTCTAAGATTTCATTCTGTTCAGATATCTCAAAACTTTTGAAATTTATTTTCTATAGTGCACATTATTTTCAAAGACTATATATGATCAATAATATAGTGGTTTTTTTACATTTTATTTGACATTAATCTATTGATGTTTTTCATTTTACATTAATTGGTTCATGTTTGCATAATGGGACTACCATTCCAACTAACATACAAATGAGCTCTGACTGCTCTGTTCTAGATACAAAATGGCTACCAGAAGTTTTTAAGTCTATATGCAACTATGAGAGATACAGCATACTTGTTACAGGAGCAAGGAGTGCTCCCAGATGCAAAGATATGCATGCAGGGCCATCCTGTAACATAATATTACTGCAATAAGGGAAGAATTCACTGGAAGTGCAATATTAAGCACTATATTAACATCTAACCCCAGTCCAACCAATACACCAAAAATCAGATCTTTAACTAAATAAATATCCTTGCATCCACCAACTATAGTTATAGCCTAGGAAATAATCAATGAAAAACAAAGAAAACAGATTTTGCTACCCTTATAATTTATTTTGTTTCACATTCCACACAAAAAGTAGTCTTAGTTATGTACATCAATCCAGACTACTCATACCAATGTGATCATCGATGTTATTACTGTTAGCTTTCTATTATATGTTTTAATTTTGTTTCAATTGTCTGTCTTGATAAAGGCCTTTTGGTCGAAACGTCGATTTGTGTGTGTCATTGTGTGTGTTATCTATTGTTAGCAAAACTTTGTTACCCTTTTTCTGGATCTACCTGTTGGATTTTAGTTTTGCGCAGTAAGTACAATTTTTCTAGTTATGCAAACATGAACCCATTCATCTATTGATGTTTAGGTGTTAGGATTAGTTTAGTTAAGTTGACTATTGTCTTCACACATAAGTGATCAGATCTCCACTTCAGAAAATCTCTTAGGGTATAGCAACTGATGGTTTCAGTTCTGTGTTGGTTGAGTGTCTTCTTCTTTCCTTTCTCTTTTACCCTTTATGGGTGTCGAGGGAGATACAATGTTCTTGTTCTCACTTTTCTGGCAGCTTCAGATAATGTATTTGGTGTTCATGTAATGTCTCTTTGATGTTGTCGATCCAGCGTACTCTAGGTCTACCCTTGGCTCTTCTTTCTGCTTCTCCTCTCTTTGTATATGCTTTATAAACTAATGAATCACACTGCATTCTTTCCAGATGACCAAACCATTGTATCTGTTGGTTTTGTATGTATTGTAGGTTGAGTATTCCTTTACCAATTTTTATTAAGTGTTATATTTAGATCATGTTGAACCATTTAAGATCATTTAGATCATATTCAGTAACAGGAAGAACATAAGCCTCACACAGGATTACGAGCTGTGACTATTTATGGTCAGCCACTTTCATCACTCTCAAAATTTAGAGCTTTTGCTATCACAATTTATTGGTAATATTAAGCAATATTTGTGTATTTGATTTCCACATTTTTTAGTGAACATACATCACACAATTCTAGGCATGATCTTTCTCTTCTTCCTTCTTATGCAACTCTTACGACCAAGTGGTAACCGTGATCTGAATTTCTGGTTCAGGGTGCAAAGAATAGAGCCACTGTTGTCTTTTTCCCAGGGCTGTGTAACACAGTGGTTAGCACACCAACTCCACATTGACAAGAGTGGTCCTCGGTTAATTTTTTTAAAGACAGTAATGGTTCCCAGGTTGACCCTGCCTGAATTTGGTACCGGATCAGTCTGGGAAGTAAAGACTGCAAGGGAGAGGAGATGGCTACTTCCCTCATATAGCAGAGCCACTGATATGTGAGATCGTTAACATCTCATACCCCTACGGCAGTTAAATGCCATGGATTAACTTTGTTATACTTTTTTTCAGGCATATCGAAGGAGACGCCTAAGGAAAATTGTGGGATAGACTAACAGCCTGTCACCTGTTTAAAAAATCAGCATCGTAGCTGCATGATGTCTCAATTTCTTGTGTCTTCCGTCAAATGATCACCATAGATGACAAAGAGATGCAAGCCAGTGGACACTGCACCTCTGTACTTTTGTGGCAGATTCATAGCAGGTGGGGAATGCTAGGTGTGCAGATGGGTCAACAGATATGACAGAAGAACGATGAACTGATTAGCCCAGTAGTGTATGCTACTCTCCTGGCAGGACAGCATAATCCTAGGTTACTATGGTATTAGAATGCCTCCTTTTATGTACCAAACTTGCATGAATAAACCCCCTCCCCCCCTACCTACACACACAACCATGCCTTTGAGATAACAAACCTTATAATCGTTCAGGTGTCACCTCAAATGTTCAACTGAGTAGAACCTACACTTTTGTCAGAAGAAATATGGACCGTCAAGAGCTACCTACTTAAGCAAAAAAGAATTTTTATTCATCATCAGTACATAACTCCTAACTTCTGAAATATCAACCTACATCCACATCACCTGTGTTCTCATCCTACTGATACTCATACACATGGATGCTCATGTCTCATCTTTCCACCATAGTCAGTGGTCTTAAAACTTATGGGTGCCTTTTAGCCAATCTATCAGTTTTTCTACAATAAAACATGCATTTTTCTCATCTGCAACATTTCTGTAATTAGAGGTAATTTTTCTAATTATCTATTCATTGTCCATTATTAACATTCATAGAAGTAGTACTTTTAAACTTTGTATGAAAAAAACAAAATCATTTTGATGTGATTGTGTGGAAATTATGCTAACAACAGGATGAATTATTATAATTTGTTGAGAGTTCCATTGTTTAAAATGAACTCATAAAAACCAAGACTGGTTAAATATGACATGAGAAACACAATTTCTAGCCTAAATGATACATTCATAGTAATGTATATTCCAATACAGAATATAACTTTGGCATAGTTTTTACAGAAAATGAAAGAACAGACAGACTTGACAGTGGCCACAGTGACTAGTGATAGTTCAATGGATCATACTGATATTTTGAATGCATTTAAGGAGTTCGACCAACTGGAAATATGGGGTGTATTTCTTCTTCCGTGTCTATGGTTAGAATGGGAGTGGAGTGTGGTATTGCAAGAAACAAGCGGCATATAGGAATAACAAAAAAATAAGAGTTATCAACTAACACAGACTAGAACATTCAGTTACCACACGCTGGAGGACATACTGAATATGAGATTGAACCAAGTTTGAACTTGCCTGGAGTACCATGACAATGATCTAATGATTAACTAACTATAGCTTTCATAGCTGTCAACCTATTTTTTCATAAATTTGTATCTTGTACAATTTATATATGTAAGCTTTAAAAAAATGTCTGTATTAGTACTAATACTAAGTACTGAAATTAACCCCCACCCCTACACACACACACACAATTTCTTTATTGGCCCGCCAATACGTGTGTGTGAAACTCATCGCTGTAAATTTGTATCACTATGGAAAATTTGCACATATGAGCTTTGACAAATAATTGCTTACAAAAACTTACATCGAGTCTGGGATTTCAGAATTAGTAGGTTTTGACATGTCTGGCTGATGTTGCATGGCCCTTCTCCTTTTATAAAAAACAAGAGCAGTAGACAATACGGCTACAATGACAACTGCAATCCCTATCACAATGAACACCCAGAGTTCCAAACCTGTAAAATTTTCAGCAGATGACCTCAGTAGAACATGTTTAGGTCATATCAAAATACATATATAATTTCAAATGTTCGGCATGCAATGTTATTGTGGAATGGAAAAAAATAATTGTTCATGTTTGCTTAAAATCAATCTATCTTGAAACGAATTAATTACAAAGAGCAGGCAAATTTGTGTTCTTCGGTTTTTTTTTCTGTGGTTGTTTCCCTTTGCTATAATTATGGATCAGTAGATGGAGATATTTATTTAGGAGGGATGCATCGGTTGGACTCTCTGTGGCATGTACATGGAGCAGGGGGGGGCCTCTCAGTGGATCTGTGTATTTGTGGCATGCTGATCTGTGTTTCCAGTGGGAGTCCTCATGCCTATGACATGAGCATTGCATCTCTATTGGTGGGTAGGCTTAAGAAACTTAGGTAAACATTTTGTATCAAGAACTGAGCCAGCGATCAGTGATGCCACAACAATTCACAAAATTTTGCATCGGAACGCATTTTATAAAAAGTTGGACATTAGTTCCATTAGGCAAACCAGTACCAAAATAACATATGTCAATGATAGTTATGAGAACTAGCATCACTGCACTCATTGCAGATTAACCTATTTGAGCATGGTTTTCTTGCTTATGATTCCTCTGCAGCTTACTGGCTCTCATCCATCCTCACATGGATCTGCTGAGTCACACCATGATTGATGCCAAATTATTGATACAAAAGGAAAAATTTAACATGACCTTTTAACTTATTGATTTCTGTTCTCATCAAACATAAAGATGCAATTGTTATATTAATTTCTAATCTTGGACATCTTAAGTTCTGTTCTAGAGACTCTGACATATCTAGATTATTGTTTTCCACATGGTGTATCATATCAATACATTTCTTTTGGTTGGGATTGGGGAATTAATCTTACGGGCTCTATAGGCACCTATAGCCACTGACGTCATTACATAATTAGGGCCGGTAGGCGTCTTAACTTACCCCTTTTTCTATGCCCCGAATCATCAGTACAGAATCACACGAAGATAAGCTAATATGACATAGAACTCCCGTCACACGAGGCTAGGGATACGTCACAGCCTAAAGGTCAAATTCCTCTACACATTACGATTGTAAGAAGGGTGAAAGCCAGCTGATTTTGCCAACTAATTTCTGGAACGACTTTGTCCATTTTCGACACCATATTTTACTATCAAATGTAGCACCACGTAGCACTGGTAAGTGATCATCATGGAAAGTAATATCTACATGTTTTAATTGTTGTTTTTATGTTTTAGCTGTTATATTATTAAAATGTTCATTTATTAATTGAAAAATACAAAAACAATATGTATCAGGGGTGCCATGCGTCTGCATTTAAAATAAAAACATATGTCCGGCTAGGCCTAGTCTTGAATGAACAAAAAACATTGTACGAAATTTCTTCATGTTTTAATAGTTTTTTCAGTCCATATTATTGGCAGGTGATGCATCGATTGATGGCACATTGCTGAGAACAGATAAAGCAGACTTAATGAAGGCAGTAATCAATTCATATGAAGATGATGTCAATGAGGCTGAGAACGTACACATACAGAGAATGTCAGAAATGGGAGTATCTAGAGGTGAGGGAAGGAAAATTACATGTTTTGGAAAGTCCCAAAGATCACACAATCAACACCTGACTGGGACTCTGAGTCTACATACACTGGGATGGCTGCTGGAAAGGAGGGCGGAGACTTATGGGAATGCCCCACATGCTGTGAACCCAGTTTCTAATCAAGAATCAGTCCACATTAGTTTGGATATGAAATAACATATATACAACAGGAATAGGTATTTAGGGGATTTTATCAATGTTGCCACACATTGCTCAAGTATTGGGGTCGTCAGAAAATTATATTTGCTATTTTTTAAATGCCATTTTGAGATTTTTCCCCCCAATTTTCAACTTCACAGCTGTCTATCACACATACAACAATAACTAAAGCACGATTATATTCATTATTCACTCCTTTATTTACATATTCAAAAAATTAAAAAATTATTTTGATATCTTTACAAACAAAAATGTTATCGCATTTACTAAACCCTCATCATAAATAATGCCAGTTTTCCAAAAAAGAATCCAGGATCAGGGGAAAAATTGTGTAATTTAAATCCAGAGTCCTAGAGGTTAAAGTCTCTTCTTTCTTATGGTATAAACCTGTAATCGCTGGATGGCTGCCCCCCCAAAAAAAACTGGCATATGATTTTTTTGTTACTCCTGTAGCAGAAAATTTTGCATTTGGACCATTCAGAAGGCAATGGCAAACTACTAAATATATTTATAGAAAATCACTACAGCCAAAAAATGCTTGGTTGATGGTTACATCCTGAATAGACAAGTGATTAATACATGTAAATATATTGTAATGTTCACTGTAAAATGTAACATCTTCAACACAAGTGATGACTTTTTATAACCTGGACATAATTCTTCTTTGGTAAGGAAATGATTAGTTGTGTAGAAAAATTCACTCTTTGAGTTTTAATTCTTATATATAGGATTGATTAAATCATAACTGTACCTGTAGATTTACTCGGTTGCAATGGTTGCAGCAGTCCTTTAACATCATCATTTGAAGAACCCCCGGTAATAGTCTTAAGACTACATAAAAATGGAGTAAGAAATAATAGAAATATTAATGAAGTAGTTTTAGTTTGAGGACTGTTACTAATATGAAGTATAAACACAAAAGGGCAGCAAACAAAAAGAATAATGCTTTAAAATATGATACATTGTATACTGTAGAACTGGTGCAGACATGAAACTCTAGCACAAAAACTGTATTGTGTACTGTAGAACTGGTGCAGACATGAAACTCTAGCACAAAAACTGTATTGTGTACTGTAGAACTGGTGCAGACATGAAACTCTAGCACAAAAACTGTATTGTGTACTGTAGAACTGGTGCAGACATGAAACTCTAGCACAAAAACTGTATTGTGTACTGTAGTACTGGTGCAGACATGAAACTCTAGCACAAAAACTGTATTGTGTACTGTAGTACTGGTGCAGACATGAAACTCTAGCACAAAAACTGTATTGTGTACTGTAGTACTGGTGCAGACATGAAACTCTAGCACAAAAACTGTATTGTGTACTGTAGTACTGGTGCACAGGGTGCAATGTGCATCCGGACCGTTCAGAAAGCAATGGCAACCTACTGAACGTATTTATATTGCCTAGAAAATCACCACAGCCAACAAATGCTGGGTTGATAGCTACGTCCTGGATAGGATATGCTACCAATTTTTTTTTAGTACTGGTGCTGACATGAAACACTAGCACAAAAACCGTATTGTACTGTAGAATTGGTGCTGACATGAAATACTAACACAAAAACGGTATTGTGTACTGTAGAATTGGTGCTGACATGAAATACTAGCACAAAAACTGTATTGTGTACTGTAGAACTGGTGCTGACATGAAATACTAGCACAAAAACTGTATTGTGTACTGTAGAACTGGTGCTGACATGAAACACTAGCACTAAAACTGTATTGTGTACTGTAGAATTGGTGCTGACATGAAATACTAGCACAAAAACTGTATTGTACTGTAGAATTGGTGCTGACATGAAATACTAGCACAAAAACTGTATTGTGTACTGTAGAACTGGTGCTGACATGAAACACTAACACAAAAACTGTATTGTACTGTAGAATTGGTGCTGGCGTGAAATACTAGCACAAAAACTGTATTGTACTGTAGAATTGGTGCTGACATGAAATACTAGCACAAAAACTGTATTGTGTACTGTAGAACTGGTGCTGACATGAAACACTAACACAAAAACTGTATTGTACTGTAGAATTGGTGCTGACATGAAATACTAACACAAAAACTGTATTGTACTGTAGAATTGGTGCTGATATGAAATACTAGCACAAAAACTGTATTGTGTACTGTAGAACTGGTGCAGACATGAAACTCTAGCACAAAAACTGAGGTTTGTCTTTGTTTCAGTTAAAGTTATGACAGCTAACTCTTTTTCCTTGTATCATATACATTTGTGTATGTCTGTGGTTGAGTACATATTAGACACAATTACTCATGTACATAATGATAATCTGGAATTCATGCAAAATGAAAACATTCATAGAACATTCAGAAATGTGTTGCCTGACTAGGATACTCTCATTAAGAAAATTAGATATATGCTTAGATTTCTATCACTACATTATTGTTGTGCTCTTTTCCATGCTTCAGCATGTTTGATAGAAGCTAAACAAAAATAATGCATACCGGTACTCACTAACAACTCACAAACAGAAATAGAAATTGAAAAAAAAAAGGTATGAAACTAAATCCAATTGACCACAAAGGCTTACATTTATTTTTCAACATAGTCACAATTTACAGCTATAGCTAATAACAAAATAAAACTGAATAAGACGTGGCAAACTTATGGTGAAGAAATGTAAAAGATGGTAGCAGTGCCACTGTGTATGTTTTTAGTTTTCTGTTTTATTTGTCTGTGCATTACTTTTTAGCTGATCCTCACATGTGTGCTTCCAAAAACACCCGCTTCACATTCACACTAGTAATCTTAAGGTCACTAGAATCAAGTGGCATGTTGTAAATGGCACATGATTAAAAGATAACAGATCAGGCGATGACAATTATAACCTTACAAACATTGAAGGATGGATTCCATTTGATAGGAACATGAAAACATCAACAATATTATAATCCCTCTTAACAGAGAATGATGAGTTAGGAGTAATATAAGGTATTGAAATAAATCAATTGATTTTGTAATAAAAACTCTGCTAAAGTATTATAGCTAGCACATATAGCAGGTTGTCCGCTGACCACAATGGTGCATACAAGACATGTCAACTTTATTAATTTTTTTTCTCTGATGAACACAATATCAAAATTTATATTGATTAAATTAATGATCTTAGTCTTGGAATAATTTACATTAATGTTTTTTTTTGTTGTTTTTTCAAAAAGATAGAAACTGTCTATTTATTTCAAAAGAGGACAAAGTCAATTCAATATTTCTTGTGCCTTATCAGAAATTACACTTAGTAACACCAGGTGTTAAATTCTGCTCTGTGGTGGGGTGGTACAGAGCTCATCTGTGATGGTCAAGGTACTGAGTTTGTTCCCCATCACAGGCAATTGTGCATCCGGACCATTAAGAAAGCAATGGCAAACTACTTGAATGTATTTATATTGCCTAGAAAATCACTAGAGAAAAAAAAACTGGGTTGATTGATGGCTACATCCTGAATAGTATACACTACAATTTTGTAACACCAAGTACTCTGTAATATCAAGAATCTGATCTTATACTCAGTTATGTACTAGAACAGAACACTTCTTTATGAGATGTAACAAAAAGTGAGCTCTTATCTTGACTTGCATTACATATTCCAATCCCACAAAATATAATAGTAATTTACTTACACAAGTATTTCTTTTGAAATAGAACCTGGCACTTCAAAAGCATGTGTCGTCATATCTGGATTCTTACCATTCTCATACAACTTTGCTTCATCTTTAGGTTCTTTGCTGTTTCTGTCTATTTGATCTGAATCCGCATCCCTTTTAAATACATTCCTCTGATGCTTTAATTTTTGTGTGTTGAACTTTAAAGAAATAAAATATGAAATAGCCTTAACTCTTGTAAAAGTATGAGTGAAATATATTTCACTTTATTCAGTGATATGAGCTTATCATAATAACAATGTTACAGGAAATTGTTGTGTTGTTATGTAACAAAAATGTATGATACACCAATGTAGATACAACAGAAATTGTTATAAACTACATAAGAAATGGTAGTCATTCATGTCCTCATCGAAAATCGACAAGAAGGCCCAGTACTGCACTATATTTAGAAACAAAAGCTCAGATCTTCTTTTTCTTCAGCTTTATTCTTAAGCATCTACAGACCAGTAGGACCGAGTCCAGAGAACAGAATATGGTGCCATGGTTTACAGCTTTGCTGCGATATCTGCACCTTTTTGCCTGATACATCTGACTTCAGCATGGCTTCTGGGTTATTTTGATCCTATATCGGATAGAAAAGCCAACTCCATCCCAAAACCTCCTTAGTTTCTTCTTAACATACTTAGTAGGCAACAGCATAGCTATTCTTTGCTCCCCTTTAAGACCTGGCATCACATGGGGGTAAAGTTCATATCATTCAAACATATATCACAATTACAACAAGCATCCAACTAGAGCTCTAACACTTTAACACATTAGAAATAGAGTTTAGCATTGCAAGTCATGGACTGATAGAGTTTAGCAATGCAAATCTTGGACTGATAGAGCTTAGCAATGCAAGCCAATGACTGATAGAGATCAGCATTACAAGTCATGGAATTAGCACTGCAAGTCATGGGCTGATAGAGATTATCACTGCAAGTCATAAAATGATGGAATGCTGAGTTGCAGAAACTCCACACATCCAGAAGAAAATAATGGAATGTGTTTAACCAGCAAGTCATTGAGGTGCACCAGCATGCATACTCTGCATTGACAAACATCTGCTGTGGAGTGCCTATGATTCTGCTGTCAGAGATATGGTCATTAAATAATTATTAATATTAAAATAGAGGATACAAGAAGCAGTGAAAAAATAATAAACAGCTGACACTACAGTACCAAATAAATATAAAGAATATAAATTGTGAAACATTAAATACTAGACCACATGGTTAAATAATAAGAACTATAGTTTAAGAGATATCTCATGCAGTGTGGTGTTCATATCTGTCCAAGCCTTCTGTTTAGTGTACTATCAATTATTTGTTATAGTCTATGCCACATAAAAGAACTACTAAGAGAAATAAAGATCAGGCAAATAAAATACTTTGGACACATTAAAAGACATGACACCCTATTGAAGACCTTACTTGAGGGTAAAGTCAAAGGGAAGCGAGCAAGAGGTCGGCAGAGATACAAGTGGGAGAGTAACATTACACGATGGACAGGTTACAGTCTAGCAGAGTGCACCACCAAGACAAGAGACAGAAGATGTTGGAGATACGTTGCAGCCAACCTTCGTTGCGGAGACGGCACTTGATGATGATGATGATGCCACATAGTGTTCTTTATCACATCTGTCCACAGCTTTCTCTCTCTCATATTTGTACCATCTCTTATCATCTATGCTATTGTTTGTTTGTCACTATCCCCAGAAATTGTGAGCAACTTGCTCTTACTTTCTATGTAGGGTGGGGTGGTTTCTGAGAGTTTTCTTTCATACCTAGGAGACTTCAGTTTTTGGCTTAATGCAATGCCTAATGAAGAAGCCTTATTCTTGGAAGGAGTCTACGTTATGAGATGAGCTGGTATTTAGCCTTGGTCACCAATTGTGCACCTTTCCTCCAGCAAGGCGCTTCACAGCCAGCGATCTGTAGGAAGATGATAACAATACCACCTATTTGTATCCCTAAGTCCCAGACCAAATATACTCTGCATGAGCTATAATGGGCAATGGCGACAGTTAAATTAGACAGGGTTGATACACCTTCCGAGGTGAGGTACTGCTTCACCAAATACGCCAGGGTTCTGGTATTTGAAATGGGAACTTCTCATACACTCGCCGTGTCTACTGGTGACAGCCTTCCAACCCATCATGAAGTATAGTCTGTGTTTTGACTCTTCACGATTGTGACTCTTCACCATCCAAAGAAGTAGGAAGATTTCACCTAGCTCAGAAAATGAGCTTCGCAGTCGACAAATAAATCTTGTATAAGAAAGACATCATTCCCCTCAGTGTCCTTGGGTACTGAACATAATTCCCTTCATATGAGCCATACTGGGCAATGGTGACAATCAAGTTAGACTAGGTTTACTATGTCCTCAAAGACAAGGACTTGCTCCCTGTCTATGTTGTCTACAGCTCTTAGAGTCAGAGTCTCAACACTGCTACAGTAATAAAATTTTAAAATGTGCTACTCAACATTTGTTTCATGATTTTCCTTTGTGCAATGTGGAGCTGTATTCAGGGCTTGTTTCTATAACCAGGAGTACATGCCCAAGTTCATGTATCCTTCTTCTTCTTCAGCGTTCATTCTCAAATTCCCACTGGATATCTCTTGTAACAGGACAATGGTCCTACAAGATTTCCAGTTGGATGTAGTCCAGAGAATGGAAATGCGTTGTGTTGCCGTTTTATTTGCGCCAATGGCCCATTGCGGCAAAAAAAATTAAGCGCATGCCAAACCATCCGATGTATGCGCAAATTTCTAGATCAACCACAAGCAGGTTGAAGAGAACCAGCTTCTGTCACATCTCTAAAGATATCCATGAACAACATAAAGAAATCCTCACATACCTCCCAAATGAAATTGAAACACTAACGGACTTTGAAGAGCCAGGCAATAGTCTCCAGAATGTCTCCATAATAACACAGGTTCCTGGAATAATTAATAAGGAATACCAAACTCCACCTCAACTAAAAGCATTGACACTGGAGATGATAGAAATAAAATACAATCCCAAGGATTGGACACATGTCTACACAGATGGATCGGCAGTAGGAGCAGTAAGGAATGGAGGAGGTGGAATTTTTATAAGACTCAAAGATGGGAAGACAATATCCAAAGCTTTTCCAACCGGGAAATACTCCTCTAATTTTAGAGCAGAAGCAGTTGCACTCCATCAAGCACTGAAAGCCTTCACTGAATCAGGACTGCCAAGACCAAAGAAGATAGCCATATTCACAGATTGCAGATCCCTACTGGAATCAATCCAGAGCAACAGAAACGAAAGCCTTCTGTACAACATCAGACATGAGCTAAGACAGATCCAAAAATCATTAGCTATTTCCCTTCAGTGGATACCATCACACTGTGGAATCATGGGAAATGAGAAAGTGAAATGGAGCAACACAGACACCCACTGTCTTATGGAGAAGTAAAAACAATAATCCGCAACACATACTCAGCAAAGTGGAAGAAAGAAATGGAAGGGGAATACGAACATGATGCAATACATCTCCTCCAAAGATATCAACAGACCACAATATTTCGCCTTAGAACAGGCCACTGCAGACTGTTGGGTCACCTTTATCGATTAAGGATCTCATACACAGATGAATGTCCATGTGGATCCGGAACCCAGACTCCAGAACACATACTTCAGGACTGCCCAACATACAAAGAGCAGAGACAGCAGACCTGGCCAGAGGATACAGACTTGAGGCAAAAGCTAAGGGGCAGCCGCTCTGACCTGGAGAAGACAGTGGACTTCGTCTTGATGACAGGTCTGACGGTCTATATCATGTCTATATCTGTAATTCTGTCTCCTTAATAAAACTCACTGTACTATATATATATATATATGATGTAAAATGCAACACCAATGCAGGATATGGCTCTATCATAGTCCTCCCTTACAAAACATCAATAGAGTTATCTGCTCCTTGTAGAGAGATCTGCAGCAACTATGATGCAGAGGTGAAAGCAATATCAGAAACATTCTAATACATTACAACCAAATACAAAAATGAAGCAACATGTCCAAAAAAAAACCTAGTAATATTCACAGACTACTCTGCCCTTGAAAACTGGAATCCAACAGCAGAGAAAACTATAAGCAACATACTTCAAGCTACAAACATACTTACATCCTATGGCATCAATACTACACTACAGTGTATACCAGGCCATACAGGCATCAGCGGGAATTAAAGTGCTGAAAAACTGGCAAAAAAGGGAGCAAGTATGCCGCAACCAGCAAGTATGCCAACCTCATATTTCAAGCATATTCTTCTACTTCTGTGTTCATTCTAAAATAACCAGCAGAGTTATCATGTGATATCTTCTTCTTCTGTGTTTGTTCTCAAACTCCTGCAGATTAGTCTGGAGAATAGAATACAGTGTGCCATTATTTAAGCTTTACTGCAGTATCTGCACCTTTTAGCCTGACATATCCAACTTCAACATAGCTCTGGGTCACTTTAACCCTACATGTGAGAGGCAGCCAACTCCATCCCACAGCCTTCTTAGTCACCTCTTATGACATGCATGGAATGCAAACAGTGTTGCGATTCTCTGCTCCTCTTCTGGTCCCGGCAGCAATGGGCCAAATAGTTAGAACTAGTTAACTGTATAGATTATCTTTACTGTACTACTGATCTAATTTTTCCAAATAACATTCACAATCACACAAATGTGATTTGATCCAGTGAGCGTGAATACAGTATGCCACTAGTTTTACAGCGAAGCTACATTATTAATGCCTTTCTGCCCAGCACAACACATTGTAGCATATATTCTCAAGTGATCTAACATTTTTACATAAAATAAAATTCATACTTACACATAATGTACAAACTGTACAAATCAAAAGTAACACTTTTATAATCCACATGACTTGCTTCATGATTTCTGCGAAAGAGAATTAAAATGCCAAATTTGGAATGCTGCCTTTTGTCACAAATGAAAATTTGCCAAACAATAGAGATATGTTCATAAACCATAAAGCTCAGATATGATGAAAGTATAGAAACAAAATAGAACATAATCCAGCATGCAGAATGTCTGCAGGTTTCACCAATACATACAAACCTGTCTTCCAAGGTAGTGTGACAGTTATTTTCTCGTTCTAGCCCTTGGTGTATAGAACATCCACAGATTTCCAAGTATTGAGTCAAAGGGCATTAGCCAATGAACTGTTGAATTAGCAAACAACCACCCATGCAGAAGAAAACATTAGTAGATGGCTAAACATTTCAATGGCTAGGATTAAAGATCAGGGATTGAGATGCGGTGTTGCTAGAGGTGAACATTTTGGAGGGCGCAGAAAATGATGGTCAACCAGCATAGGACCGGTACTGTCAGCAGAAGTGTGATGGCGGATACACTCAAGGAGAGATCGGAGCAACTATGGATGTGTCCAGTTTGCAGTGATGATGATCCGACGACTAACTAACTAACTAACATTAGTAGATGACATGTCTATATATTGAGGCCTTCTTGTGGAAGTTTAATAGCACCATTTATACAAATTTGTCTTTCATGCCTTTTTTGTATGCGTTTTAATGCTTTGTCATTAAGTGTATATGCATGCACTCTCTGTTCTTGGGAGGAGCCAAAGATGCACTGCACAGAACAGGGGAGGGGGAAAATAGCTACTGTGTTTTCTATGACTGAGGCCTATCATAAAGGCACAGCGACTCAGGACTTGACAAGCCTTTTATCTTAAATATTTGGTTACATGCCAGGGGTGATAAAGAAATGTGGTATAACCAGAAGGCAATGAGTGGCAGGGAAAGAGCTCAATTAATCCTATTTTGGCACAAATAGCTTAGATCAATGTATAGATACACACCTACCTTCCAAGGTGGTGTGAGTTATTTTCTTGCTCTGGATGGGTAGAAAATCAACAGACTTCACAGAATTGGGTCAAAGGGCATGAGCTCATGGACTGTTGAATCCAGAAAACCAGCCAATTAATATAACATCGAGAAAAATATATGTATAAATAGACATATTAATTCATGCGACAATAAAAAAAACATAATACAACTAGATAGAAAAAGTGAATCAAATTTGAATATTTTATTGTTTCTTCTTCTTCTTCAGCATTCATTCTCAAACTCCCACTGGATCTCTCTTGTAGTAGGACAATGGTCCAATTAAATTTCCAGTAGGATGTCCAGAAAATGGAAATGTGTTGTGTCGCCGTTTTATTTGTGCCAATGGCCCAACACATCCATCTTTGGCTGTTTATTGTTTCTAAACCTTTTGATTCTTCCTTTCCTTTCTTATGTGATTCAAAAAATCATTATGAAAATGCTCAGTAAAATAAGAAAGTAGGCCTACAAGAAACATTAATTATGTAGACCAACAAGTACATGTTTCGCTAACATGCAGAAGAATTCTTTTGCAATGTTACGAGTGACCATGGTCTTAACTTGGACATGGTCAGAGATTACAACCAATGTTTGCATCCTCAATAATTTGATGAGATTGATCAGAAAAATACAAATGGGCTGTGTTCATGCACAATAGGTTGAGGCAGTAAAGGAAATAATGGCTACAAATAATTACTTTCATAGACCTGACTGCAGTTTCTCAAAGCAATTATAGAGCAGAAAGTCTGACAAATTCTACCACTATCCTATATTGAGCTGTAGGCCTTTAGCATGGACTTTGATAGCTAATTCAGGCCTGTAGATAGGGAAAGGTGTTTGAGGGGTTCAGAAACTCTCATCCTATTACTTAGATAACATCAAATGTTTCATCAAAGAAAGATCTGATACGAGAAAACAAAATTTAAAAATGAGCATTTTTTTAAAATTATATTTACTGTAGGTAAACCCTCTTTCCCCCCCACCCGATAATGTATCTACAGCCCTGACTGACATATATATTGATATACTTACTGTACTCTTTATGAGGAGCGTACTCTTTATGAGGAACAGTGTGATTGTGAAGAAATAAAATTAGTGAGGATTGTTATTCTTTTCCATGTCCTCAAGGAAGGAGTTGAGTTTGATCGCAGTTAGTGAGTTATAGTCCTGTTGAAAGGAGATTGGAGCATCTTTCAATTCTTTGGACATTTCCCAGGTGCATGATAATCTATTATGACTAACAGAAACACTATCAGATCATTTCCATTTAAACGTTCAGCTAAGTCTGTAGACTAATGGCATCTCTCTATGCCAAAGGTTTTCATATATATAGTTTGGCAAAATTGATGCTTGTTTTAGAGAAAAAGATGTACACCTTTACCAACCAATGGTGACATTGTGTGATAGTGTAGGGGCCTAGTTATACTCAGTACTATAGTCTATAGATATAGTATAATAGTATTGTGCCAGTAGAAAACGATTCTACTAGACTAACGTTGTTAAATTATTATGGCATGCCATATGTGAACACTTAGAACATAAATAAAATATACATACTTTTCAGTGCCACACATATCACCTATTCTGACTAACTATTATCACCTTTTATGGTTATGTAACAAAGATTAATAGAAATACTAATCCTTACATTTGTAAAATTTGTTTAATTCATAAATTTTCCAGACTTCAATGCCGGGTTACTTCCGTATTCCACAATGAATCTTCATGTTCCTCAAATTTCAAGCTAGTGGAAATGTTTAGTTTATCCTCAGTGCAGTTTACACCAGTCTTGCCAAAGAAAAATGCTAAATCATTTTCTTTTTATACATTTGCACAGCATCTTTTGTTTACTTGAATATGGTTTGATCACTAGTACAAGTAGTAGTACATCAGCATAGCAGTAGTCAGTAGCTAGCTGTCGCTGTCAAGTTACAAACTGGTCAATCCTATGTTTTACATTTACACAATAACACCTTACAACACACTGAATCATTCTAACTGTAACTGTATGACAATCGAAAAGTATTTATCAAAAGAGTATTTACTTTGAATTTAACTATAATTATTTTCTAAAACAATTTTTAGCCAATTCCAAACCATGTTACATATCCACATATATTGCCTCATAAGTTGTTTCTATTTAATTTGAGTGTGTACTAAGAGAACTCTACTCTTCCCCTTCTACTACCAGTGTTACCACTGACATTTTTAATATTAGTGCAAACCGTCCTATATAAGAAATACAATATAAAAAAACATAACCCCCAGACTGTATAAATCAATAGGAATAAGGCCAGAGAAGTACCTGGTAGTAATGTACCTAAAATGTCATTCTCCCTTATTCTTCTGCGATTAATTTTTAAACATCCAGTCCAATATCTGTCATGTAAAGAGTGGTTTATTTTATGTCATCTTGGGTTCACCACAAATTGTTTTACAGAGAAGCTCATGTGGGGAAATTTTCCTTCGTGGGACATCTGATGACCATTTTTTTTGTTTAAATTGGGAGAATTTACTCATTTTGTAGCTAAAGTACATGGATTACATGAAAATACATCCCAAAATAAGACAAATTTGACCAAAATTACCAAAAGACAATTTGGTCATCTTGTATTAGTGTTAGCTTCCTAATTGCTTTGATAATCTTTATGATTGTTTGTAGTATTTGCATAGGGTAGCCGGGGGTAAAGATGCGCTGGGGGCAAAGATTCGCAGTAGTTTTTTTCTGGAACTATGGGTTTTTCCCGCAAACCACGTGGCCACACCGGACGCTAACATCCGTTTCTGTCGCACAACGAATTTTCATCGGTCACGGGCAGGTCATTTTTTAGCTATGAGGTAAATTCATTTTTTAACGTTCTCGATCTAACTTTTTTTCCACTTCTCACTCTTTGTCCTCTGTTATCATTACTGTCATGTTATTTTACATGTCTGAACTGAAAACTATATTGTATTGTTAAGTTATTAAGCATGTTACATTGTCAAGATAATTTTTGTTTTCATGATATTTTATAACAATTGTGAACAGTGTGATTTTGGGGTAACGCCGCGCACACTGACGGGGCAAACATGCGCTGCTGACTGACTGCGCATGTTTTCCCCAGTCACTTCCCCCTCATGTTGCCAAATATTTAAACCAATATTTTATTGTCACGTTATGTTTCTTTTTAGGAATTACAAGCGGAAAATTGAGAAAATGATGCCACTGACTGAAAATGAAGCAGTCGCTGCTATAGATGCACAATCCCCTCCGATCACAGATGCACACTCTCCACGGGTCATAGTTGTACGGTCTCCGTCGATAATAGATGCATGTTCTCCGCTATTCATAGTTGCACGATCCCTGTCGGTTATAGCTGCACAATCTTCACGGGTCATAGTTGTACGACCTCCGTAGATAATAGATGCACGACCTCCACCGATGCACGATCCCCGCTATACATAAATGCACGATCTCAGCTATTCATAGATGCACGTTCTCCGCTTTTCATAGATGCACGATCTCCTCTATTCATAGAAGCACGATCTCCTCTATTCATAGATGCACAATCTCCGCCAGTCATAGATGCATGTTCTCCGTCAGTCATAGACGCACGTTCTCCGCCAGTCATAGACGCACGTTCTCCGCCAGTCATAGATGCACAATCTCCGCCAGTCATAGATGCACAATCTCCGCCAGTATTAGATGCGCAATCTCCGCCAGTCATAGATGCACAATCTCCGCCAGTCATAGATGCACAATCTCCGCTATTCATAGATGCACAATCTCTGCCTGTCATAGTTGTACGATCTCCGCCAGTCATAGATGCACAATCTCCGCCAGTCATAGATGCACAATCTCCGCCAGTCATAGATGCACAATCTCCGCTATTCATAGATGCACAATCTCCGCTATTCATAGATGCACAATCTCCGCCAGTCATAGATGCATAATTGCCGCCGGTCATAGTTGCACGATCTCTGCCTGTCATAGTTGTACGATCTCCGCTGATCATAGATGCACGACCTCCGCTATTCATAGATAGTTGAAATTATAGTCAAACGCTTTATAGAGCACTCCAACACGTTATAGTTTTAAACGGATCTAAGCACCCATTCTCTGTATTAAATTTTGTTTTTCATATTTACGTTTTTTCATTTTTGTCCATAGTAAAGTTACATAAAGATACATATGCCTAGTCTTTGTACTCTATTATCTTCCCACAATGTGACTGACTATGTTTAGATAGGAAGTGACGTTGTTATTTTGCTGGTTTTGTCAATTTTCCCATGATTTTGTAATTGTTTTTGCCTGCGCGTGTTTGCCCCAGAAATTGGGGCAACGGTGGGATTATACTCATGTTCATAAAATCTCATTCTACGGACTAAACGTGATTATATGTTATAAATACCCTGACGATTGTTAGATGGATGGATAAGCTACACACTGCTGCTAGTTTGGTCTCTCATAGTTAAGTCTATTTGTCAGAATACGGAAAAAAGTGAAAAACGCGCATCATTGCCCCCGGCTACCCTATCTGTTAGTTTTTTGGACTGGAGAACTTGGAGTGCTGATCTTGCATCTGTCATGAATACTACAAGCGATGAACGATGATTAGAGCTCAGCGGTTTTTCAGTGGCCACCTTGATTACCTGGATTTCCGCATCATAATTATAAAAGAATGTACTTTTTAAGATTGTATCCCCAACATTGTTTCGGTACTCTAAATATATTCCTGTTCCTCTATTTTTCACTGTATTCTCTGTTGACACATCTGTATATACCCTGATTATAGGCCTATGTCTTGTGGATATCCATCATCCAGGAGACAGAGTAACTGTCTTACATTATATACTATTCTGTTCATTCTCACTGAAAATTCCTTTCACCTCAGTCTGGATATGATTAGATAATCCAATTATTCCAAGGAGTTTGTTCTGGAACAGATTTTAGGGAACTTTCTATCTATCTATCTATTCGCTAAACCCTTTGTTGCCTTTTAGTGTCAGTGGTAGGAGAGTTTCCTGGAGACATCCCTCTTGTATGCTGAGTATATTGTGGAAATTATCGCCACTTCTATTTCAGTGGTCCATTGTTTTCGTGGTCGGCCTATAGGTCTGCCTTCACTGTATCTGTGTAGCATAGCTTGCTCTGGTATGCTGTCTGATGGTTGTCTGCTGTCTGATGGTGCAAACCATTTGAACTGTTGTCTCTTAATATATTCCAAGATTGGCGCGGTACCTGTTTTTTGTCGAATGTCCTCATTTCTCACTTTGTCTCTGAAAATAGCGATATTCCTATTATTCTGCGTAAACATATCATTTCAGCTGTTACTAGGAAAGAACCCAAGTTTACGTTTGTCTTGTGCTGTCGTTGTCCATGTTTGACTTGGTAGCACAGCGTTGGCATAATAATTGTTTTGAATAGTGTTATTTTAGTGTTTAAATCTACATTTTTGTTTCTAAAGATTGGTGTCATTTGCCCTAGGGCTTGGTATGCTTTACTAAATCTGTTGTGTATTTATTTATTTTTTTGATGCTCTTGCTGTCTGTTGTTGCATTACTTCCTAGGTATGTGGATTCTGTCACCTCTTTAAGTCTGTTGTTTACAATACAGGCCTACATATTGGTGTTTCTTTCTGTTCTTCCTATCTTCATTACTTCGTTCTTTTCTATATTTATCTTCATGTTAAAGATATGGCATGTTTGATGTAATATATCTATTTTTTCTACGCATGTTGTTGCGTCTGTGGGTCTCACCAATGGCCCACTAGACATACCACCCATGCAACAGGAAACCTTAGTGGATGACATGCCGTCATATTGAGTTTATCTTCTTAGAGAAGCTTCATGGCACGTCATCTATACAATTATGCCTTTATTTTGTTGTTGAAATGTGTTTCATGTTTCATGTGAAATGTATATATGTATGCACCCTCTGTGGTTGGGAGGGAGCCAGAGATGTACTGTGCAGCACTGGGGAGGAGGAAACTGACAGCACTGTTTTTTCCTATGGCTGAAAGCCATCATAGAGGCACAGTGACTCAGGACGTGACAATGCTTTTGACGTGAACATTTGGTGCATGCCTGGAGCAATAGAGAAGTTCAGCATAACCAGTAGTGTGGCGGGGAATGGTGGCGCCACAATTGGTGGCGGGAAATGAGCACAGTGAACCCTATCTTGGCTACAGTGGCTAGGAGCAGTGCATAGGTTGAAACCTACCTTCAAGGAGGTGTGATAGTTATTCTCTGGCTCTGTCCCGGGGTGGGCCGAAAATTCACATACTTCCCAGCAATATAATGGCATTAGGTCAAAGGGCATGAGCCCATGGACCGCTGAATCACAAACCAACCAACCAACCATCTATTTTGTCTTTGTAGTTCCTCTTCTGATGATGCCACTAGTGCTTGGTGATCGTTTTCTTCCGTTGTCTATGCTGCTTTACAGATGTGATCTATGTATGTTATGAACAATAGGGGGATACTACACATCCCTGTCTCACACCCGAGTGAATTTGAAAATTATCATATGTATCTGTGCTTGTTCTTATTGAGCATTGACTATTGGCATACATGCACTAAGCTCTGACATAGGCATATCAGATGTTGGGGAACTCCATATGTCTTTAGTGCTGTCCATAGTTGTGCTCTATCCACTATGTCAAAAGCTTTCTCTTGGTCCACGAAAGCCATATGTAAGTCTTGGTTATCTTGATGTTCACGTTTACTATTCTTGCTCGTCGCATTTTATTGTGAATGTGTTCTTGGTAAAAAGCCTTTTGGTCGAAATGACTAGGGGAAAATGAGTTTCATCCAATAAATATCGGTGGGTACAAGATTCCAGAAATAAGATATGCGGACGACACAGTCCTCCTTACTACACATCCTGAGGAGCTGAAACAGCTAATCACAACAACAACAAAATACAAAGAAATCCTAAATCTATATCTAAACGCACAGAAAACAAACATTATGACAATAGACAAAACAAAGATCAAACCAATAATCAAAATAGACAATATAGAACTAGAATGTGTAAACAAATTTGAATATCTGGGAGCAAATATAAACATTTCCGGAGATTGTTCAGTCGAGATTAGAAGAAGACTCGCAATTGCAACACTCAAATTAACACACACGAGAAAGCTATGATAAAATAGTAATAACGACACTAAAGTAACACTTTTAAGATATGCGTTTTCCATATACTTCAAGAGTGTTCTGAGTATGAAAAGCTGAGAGACATATTGGCCAGAGGAAATAACACTGGAATCAAAGCTCTATGGGCCACTGTGTGAACTACATAAGACTGAGTTTTATTCAGGAGACAGAATTACAGATATAGACATGTTTCAAGTGAACGAAAGAAGAAGAATGTGTTTTCCCAGTGGAAACATATGGACGCGAGACTTGGGACTTTAAACAAGACAATATCCAAAAGAATAAATTCAGTTGATATGAAGTGCTACAGAAATATCCTATGAATATCTTGGCAGAGAAAAAGAAGAATATTGAAGCATTGAAATTACTGAAACTAAATGAAAAGTGGCTTCTAAATACTATCATACGAAGGAAACTATAGTATTTTGGACACTTCAAGCGACATGATGGTATCGAAAGGCTGATTCTAGAAGTCAGAGTGTCAGGCGTGAGAAGAAGAGGAAGACCAAGAAGACGATGGACCAGCGATATCGAAGAATGTATGCACATGTCTCTGGCCAATATAGGCCTGCTTGCCGGAACAGAGAGGCGTTCACGACGAGGACAACGCATTGGAAAAAAATATGTCACTTAATATGATTGCTTCCTTCCATATTTGTGGAACTTTGCCGTTGGTCCGATATATATGGCTGATTTGTATCAGCTTTCTTTTTGTTGCAATTTCCAGATTTTTAATCATTTCATTGGACACTCCATCATATCCTGGTGATTTCTTCATTATCAGTTTAGATACTGCATGGTCCAGTTTTCTGATTGTGATTGGTCCCTCAATGACTTCAGATATGGTTCCATCTTGTTCAATGTTTTCTCGCTTCTCGTGAATCTCATGTTGTTTCTCTGGGCTAACCTTGGTGTCTTCTGAAAATGAGTCTGCAAAGTAGTCAGCTTCCTGCTTTCCCGTGAGGATTTTTCCATCTTTTTTAAATGTGACGTTTTGATTTCTCCCAGTATCCTTATCATTTAGTTGTTTTACCAACTTACAGTTTCTTCGTATCTTTCTCAACCTTCAACAATTCTGTTTACTTTTTTCAGCTACCATGCCTGGCTTGTAGCTTGGCTTTTGAAATTTGGCCGTAACTTATTGACATTTATTGTGGTGCCCTTGAGATGCTCATGTCTCTGAACTGCTGTCGAGATGTTTCCACTTCATTTTGAAGTATCTCTAGTTCACTACTCAAATAAGATTTGTAGTGTTTATAGGCCCCTCTAGGAGTGGTTTTATGAACAGCCTATAATGCACATCTACATAATTCATTGACTACATTATTGATGCCGTTGTCTGTAGTTAGGTCTCTGGCTAGTACACTGGTGTAATGTCAGTACATTGTCCAATTTGACTTCTTATAGTTCCGCCTTTGTGAAAAATGGTGCTCTTTTCTTTAATACATTAATTTTCTACAGCCAGAAAGACGCTGGTGGTCGCTGCCTCCAAGCTGTTTTTAAAAACATGATTGAAGTTCCACTCCAAATTTGGTGAGTGGAATGCTGTCTGGTGTAGAGGTATTATGTCATGATTTGGAGTAGAAGGTTGGGGGGGTCAAAGGTTGGTTGATAAAGATAAGTTTCTGTTCATCCTGCCAGTTTTATAGTTCTTCATTTCCCTTTTCTATGTGACCATAGCCCAAACTATGTGAGTGGCTACTGAAGTCTCCGCACACAATCAAATTGCCTTGCACTAAGATTGTGTTTAGTGCTAATGAGCAGTCATTCTGACAGTAATAGTTGAGGAGGTGGAATTATGTACCATCTGTCTTGAGGTGGAGTATCTGATATTTCACTCCTTCCATATATGTTTCTAACTGGCTAGCACTGTTACTGTTCTTATCTTCTTTCTTACTGCTTGTTTGTTTTGCGTTCACTCCATTGTAACCATCACGGATATCCGTGTGATTTCCGCCGGGAGCGTGATTACGTTGTGCCACCGTTATGCGCCTTGTAGGCCTAGCACATCCGATTTCGGCATGCCTTGACAATTCGGGTGGGCTACCCTTAGCCTGTGACAGCCTCTATATCTGTCTCCAGGAAAGCGTAGTGGCGATTCTTCGCCCATACGATTTTTGCTCTCGTCTGACTCGCACGAGGTGTTCCACTGTCTATGAACTTGCTTCGTGTAATTGGACGTGCTGTGCCTGTGCCCATTGGGGACCGTTGGGGCCCATTGTAACCGTTTCTCATCCGTGAGCCTGGTTCCTTAAGGGGAAGAACTCAACAAAGGAGTTGGACCCTGGCTCTTTCGCCCTTATAGCCGAGGTGTCATTCACCGACATAGTGTACCCCTTGTCCAAGTTCGAGTCTCACACCACGCGTTCGAGAGCAAGGCGTTCTCGAGCTGAGCGTCCTTGTCTCAATAGCGCCTGAGCCCATCAGGTACTGAACCCTTTCTCTATTCAAGTGTATTTCATGTGTAGGAAAACTTGACAGTAGCGTTGGGCCAGGGCTAAATCGTTTTCCCTTTCTTGCCTAAGCCCGTCGGATACAGAACCCTTTCTCTTCGCGAGCATATTTCCGGTTTAGGAAGGCTCCACATTAGAGTTGGATTAGGTCTTCTTGCTTTACCAAACGCTAATGAATGGGTCTGGGTCTCTGCCTGTAAGGGACACAGGTAACTAGAAGCTCGGCTCGAGCTGACTAAGCTTGTAGTTCCCCTTTCCTAGGGACTTTTCACTTTCTATTTGCAGTTCGCGCTGCCCTCTAGCGCTGTTCTGTCCTTTCATTGTTTCATTGTACTCGGTATGAAATCTATTTGTCTCTCGCCATGCATCTACCTTTACGTTCATTTTACATTGGCCGCCCCTCCAATGTTCGGACTGAGCTGACTAGCTTCACTGTATGTCGACAGTGTCGTTATATGTGGTGATGCTGATGGTGTCGGAGATATTGTCTGTCTCTTGTGCAGTCAAATCTCTTTCTATCTGCTACCTCCACATTCTCGGACACGATCTCCAAATGATTTGGCCAGAATCAGCTCGAGCTGCTGTGTTTCTGTTTCCAGGGTGCACCGCGTGGAGGTACATTTAGGATCTTGGTTATCTGCTAACCCTTGGTTCCGCCTAGAGCAATGCGTTCCCTTTGCACCTCTCTTACTGCTTAATACCCCTTTATGTCTTACAGCATCATGGGTAAAAGAGTTCTCTGTAAATGGCTTATTTTGTGCGCTTCATATATGTTTGTTCTCGTTGACTATTTTATTTCGGTAATTTATCATTTGCAAGGTCTGCCACTTGCTCTGTATCCATCATGTCTGTATACTAATGCTTTTCGCGGGGCACTGTCTGATGGTAGTCTGGAATAATGTGAAAACCACTTAATCTGTTGACTTTTGATGTAATCCAGGGTTGACATTGTGTTTGTTATTCTTCTGATCTTTTCCATTTCTGATTCAGTCTCTAATTGTTACTCCAAGGATTCTACGTAAACAAGTCATTTCTGTTGTAACACATATTATCAATTGTTCTTATCCATTATTATAATGCGGGTGACTGCAGTTGAGATCAAGAGTGAGTTAGTTAGTCAGTCAGTCAGTCAGTCAGTCAGTCAGTCAGTCAGTCAGTCAGTTAGTCAGTTAGTTAGTTAGTTAGTTAGTTAGTTAGTTAGTTAGTTAGTTAGTTAGTTAGTTAGTCATTGGATCATCGTCATTGCACTCCGGACAAGTCCATAAGTGCTCAGATCTCTCCCTGAGTGTAGCCGCCATTACACGTTGACTGACGGTCACAGTACGCAGTTGATTGACCATCATTATTTCTTGCCCACGAAACCGCTCCTTTCTAGCGACACCACATTTCAAACCAAATTCCTTTATTTCCAAATTCTAGTCATGGAACAAGAGTCATCGTCACTTATGCAGTAATTTGCTCGTGCGTTTTCCCGTAGGGAGCTCAACATGTCTGCTCGATCCATTGCTCCACCAACAGCTGTAGTATCAGCGTGCGCGGCCAACCTATCTGCTCTCTCATTACCCCGGACTCCTGCATGTCCCAGCACAAAAATGAAAGTCACTTTATGCACACAGGAATTATTCACTGCATCCAGCCACTGTTCCCAAATGTATCGCGCCTGAACTTTCACAATCATGTTCATCGAGTCACTGAGTATGCAGGCATGCTCGCATATAGTCTGCGAGCAGACCCATTGCAAAGCTTTGGTTACTGCCAAAACCTCCATTGCCATCTGAGCGAAAGCACCACTTTCCTCTCTGATGGTTTCTCTCCACCTTTGAGCCGTGGATGCCCAGTCACTTCTGATGTGTCTTTCAACCGACCCATCTGTATATACAGAGCCGTCTTTACACCATTTTGGGCCTCTGGGCAAAGAAATAGTGTTGGACCCCTGGACAAAGAAAGAGTGCTGCCCCCCCCCCTCAGGAATAAAAAAAATAATTGACATTATTAAAAATAATGTATTATATTAAAAATAATGTATATTTTTTTATTGCCGCTATACTAATTTCAACAAAACTGTTGTTAAAATATGCTGTACGGATGCAACTATAATCAACATTAAATATGAAAAACAGAGAAAAGAGATTTTATTTACGTTTTATAGTATTAAATATGATATTTACACACACACAAAAATTTACACACAAAAACAGATATTTACATATTTTTTTTTAAATAATAAGCACCATAACATATTACATCTATTACACAAGGTCAAACAAAGATATTAAAATTAGTAATGAAAAAAAAATACTTAGATTAGAAAAATTTCAGTACGGTACTTTATTATAACACACGTTTGCGACATTTCTTTTCAGAAAAATGTTTTATTATCGGCTTGAAGTCAATGGTCTTCAGGATGTCATTTTCTATGCTCATGAGTGAAAGCCAGTTCAAACGATGCTGTCCCATTGTACTACGAAGCTTCTTCTTCTTCTTTCGTTCACTTGAAACATGTCTATATCTGTAATTCTGTCTCCTTAATAAAACTCACTGTCTTTTGTAGTTCATACAGTGTCCCATAGAGCTTTGATTCCAGTGTTGTTTCCTCTGGCCAATATGTCTGCTTCAGCGTTTCATGCTCAGAACACTCTTGAAGTAATTGTTTGGCACTCTGTACTGCCTGTCCACATGTACACATGGCCGTGTTGCCAATCTTTAACTTTGTATACATGTGACTGCGGAGTCGGTTGTGTCCTGTTCTGAGACGTAGAATTATAACTTGTTCTGGTCTGTTTGTTGATAAGACCAGCTTTTTGTTTTGGTGAGAGGGTAAAGAGTGTAGTTCTGCACTTATCTGTGTTAATGCTGACGCACCATCTATTTGCCCATAAGGTTAGGGCATCGATAGCTCTTTGTATTTGTTTAGTGGCCACTGTCGCATGTTCTTCCGTGCACCAGATCACCAGGTCGTCAGCATACATTGCCACTTTGATCCCGTGTGGTAGTTTAGCAACTAGGTCATTGATGAAAACCAAGAAAAGTGTGGGTGACAGGACTCCTCCCTGGGGGACTCCATGACGCAGTAGGACTTTCTTGCTTTTGCGACCATCTAATTGTACCGTGGCTCTTCTATTATGCAAGTATGCTTTTACCCATTTGTACATTCTTGAGCTAACCCTGCAATTTCGCAATTTCTTTAGGAGCCCTTCTTTCCAGACCTTATCAAATACTTTCCTGAGGTCTATCCATGCTGCTAGTACCAGTTTCTTATCTTGGAAGGCATCCTCAATCTCTTGAGAGAGGTAGGTTGCCTGATCTTCAGTAGAGTAGCACTGTCTGAAGCATGCTTGCTGTGATACCAGAAGGTTTTCACTTTCAAGGTACCACTGCATCCTAAGATTGATAATGCGTTCCATTGTTTTGCATAGACAGCTTGTGAGGCTGATGGGCCTGTAGTTTGAGACTGTGTTGCCATCTTTTCCTGATTTGAGGAGAGGTATCATTATTGCTTCTCTCCACGCCTGTGATACATTACCCGTGGACCAGCTAGTGTTAAAGATCTGCAGCAGCTTTGCTCTTGCTGCAATTCCCAGGTTTCTAATCATTTCATTGGACACTCCATCAGCTCCAGGGGACTTTTTCATTTTCAATTTGGATATTGCATGCTCCAGTTCTCTCATTGTGATTGGTGCCTCCATGACTTCAGGTATAGGTTCGTCTTGTCCAATGTTTTTCTGGTTCGCTAGAACCTCCTGTTGTTTGTCTGGGCTGACTTTGACGTTATTGTCTTCTGCAAAGGAATCTGCAAAGTAATCAGGTGCATGTTTACCTGTTAAAATGTTTTTATCTTTATAAAGTGTGATCCTGGTATTTCTCCCTGTACCTTCATCATTTAGTTGTTTTACAAGTTTCCATAATTTCCTAGTATCTCTTTCTAGGTTCAGCGACTCTGTTTTTTTTCTTTCCAGCTGCTCCGTCTGGCTTGTAACTTGGCTCTTTGAAATTTAGCCTTTGTTTGCTGATATTTGTTGTGATGTTCTTGGCTAGGTCTGTTCTCAGCCTGCTGTCTAGATGTTTCCATCTCATTTTGCAGCTTTTCCAGTTCATCATTCCAGTAGGGTTTGTAGTTTTTGCGAGCCCCCTTAGGTATGGTTTTACTAGCAGCATGTAGTATACATCTATTAAATTCACTCACTGCTCTATTGATGTCTTTGTCCAAGTTCATGTCCTTAGCTAGAGCACTGATTAAATGCTGGTACATTTTCCAGTCTGCCTTCTTATAGTTCATCACACGTGTCGTTGGAAAGCAGCTTGGGGGTAGTGATCACAGACCAGTATTTCTGGAAATTCACAATGAATATACCAAGGACAGCAGCACGCTCACTAGGTGAAACTACGAAGCTGATTTTTTATAAGTTTAAGTCTTGAAAAAGAGCGTTCTCCTGTATAGTTGCTCACATCATGCACGTGAAAACTCTTAGTGCAAATTCAATGTTCGGAAAACAGATTTTAAATTGTCCGAAATTATTTTTCTGTACAATGCAGGGAGAGACTCGCAATTTTCATCAAGAGCCATGTAATGCTTGAGATGCTCACATTCATTTAAAAGGTCGTTATAACTCAAGTCCTTGTGGTACGTATTGACAAGATGTTCGCATTTTTTCTTTAGTGCATCAGAAGTAATGATTTTTAATTCACAGAAAAAAGAAAACAGATTTCCAATTTGTGAATACGTCTCTGCACGTCTTGTTAGTTCAACGATTAAAGTGTCCAGAATAGGGAGGAACGTTTCTATCTTGAACTTTTCGGACTTATTTAGAAGTAACTCTTCTCCTGGCCTATCATACCTACTAAAACGCACACTTCGGGTTCGTTCCCTTTTTTTTTGCCATCACTGTAATCGGCATCTGGACACATACTCCTGGCTTTGAATTCATATTCAGTGAATTTGTCTCTAGTTTCCTGAAGATAGCTTGTCAGTGACTCAAGAAGATTTGTGGCAACTAGAATGTTCACATCCTTTAATTGTAAAACTTTGCTTGTTGTATTCATCCTTTCTAGAATGCCATTCCAAAGAATTTTAAGAAATATTGTTTCGAGGTGTTCCATTTTTTTTGCTCAAACCTTCCCCCTCACGCCTTGTTGTCACTCGCTGTTCATAATACTAAATTTGAAAAAAAATATATACTAAATTTTATACGGGTTTTCCAAAACCCTACAACATATTCGCATGGGGCCCCTATGCTCGTGGGCCCCCGGGCAAATGCCCAACGGGCCTGTGCGTTAAGACGGCATTGTGTATATACAATCATATTACCTTCCCTGGAATTTTCACCGATTAGAGCTAGTACCTCCGACTCCACCACTGTCGGACACCATTCCCTGCATTCTCTACTGGGTGTTATTATTACTTTGAATGCTGTCGGACAATCTAAGGGCGCACGACTCCATTCCGTACCAGGTAGCACATCCTCTAATCTGCACACACTCTGTATAATATCCTCTGCGCGTCCCATCCACGACTTTTCTCTCTTAAGTCGACTGCCTTTCACTTTGAGAATTTCAGGGTGTAGAGGATGTTCTTTATAAGCGGTGATTTGTAGGTAGTACCACGCCCTGCAGATTTGTATTATTTGCTCTGCAGTGGGGCAATCCAGTAAGTATAGCATAGCTCGTGCCAACGTATCTCTCGTACACCCCAAAATGATTCGCATGCCTAATTCTGGATTCTATTCAATCTTTCTGTTTGAGTGTTACTCAGTGTTAGAATCGCCAGTTCGTACTCTACCACCGTCACCACTAATCCTTGATACAGCAGAAATAGCAGCCTCTGTTCACATTGAGCAGCAGCCAAAATTTTCATCGTTGCAGGACCTTTATAAGTCTTTACATGATCAACATGATCTTTGAAACTCAGACTGCTGTCCTACATAACCCCTAAGTATTTCATTGTGCCAGTTCTCTTGAGGGTATCCCATCTCAAAGTAAACGAAGGCATGGACATGTTTACTATGTGATTATTTAGGAAAAAGCCATGTTATCGATGCCTTTGATGGATTAACAAAAGCTCCAGAATTACTGCACCAGTCCCCTATACGATCAAGCTCCCTCTGCAAATTCCTGGCGATCGCTTTTCTATATCTGCCCTGCCTATATATCAAGATGTCATTAGCATAGGGCATAGTTATACCCGGTCCTACAATCTGACAGCTTGTAATGTGAACTGTATACACATTAAATAATACTGGGGACAGAGGTGACCCTTGTGGTAGTACTGGGTTTATGACTGTTGGTGCCGAAGACCAACTCCCACACTTAAGAACAACCTGTCTCTGAAAAAGTGCCGAGATAATCCACCTGACAATGAAAGGACTAACTTGGAGTTGCAGCATTATGGTCATCAAGAAATCCAAGGGAACTCTGTTATAAGCTTCTTCCATGTCTATTGCAGCCGCGCATGTCTCCATTCGTTCGTCAAAACTTTCGAATACATCTTTTGTCCCCGAAATTGTCCCTGCATCTAGAGAGGAATTCACAGCCTGCCCTTAGATTTGGAGGCTATCGTCCAGGTAAGCAGACTTGGCACAACGTCGCCGTGTTCGCACAAGATGTGTGTTCGAGATCAAGCGAAGAACAGCAATGGCGCTGTCAAAATTAGAAACAGTTAAAGAAACTATGGCAAGGTACTAACATAAGAACCAAATTGTGTTTACTACAAACATGTGTGTTTCCTGTGGCGACACATGGATGTGAAGCATGAAGACTAATTAAAATAGTTGCCAAGAGAATAACATCATTTGAATTAAAGTGTTATAGAAGAGTTCTGAGAATACCATGGACAACAAGGAAAACAAACCAGGAAGTGTTGCGAACAGTTAACGTCCAGGAAGGCTGGCTTCTGAACACCATATTAAAGAAAACGCTATTTTTTTCGATCACATTAAGAGATACGACGGCATGGAGAGAGTGTTACTGGAGGGGATGATAGAAGGCAACAGGGGCAAAGGCTGCTCAAGACGCCATTGGACAAAAGACATTCCAGAATGCCTGTGCATGTCACTGGAATAGGCTGGACAACTTGCTAAAGATCGCGGAGAATTCAAGAGATCCATAGGAAAGACTACGTTCTGGAAAGAATATGTCACCTGGTGATGAGCATTATCATTCCTCCTTTTCGATAGCCTCTTATTTTGAACGAAGGCAAAGAAGTTGAAAGAATGGCAACGAGTTATGGCAAGCAGATGGACGAGTAGCAGTGGAAATGAACATGGTTCACCTTTGTCTCCTGTGTTTTTAATACTTGCACTCTAAATTTTATAGAGTAGCAACTTAATGGAAATGACAGAACCCTATATGCAGATGATATTCTAACATACCATAATGGATTAGAAAGAGGACAAATTGTCCAAGACTTATAAAGATAATTGGATTGCACTCTCCAGTTGTGTATTGCACCTGCGGTGAGTCCAAAGCAGTTATGGCAATGCTGTCTCTGAAAAACCACATTATCCATGTACAAATGACTAATACTAATCTTTGTAGAGACATTCTGCAGAGAGCACCAACTTTAAACTATCTAGGAGTTTACCTGATAACCATTGGAGATTTCTGTGGTGCAGTGATTAATCTGTTCACCTTGTACTCAGGATGTCACGGGTTTGAATCTGGCTCGTGATGACTTGTTTAAAATTATGCTTTTCTGGGGGGAGATCCCTGTTTTATCTAGAAGCTATGGAGTTACATTACATGCCACTTTGCTGAGAGGCACAGTGTGCATGTGGAAAACCAGAGCATAATGAAGTGAATCCTCTATGCTCAATGAACCTAGAAGTGCATTGTCGCAATAGATGTATTTATTTCAACGAATCTATATGCTACACAATACTAAGAGCTAAGAAGGGGCTAACAGCGATGAGGGTGATAGCTGCTGATTGTTGTGAACGACTGCTTGTATTTCTATATCAAGAGCTACTTCTGTCAATAGTACGACCAGACAATTCTACATTCTGACTCATGTCTCAACACAGATTGATAGACTTTATAAAATTCAAAATGAAGCTGGGTGTATCATTCTTGGATGTCCCAGAGATACAGAAAGTGACAATGCACTTCTTATTGGATGACACAAAGAATGGAGATAAGCAGTGCTCATTCACACCTGCACATTAGTGCAGACAAAGAATGGAGATAAGCAGTGCTCATTCACACCTGCACATCAGTGCAGACAAAGAACTATCCATTACAGATTCTTGGACTAAAACAAGTGCAGTCATGGCATGACAGAGGTTGTTATAAAACATATTTTTAGGAGATAGAGGTTGTTATAAAACATGTTTTTAGGAGATAGAGGTTGTTATAAAACATATTTTTAGGAGATAGATTGTGGAGAAGTATGGGGAAAGTAAGCCTATAAAATGATTACAACTTCCATTCTTCTTCTTCTGTGTTCATTCTCAAACTCTTGCTGATTGACAGGATGTAGTCCTGAGAACACAATGCGCTGTCATGGTTTACAGCTTAGCTGCAATATCTGCACCTTTCAGCCTAACGCATGTGACTTCAGTATGGCTTCTGGACAAGTCTCCAGCAAATAAGAACATGATTCGCCCGTGTATTGCCAGGGCCCGGAAAGGAAACAAAGAATAGCAACACAATAGTTGAAACTGTTTACCTTTCATGCATGTCATAAGAGGCAACTAAGGAGATTATGTGGTGGAGTTGGCTGTCCCATCCCATATATGATCGAAGTGACCCAACGCCATGCTGAAGTTGGATGTGTCAGGATAAAATGTGCAGATATCACAGAAATGCTGTAAATGATGACACAATGTATTCTGTTCTCCAGATTACATATTGCTAATCTGCAGGAGTTTGAAAACAAACAGAGAAGAAGAAGAACATGCCTTTGAGCACTAGAAATTTAGACAAAAGGCTGGTAAAATTCCTCCCTTAATGATTTTTCATAAGGTTATTACATGCATCATCAAAAAGAGGGAATTACTAAGGTTATCACATGTATCATAAAAAAGAGAGAATTACCAAAGTTATCACATGTATCAACAAAAAGAGAGAATTACTAAAGTTATCACATGTATCATCAAAAAGAGGGAATTACTAAGATTATCACATGTATCATTAAAAAGAGGGAATTACTAAGGAAAAATGATAAATAACTTTTTTAAAGTTAAAATTCCCCTCCATGCTAACACTAATTCAAGATGATTACTGTACGAAATTATGAACATACCAGAACAAGTTGTCATTCTATGCATCAGAACAGAACACAACCGACTCCTACTACTTTTGTAGACTATTTGTCATACTTCATCCCTCTTACCTTAGCACATCTGTTTACTATAAACCAACGGATGCATGATTTTCTACTTTATACTTCTCATCCACCTATTTGTCATAACTCTTTGCCATTCTCCCAGCTTCTTTGCTTATGTAGTGGTGATGATGACTTTCTTGATATATCCTATGAGATTATTTTTTCATAGATGCTCATTTCCTGACAGTGTCCTTTCATCGGCTTGGCTTCATGTCCATAAATTCTTTCACCACAATATCTTGACTAATACTCGGATACTTTCTCTTCTGATAATGTTAAACTTGTCCTCACCTTTCATCCCCATAACTCTACTGTCTATCGATTCTTATTTAAACATGATTCCCTTCACCAGTCTGATCCTCAAACTCATGCCATTTTCCAAGACTTTGCTCTGGTTGCTTATCAGCGTGACAAAAATCTTAATGACATCTTGGTCCACAATCACCTCAGGGCTTATGTTCCAGACCATTTTGGCACGTTTCATTGCAAACACCGTCATTACTACATATGTCCCTATGTAGTTCAGATCCTCTTCCAGTCAATCTACAGTACACATAACCATGCAAATGTCTATAATTCTTACTGTCCTTTTCTGTTGTATTTTTAAATTTTGTTAAATTTTTTATCTTGATAACACCTTTTGGTCAAAACATTGATGTGTGTGTGTTATTATGTGTGTCTTGAATGATTAGAAAAACCCTCATTACTCTGTTGCTGGATTTACCTATTAGGTTCAGATCAGCTCTGATTCATTTCCTAGGACCACTTTTATTATTGATGATGCCGTAACATGTTTGTTTGTTTTTCGTTCTTCGTTCGCTCCATTGTAACTATCACGGATATCCGTGCGATTTCCGCCGGGAGCGTGATTACGTTGTGCCACCGTTATGCGCCTTGTAGGCCTAGCACATCCGATTTCGGCATGCCTTGACAATTCGGGTGGGCTACCCTTAGCCTGTGACAGCCTCTATATCTGTCTCCAGGCACGCGTAGTGGAGACTCTTCGCCCAGACGATTTTTTGCTCTCGTCCGACTCGAACGAGGTGTTCCACTGTCTATGAACTTGCCTCGTGTAATTGGACGTGCTGTGCCTGTGCCCATTGGATACTGAACCGTTTCTCATCCGTGAGCCTGGTTCCTTAAGGGGAAGAACTCAACAGAGGAGTTGGACCCTGGCTCTTTCGCCCTCTTAGCCGAGGTGTCATTCGCCGACATCGTGTACCCCTTGTCCAAGTTCGAGTCTCACACCACGCGTTTGAGAGCAAGGCGTTCTCGAGCTGAGCGTCCTTGTCCCAATAGCGCCTGAGCCCATCAGGTACTGAACCCTTTCTCTCTTCAAGTGTATTTCCGGTGTAGGAAAACCTGACAGTAGAGTTGGGCCAGGGCTAAATCGTTGTCCCTTTTGTGCCTGGGCGCATCGAGTACGGAACCCTTTCTCTTCGCGAGCAGCCGTAACATGTGAATCCTGTAATGTTATTTACTTTATGTGCAAACGCTGTGACAAGAAGTATATATATATAGAGGAAAGGTGACTTAAGACTGAGTGACCGTTTCTGATGGCATCTTTATGCCATTAACCACAGAAAACCTACTCCGTTCATCATACATATCGTGGCGCTGATTATCATGGTGCCTGTGATATTCAAGTCAATGCTCTCAGATTCTGCACTGCATGCGATAGAGTTAGGTACACCCTTGAAAATCAGTATATATTTCAGTTTGGTACCCTTAAGCCTTTTGGTCTTAATTCCAATCGTTTATTATTTAGATTTTGGCGAGTGGGGTCTTCGTTTTAGTGCCGTTTATGTTGTTTTCAGGTACAGTTATTTTATTGTGTTCTCATTCCCCTTATTTTTTTTAATGCTCACCTCTATGACATTACTTGTGTGCAGATACAACATTGTTACCTTGGACATCTCTGTTCAATATCTACCATTTGTGATATTTTTGTGATAGTGACATAATTTTTACTGTTTTTATTGTTTGTTCAATGTTTGTTTTGCATTTTCTTGAAAAAGACCTTAAAGTTGAAAATGTCTTGTATACTGTTATTTGTATGTTTTCGTACCAACACCGATTCTGATAGTCTGTGCTTTCATTGTAAAACTCATCAAATTTGTGTTCTACATTCTATCTACATTCAAATACTATCCTTACTAAAAAATGTATCTATGGCCCTGCTTCTAGATCACTTTGACCCTATATGGGATAGCCAACTCCATCCCAAAATATCCTTAGTTATCTCTTACAACTTTCGTGGAAGGTAAGCTGCATTGCTGATCTTGGCTCCCCTTTAAGATCCCAGTAACACACAGTGTACTTCCATTTACATGGTCTTCACACTTTCTAGGAAAAGTGACAATAATAATCAGTGTACATAGATTAGGAAGTTTATGCTCTGATCAGTGAGAAGTACTCAGATGGAAATATTATTGTCTACATTGATGGGTCCATAGTTCAGCACATAAACATGTTAAGTCACCGCTCAACGCAGACGCATGTGTATTAGGGATAAAGAAAGTTATTTATTCAGTACAACCACTAGTAGTATAATGATGGACGTGTTGGCAGTGACCAGGGCAATGAAATGGCTGGAGACATATAACACTACAGTTGTCTGTTTTCTGAATGATTATTTGAGTATGCTTAGAAAGACAGTCGGGCAATGATGTCAGTGACTGGAATTGATAACGAAATCTTTACTGAAGAAAGTTACCCTCAATTGTGTGCCTGACATGCAGGTGCCAGGGAAAATGAAATAGCAGATATGACTGCAAGTATGGCCACAGTAACAAGTTATAACTCAATGGAGCATGCTGATACTTTGAATGTAATCAAGTAGTTAGGCAACTTGGAGGATGTAGTTCTTACAACTGATGGGAATTGAACCAAGTCTGTTCTAGCAGCACTGAATCACTTTGCAACACAAGTAAACAGGTTTTCCGTACTTGACCAACCACATCCTCAAAAAAAGATGTGGTTTCGTCAAGACTTTCAGCCTGTGTACTCAAGTCACTGAGAACAGACCAATTGAAACAAGGACTATTACAACATCAACGAACATCCCGTACAAGTATTGGAGGATGTAGGTTATGTTTCTTCTTCTGTGTCTATGTCCTGAATGCAGGACCTGGAAGTGACGAGTGGAGTTTAAGAAATGAGCTTCATATAGGAACCAAAAGAAGAGTTAACAATAAATGCAAAACTGGAAGAGTTACCACATGCTGAAGGACATATGTGTATGAATAGAAGACTAGAGCACATATGTCATGTCATCATGATGATCTAATCGCTAATTTAAAACATGCCACGGTGCAGTAAAATTGGCACTGTTACTGCACCTTGACAATTAGCATGAAAGGGCAGAAAGTAGTCTTCCCTGAATGTGGGTGGGCTTGTCCTTTCAACTATGTGTGACTTACTTAAGCTTCATCTCCATGATAAGACACTGGTAATGTTGGGGAATTTAAGAGATGTGTGCTGAAACTTATCAATTCAATTGAGTTCATTTGATGAATTTTCTGAGGAGCATAGATCCGTGGTAGATCATTTTTGAGGTACACAGATATATGTAAATCCTCAATGACAGATTTCTCTATTGACCCTAAGAATTGGGAAGCACTGGCCAATGATTGCATTGCCACACAGGGGCAAAGTTGTTTAGGAAAAATATGATAAAAACAGGTGAAATAGAAAAGAGAAAGATGCAAACACAAATGAGTTGTGGCTCTGACTTGAACGCATGTGAGGCTCATTCACTAGAGATACTGTTCAACTAGTTAATTGCTTTGCTGAATCAAAGTCTGCAATATCAATGAAGGCCATAAATATGTATTTCAATACAGCTAACATGACTAGTCTATTGCTGAATACTTCAACATTTTAACTCTAACATATGAACACATTCACACATCTCATTTATTAAATGTATAATAGAAATTGACAGAACATTATAGACATTGTACCAGGTGTTTTATTATTTAAAAAAATGAAAATAAAAGGAAGACTTATCTTGATAAGATCTTGAGGTTGAAATGTCAATTCTGTGTATTTGTTTTATTTATAAAACTAAATTTTATCTTTTTTTTTTTTTACATATTTTTTATATTTTACCACATTTTATTATCAAGATGCTTTTCTGTACCACAGAAGTTAAAAATATGTATATAATAAGAATATCAATTTCATAAAATCTTTGGAGGTGTTGAAAATTTGGTTTAGTTTACCACCTACTTTTTCTCTTGCAGCACGGTAGCAGAAGAAATATTTTATCCAGTTGAACATTCTGCCTTCAATTTTGTTTTGAAGAAGCTTGAAGAGGACTCCATCTTTCCACACCTTATTGAAGGTCTTGTTCAATCCATAAAAGTTGCCAGTACTTATTCCTTCTTTTGAAAAGCATTTTCGACTTCCTGTACTAGGTATATGAGCTAGTGTTCAGTGTTTCGATTTTTCCTATAGGCTGACTGTGTCTTGGTGAGCTTTTGGTTTTCCTCTAAGTATTTAATTAATCTAGAGTTGACCATTCACTCCATTGCTTTTCCTACGCAAATCAAGAGTGTGACTGGTCGGTAGTTTGACTTGCTGGTTTTTTTTCTTTTTGTTTCTTACCAATTAGGATGATGACAGCTTCACACTTTAAGTATGGAATTTTACCAGTTCTTCATGATTGGTTGAAGATGGTAAGGAGCTTGTTTCTGTTGATTGGCCCTAGGTTCCTGATCATTTTATTGGTTATGCCATCCTTTTACAAAGGCATAAATAAAGACTCAAGAATTGCTTTTCCAACATTCAGGAAATGAACATGGATTGTCAATGGTTATAGAGTTCAGACAAATGGCACATCTAGACACCATTTTCTAATACTATTTGTAGTCCTCAACAATGATCAAAATAGTATTTTGGCTGATTTTGCCAGAGGAACTGGTCATGGCAAATTGTGAACATTGCTCCCATCCAAATATGCAATCAGTGATTGGCTGCTCTCTCATGAAAGAAAGCACAGAAGGCACTGACCATTGTTTTAAACATCTGAGGGGAGGTTTCCAAACCTGGAATACATTTCTGATAAGTCCGAATCAGTGTGCATGGTTGGAATCTAGAAAATATGCAACAAAAGTGATTCCTGCCACAAAAACACGAATACAGGAATGATTTATTATCCAAAATATTACCCCAAAGAAATAAGTGAGTACAACACATCTACTACAACAATCAAACAGTTCAAACACCTATTATAATAATTAAACACTTGTGTCATCTGTTCAAACAATAAAATACTTATGACATCTACCATAACAATCACACAGATCAGACATTTACAATAATAATTAAACAGTTCAAACACCTACCATGATAAACAGTTCAGACATCTACTATAACAATCACACAGTTCTGACATTTACTACAACAATGAGGTAGATTTTTTGCCATGAGTCTTGAGAGCAACTGTGATTCACTTTAGAAAATCTTCAAAGCGCAAAAGGTCCTTCTGCACATAATTAACTATGTCATTAATAGAAAGATACAATTTTTGAGCTATAATATTGATAATAATGTTTTCTCACAAAGAAAGTAAACATCCTTAACAACAGTATAAATTACATTAATGAACTCATTTGTCTTAACTGAGAAGTATAAACTATTGACAAATAAATAAATTCATATTCATACATTTACAAAAAGTATTGTTATTTTCAAATGTCACTATATTAAGAATCATTAATATGTAATAACTGCAGAAAAACTGTAATTAAATAGGCAAAATTTGGAACAGGGTAATCTATCTATCTATTTATTGTCTTTGCTCTGTGAATACTATGAGGTGTCGCAGGATTGAATGGCGATTGGTTTTTGGGCAATTGCACATTTGGGCAATTGCACATTTGGGCAATTGCACATTTGGTCACTTGATATGCAGTAATACTGTGGCCATGTCAGAATGTTGGTACGAGGCGTGTTCAAATGAAAACGGGACTTGTGGATTTATTTAAAAAGTATCATACGCAATTTAATATTTTCAACGGAATTGAACAAAGCAACCACTTGTGAATAAGAATGCACCTGGGTTCATCAGAAAAAATCTCTGTATGCATTTAGGCAAGCATCCCACTGTTTAGGTAGACGTCGAATGCCGTCCGAGAAAAAGTTGCGTGGCTGTTCTCTGAACCATGTGGTCACCGCTGTCTTCACGTCTGCGTCGCTGTTGAATCGCTGTCCCTTTAGTGCTTTCTTCAACGGTCCGAACAAATGGAAATCACACGGGGATAAATCGGGACTATAGGCTGGGTGATGAAGAACTTCCCAATTCTTCTATGCCAATGTTTCCTGCACAATTTTTGCGACGTGCGGACGAGCGTTGTCGTGGAGAAGAATCACACCTTGAGAAAGTCTGCCTGGTCGCTTAGCCTTGACAAACATTTGTCACCATATGCTGCCTTCATTCTCCGATGAATGTCTACTGCTTGACATCCTTCAAATGAAAGAAACTGGATCACAGCACGCTGATTCACTTTGGACGGGTTCGGAATCACACCCGCCATATTGTTAACAGTCTTCTGCAGCACATATGCATGCTGGGAAGATGAACACGTGACCGTATGTAAATTATTGGATACTCATTACTAGTGCAAAATGTCATCAATATCAGTGCGCTCTATCACGCGTGGTGTAACAAGTCCCGTTTTCATTTGAACACGCCTCGTAACTTCTTCAATCCACCTTCTTCTTGGTCTTGCTCTGTATCTTGCTATTTCCATTTTCATGATCTTGCTGCTGGCCAACAAAGGTTCATTCTCCTTAGGTGGCCGAACTACTTCAATCTCTGTTTTTCAATATATTTGACCACTGATGTTCCAACAGTTCTTGTAATCTCTGCATATTTTACATGATCAATTCTTGTTATGTTTGCTGCTTTTCTTAAGACATCTCATTTCACACATAGTAAGCTTTCTCTCTCATTATTTAGTCGGTGTCCATGTAGGATATTGAAAAGATAATGTTCTGATGAATTTTGAATTTATGATTTGCCTTTTGGTTTCCATCGGGATAGATGCGCTTCAAAATTGGTGCAAATTCATAATTTACATAGTTGGCTTTTTGAATTATTGTCTCGAGCTCTGTGTCCATTCTTCCATCAGCTTTAAAAAGGCTCCTAGATATTTAAATTCCTGCACTTATTTCAGTAGTTGATAATTTATTTTTATTTTGATTGTATTGGGTTTTCTGCCTCAATTTTCATAATATTTTTTACTTTAAGAAGCTTAGAATACATTGAGATATATAAAGAATCAAGATAATGTGTATACTCAAAGATTATGTAGTTGTCCAACAGTTTTTACCTTTAAGAAATATTTTTAAAACTAGTACTGGCTATATTGAAATCCAATAATTGAACATAAAAAACATGTGACTTACATGAAAGCAACAAGACCAACAATAATAACATGAGCAACAATAATAATAACTGAAGCATATTCTGCATAGGACATTGTTTTCAACTAGTGTTAAAAGTTTAGTGGGCACACTACACATGTTCAGTAGCATTGACAGTGTAATATGAACTGCATAATTTTCACTGTGCTAGAACCTCGACTTCAGGAGTAAGAGTTGTGAGGATTGCTGTACTAACTTCTCTGCCAAAATGAGAAAAATTAACTTTTTAATAAGCTTAATGTCATGGAGAAATGCAACAGGGTCAAAACAATCCCACTGCATATATCTCTGCTCTCAGATATGTCATGGCTATAAGATAAATAGGTGAATTAACTGTAGTATAACTTTAAAAAAAACTGGAAGCGTATCCTATTCAGGACATAGCCTCACCCAGCATTTTTTGGCTGTAGTGATTTTCTATGCAATATAAATATGTTCAGAAGTTTGCCATTGCTTTCTGAATGGTCCGGATGTACAATTGCCTGTGGTGAGGATCGAACTCTAGTACTTTGGCCATCACAGACACACTCTGTACCACGCCGCCACAGAGCCAAACGTATTGTAACATAATAGCAAAATACAGACAGTTCCAAACCTTGTAATTTGGAAGATGAGGTAGCCAGTTCTATTTCTTGTTAACCTTTCCTATTTTCAAAAGTATTCTAAAACAATTCAATTACAACTGGGTTCATTGAAGCATGATAATTAAATTCATAAATTTTCTGATTGTGGAGCCAGCACTCCAATGTCTGAGCTATGCCAGCACACGATATTTATTTTGTACAATTTTATCAATACTTTGATATGGGAAAATTAAATGCTTTTGATTTATTATAACATACGGTGTGTGGGGATCTCCCTGGTGTAGTTTTAAGCTGTTCTCTTTGTGCTTAAGAGATCACTGGTTTGAATCCGTCTCACATCATTTTGTTTATAAAGTGGATTGTTTTCATAGGTCCTTGTGGATCATCGCTTGAAGCTACAGAGAACGTGTTATAAGTGGTACTCTCAGCAAGTGGTGTGCTGCTTTGTTGAGAGAAGTGGAGTACATATGGGGTAACCTGAGTATAATGACGACAATCCTCTAGAGCTTTTGAGCCCTTTTGAAGGTACATGTGAAACAAATTACAGATGGACTATGTTACACTTGTTCATCAATTTTGAAGGTACATGTGAAACAAATTACAGATGGACTATGTTACACTTGTTCATCAATTTTGAAGGTACATGTGAAACAAATTACATATCATATATTATAATGTTCATCAATTTAGTCTATTATGATAATTTATTTTGTAACAAATAAATTTTAATAAATCAATGGTATAGAGAATTTCTGCCTTCAAAATGAGATTCTACAGTAGGATTTTGAGAATATTGACAGTGAAAAAGATATGAAGTGATAAGAACATTAAATGTCAATGAGGATTGGCACCTTCACATTATAAAAAAAATGAATGTTTTAGGCTATACAAAGAGAGATAACAGCATGAAAAATTTCATAAAGGAAGTTATGATCACTGGTAACAAGGGTAAGGGCTGCCCAAGACAACAATGGATAAGAGACATCTAGATTATTTTAAAATTCCATTGACTGCGGCAGGTCAACTCGCGCAGAATCGTGAGGAGTTCAGAAAATCCATAAAGACTAAATTCTGGAAAGAATATCACCTGAATGACTGTAATTTTTTGAATACATTAGACGAATAACTCTATGATATAAACTATGTATGTTGATCCTCCAACAAAAATTTTCAATTTTTAAAAAAAAAGGACTTTCCTGTTCAGCTTGCATACAATTTGTGTTTTTATGTTAAACAAACATTAGTCATTTAATTTGTGAATCTTACAGTGAGACACACTGTTTTCAACATCGAATGTTGAAAGCAGTTTGGTTTGTTTGTTTGAGATTCTGAGGAATTGCGAGCGATTAGCTCTTACTTCCTATGTGCAAGGGGGTGGTTTTTCTGAGCTTTCTTTCATACCCAGGAGAGTTCAGCTTTCAGCTCAGTATCAATGCTTAGTGCCAAGACTTCCACTCAGAGGGTGTATATATCACAAGACAAGCTGACAGTTTGCCTGGGTCACCCAATATGCATCTTTCCTCTGACAAGGTGCTTCGCAGCCAGTGAACTATTTCTCATGTAGAAAGACTATTCCATTACCACCCTTCGTGTCCCTAGCTCCCAGACTTAATTTATTCTGTTTGAGCCATGTCGGGCAACAGCGACAGTCAAATTAGACTCAGGGTTGATACATCTTTCTAGACGAGGTGCTGCTTTACCAAACACATTGGGGATCTGGGATTTGACTTGTGCATTTCTCATGCACTCATCCCATAACCTTGTGATGGCCTTCCAATCATTTACCAAGCTCAGCCTAAGTTTTTTTACTCTTTGCCATTGTGCATATCACCCCAAAGCAGTAGGCACATTGTGCCTATCTCAGACAAGGAGATTTAGTGGGTCCTTGGGTATTGAACCCAATTCTCTCTGTATAAGCTGTGTTTAGCAAGTGACAGTCGAGTTAGGTTAGGTTTGCAGTGTCCTCAATGACAAGGACTTGCTTCCCCCACTATGTTGCCCATAGTGTCCAGATTCCGAGTCTCAATACTGCTTCGGTCAGAAATTTGAACAATGTGCTCCTCGACATTGAACAATGTGCTCCTCGACATTTGTTAAATGTTTGTCATGTGTGCAATGGGAAGCTGTATTCAAAGCATTTTTCCATACCCAGGAGTGCATGTTCAAGTTGATGTATCCAATACCTGAGTCATGACTCCTACTTTGAATGGGGTCAATTGTGGTGGGACGTGGGCTTTTGTGTGTTCTTGAGCATGAACAGCACTTCCGCCAGTTGGTCTCGTGATGGACAACTGTAGCTTCACTGTCACTATATCGATTCACATACACAACGCTGCTCTCTAGAGCGTGTTGCAGTTTCCAGAATGTGTACTATAGGATCACCATATCTTAGCAAGATCTATCCATATTTGGACACCGACATTGGCCGCCCCTCCAATGTTTCTGCATTCTTGGTTGACAGAGACGGAATACACAGATGCCTTATGTTACTGTGTGCCAAAAGTGCTGCTGAGTGTGTTGGCGTAGAGATCTCGTAGATATTCCTTGCCACTTTGCAGGCAATTCTCATTCCATCTACAGCCTCCACATCCATGGACACGAGCCTAAAAGTGTTGTCCAGAGAGACAGCAAGAGCAGCTGTCTTTCTGTTTCCAGGGTGCACCATGTTGAGATACTTTTAGGATCTTGGTTATAGGTTAACCTTGATTCGCTGAGAGCACTACGGACCCTTTTGCACCACAAGAAGTTTGGTCATAGCAGAGTTTATGACTATTAAAAAAAGGTCGTGTTACATAATCCAACCTCTACAACTTCCGACAAGTAAATAAAACTATAAAATCATGTTTTAAATATAAAAATTTCCTCTTATGGTGAGGTACCCTACTTTCAGCCGCAAGACATTAGTCCACTTTGGTTATATCAGAGCTTATTACCATACTAAAAATAATGGAAGTTATCAAGCTCTTAATAACCACTGGAAAGATCAAGGGGAGAAGAGATAGGGGACTACAAAGAGAAAAGTTACTAGATGGACTAGTATTGTGGCACGGTAGAAGTTCACCAACCGAGCTTATTGACAACACAAGAGACAGTGAGTAGTGGAGAAACATGACTGCCTACGCCATTCAGCATGGCACTTGATTGATTGATGATTCGAAAACCACAACCTCCAAGGCATAACTATAAAGTCTTACTTTTTAGATATAATTTTCTGCTGACAGCATGTATCACTATGACATCATTTTTAGTGGCCCATATGCATTATTCCGGTGCTATCATATGGATGTGAGAGCTGTAAAAGCTCTTTATCTTCAGAAAAGAAATTGCTGAGTTTCGAGAACAAATGTCTTCGTAGGATAACTAACACCCATTGGAGTGAATTCAAATCGAATGATAAAATCAGAGAAGAGACACATCAAGATTTCAACACAGATGTTATCAGAAAACGCAGATGGTCCTACATCGGGTATGTCCTACGCGCAGACACCAACAGAATACACCACAAATCTCTTGAATGGATACCTACAGGCAAAAGAGCAAGGGGTAGACCAAAAGAAACAGAAGAACAATACTTAGAGAAAGTAAAACAACCAATATTCATACTATTCAAGAACTGCACAGAATAGCTTTGAACAGATAGAATTGGAGAGATCTGACCTCTGCCCTATGCGCTAACTTCAGCGCAAAAGGAAAATGAATGAAATATGCAGACAGTGGAGAGATGGAGTGAATGTAGGGCAAAGCCAAACAGAGTAATTAGAAAAATTGTGGGATAGCTAGAAAGCATCTCAAAAACAACTTAGCAAAATTCATGTGGTGAATTTTACACCATTGTGGATTCAATAAAAGACTACTAGACTCCAACCCTTCCAAATAGATTGGTGCCCCTTGGTCTCTTTGTTAATCTTGGTTCTGTTATTGTTTCATTGCTTTTTTTTCAATTATTTTCAAAAAATTTGTATGTGTACTAAACAGGAAAGTATTTATTTTAAACCAACAGAAACTAAAATTATCTTAATGATGAAAAGCAAAATAAAAATAATGTCTTCTGGTGGTATAATCCACATAAACATGGGTTGGCTAGGGTACTTTGTAAACAAAATAAAGCACAGAAATAGTTGTATTGCCCAGAGTAGTGAGGTGATTAGTCATAAAGCAAACTACATTGTGGAGAATATATCATCCAAAAAAGAGAAGGTGTTATCAAACTTATATTTGGATTTTTATGTAAAGAAAACACTTCATATAAACTGCATTTACTTATTGCCGTTCAATTTCAAGTCATCCTTCCTCTGTAAAGTATTTGCCAGGTTTTATAACCTATCAGGCTGTGGAAAATGATATAGCCAGATATAGAATGACTTTAACAAATGAAACAATTTTAGCACAACAATTTATGAGCAGTTCAATATCTTTAGTTGTATAGAAGAATAGGGAGAACATTGTGGAATGAGAAGAAAACAAAGAGGTTCTAACAACACTTAATATGAAAAGAGAATTATTAAAGGAAATAAATATCAAGCAAATAAAATATTTTGGACATTAAAAGACACAACACCTTGAAGACCTTACTTCAGGGTAAAGTCGAAGGGATACCAGAGGTAGATATAGATACAAGTGGGAGAGTAACATCACAAGATGGACAGATTAGTCTAGCAGAGTGCACCACCAAAACAAGAGATAAGGATTGTTGGAGGTCTGTTGCAGTCAACCTTCATTGCGGAGACAGCACTTGATGATGATGATCTTTAGTTGTAAAGTTTGTGCTGCAACTAATAATGCCATTAACAGATAAGTCCTACAAATAGTGAATACTGGTAATAATTTAAACACTGATATAATTACATGGAATGAGCTAAACTGAAGAGATGTGATATAATTACATGGAATGAGCTAAACTGAAGAGATGTGATATAATTATATGGAATGAGCTAAACTGAAGAGATGTGATATAATTACATGGAATGAGCTAAACTGAAGAGATGTGATATAATTACATGGAATGAGCTAAACTGAAGAGATGTGATATAATTACATGGAATGAGCTAAACTGAAGAGATGTGATATAATTACATGGAATGAGCTAAACTGAAGAGATGTGATATAATTATATGGAATGAGCTAAACTGAAGAGACATGTTCTAAAGCTCTGGTATCACATTTCAAGTTTACATTGCCTGCATCCCCAGCTCCTTCAGTTGATTTATCTGCAAAAAGTGCTTTACGCTGCACAGAATTGGCTAAAGTGTCTTTATGCTGTAGCCTATCTGGTAGCGGTTTGCCTACAGTCTCTTCCAGTAACAATGTGAGCAAGCTACATGCTATAGCTAGCACTCCAAATATGGTAAATGGGACCGGCTTTGAAGTTTCACCCTGTTGAAGTTGGTCACATTGAATTAAGCACAAATTCAACAAATATGTACAGAACATAAAATATTGTAAGCCTACAACAAAATAAAGAAAATTGTCTATTTTATTTGGAAAAATCGCAATTTGCAATGAGAATTTTGAATAATAGTAATTTAAGCATATCCAATATAGGACATACCAAATCAACTATTGTTGGATTTTTAGACAACACTAATACATTCAATCATATCATCAGTACAATATGAACAATTGGCTTGTGAATCACGAGCAAGTTTAACCAAGTTGTGTTTGTGAGACAAGCCATTCGTCACTCTATTACCATCCAACACAATAAAAATAACTAAGGAATAGAATTCTAATAACCAAAAAATCCAGACAGTATCTGGCATAAAGATGAAGACCACAATGACAAAAATGAGCAGTAAGGATAAATTGAAATGTTATGGGAAAAGAAATCTAATTATTAAAAAACAACATTATGAAGTATAAAATATAACATAATATAAATAGGGACAATTTCTATGTTATGGTCTATTTTCGATCTCCTGGTGGAGTTGTCATAGCTTCCACACTTGTCGGTGAGCATAGGGGTTTGTGAAGGATATGTAATCTGCATTCCAGAGCCAGGTATGTTGCTCTGGTTGAGGTGTAGTCATGTTTATTCAGGATAGTCTTGATATTGTCTATCCACCTTTTCCTAGGTCTGCCCTTAGCTTTGTATCCTGATTCCAACTTGATATGCTCTTATGGGAAGTTGTTAATTCTCATAAGATGTTCAAATCATTTTATATATTGTTTCTCTGTATATTCAATGCAAGATGTGATACCTATCATCTTTCTGATGTTCTCACTGCATATTTTGTCGAGTCTGGTGACTCTAATAGCCTTCCTTACACATTTCATTTAACAAGTTTCAATCTTTCTCTTATGTGTAGATGTCAGGTGCCAAGTCTGGCATTGATAGTATTGTGTTATGATCAAAGGGTCTTTAATGAGAAATGTATACAACACAACAGAAATATTAAATAAAATATAATTAACAAACTAGAGCACCCTCTTAAAGTATCTAGTATTAATAGTAAGGAATTATTGCTTGAAGCTGTAGATTTACACAAGTATGAGTGATACTTCTACAGGTAGCTTGCTGTTCTGTTGAAAGGGGAAGAGTACATATGAGCAAACCCAAATACAATAAAGTTAATCTTTACACTTTTTTAGCATTTGAGTAAATTGTGCTATTATATTCTTTTGACCAGAAAGTAGTGTTTCAGTCTATTCTTATTGTTCTTCAACTTACAAATGAGATCTCCACGTATATTGCTGACTTCTGTATATTTATATTCAATTCAAATAAAATCACCAATTACTAGATTGTTAATATGATTGCAATAATGGAAATACACATATAATTTTAAAAGATATTCATACATTAGCACTTGAAAGTGATTTTAACATGTAATTACAAGTTTATTCATTTATTGCAATTTCTTTTGCCAATAATTTTAATAATTATTTTTAATGGAATTTTGATGTGGATTGATGGAGTTACCAACGTTCTGAAATGTTATAAATATTACTGCATATCAAGCGACCAAACGTGCCATAGCCCGAAAACCAATCGTCTTTCAACCCTGCAATGCCCAACAGCAAAAGCAGAGAAAATACAATTGATTAGTTAGTTAGAGACATAGCGCGAATAAGTACATGAGTACCAGATTTGATTTTATCTTAGTTACATGTCTGGTTAAATTTTCATGACATATCTTGATTAAGCATAAACCTGGCTTTAGTGGAAAAATACCTCAGTTCCTTGATGTTCTTAATATAATATTAAGAATAATTTTGTGAATTTATTTCAATAATAAGAATAAAAGTAACAAACAAACTCACCATAAATACAAACTGTGGTGCCACAATTCCTCCTATTCTTGCTGCCATAGAGCATGCGCCGATACCTATATTTCTGTGGCAAACGAGAAATAAAATGTGTAACTCTTCTAAATATCACAATCAATACAAGCTAACTGCGTGAAACATAACAACAATTAGACTTACGTAAAACACAGGTTTATATATCGCTTCAATGAGATACGACAGACTATAACTAAAACTAGTAGGTAATGAATGAATCGCACACAAGAAATCATAAAAATTACAATACACAAATCACATTCAACGTTTCAACCAAAAGGTCTTTATCAAGACACAAACAAAACATCAAAAGATGACGAATGAAAAAATTATCACAACATCCAACAGAAATAATAACGCACACAGTTGACGAAGTGCTGTACAGAATGCATGGTAACAGACGATATGGATGGAAATGAAGCTAAACTAATAACTAAAACTTCAAAGTACTTACAAGACGAAAAGTTGCAGTGGAATATTTCAATATGACAATCAATACAAGGTAACTGTGTGAAACGTAACAACAATTAGATTTACGTAAAACACAGGTTTATATATTTTTTCAATGAGACACAACAGACTATAGCTAAAACTAGTAGGTAATGAATGAATCGCACACAAGAAATCCTAAAAATTACAATACTTTGAATATGATTTGTGTATTGTAATTTTTATGATTTCTTGTGTGTGATTCATTCATTACCTACTAGTTTTAGCTATAGTCTGTTGTGTCTCATTGAAGCGACATATAAACATGTGTTTTACATAAGTCTAAATATCACAATACAGTAGAAAAAGTTTCAATTTAGGAATTCTATTTCTTCTCCATACATTCTCAAACTCCTGCAGATCAGCAGGATGTTGTCAGGAGAATGAGGTGTAGTGTGTCATGGTTTACAATTTAGCAATGATATCTGCGCATTTTATCCTAACATACCTGACTTCAACATTATCTATAGGTCATTGAATATATATGGAATGGAACAGAAAACTCCAACCCCTAAACCTTCTTTGCCATCTCTTATGGTATGCCTGGTGGGTAAAAGTGTCATTATTATTTTCTCCTTTTTCAAGTCCTGGTAACACATGGGCACACTTAATTTATTATATGACCAGACTCCATTCAAACGTATCAATAAAAGGTAATACTGCAATCGTAATTCTTACAATCGTAATCTGTAAAGGAATTTGACCTTTAGGCTGTGATGTATTCCTAGCTTCGTGTCGTGGGAATTCTACGTCATATGAGCTTAACTTCATGTGATATCACACTGATGAATCAGGATATAACAATGGGGGTGAAAGGAGATGCTTACAGGTCTTAGTTATGTAATGACGTCGGTGACTATAGGAGCCTACAGAGCCTGTATGGTTAATAATGAAATACATTTTTTCAAATCTCTTTGTAATGAAATACATTTATTCAAAGTCTCTTAGGAGTGAAATACATTTTCTCAAAGTTTAATTAGTGATGAAATGCTCAAATTTTATGTCTCTTACATTTTACTCCTTCACATCTTCTAAGTTTCTTAGTAATAAAATACTCATGATTTCTAAATTTCTTACTAAAACTCAGATTTTCTAAATTTCTTAGTAATGAAACACTCACATTTTATAGATTTCTTATTGAAGAAATACACATATTTTCTAAGTTTCTTATTAATGAAACACATTTTCTAAGTTTCTTAGTAATAAAATACTCATACTGTTTAAGGATAAAATACTGCCTCACCTTTTCTAAGTTTCTTAGTGACTGTCCAAATAACATAGCAAAAGATACATTTTGAATTATGCAGAAATAGCTGAATTACCAGAACCTGAAATCAACATGTGTGAGATTTTATCTCCTGAATCTTGGTCACTCAACCAAAAAATGAGAAAATATTCTATGAAATATCAAACACTAAGAACCCCATGACCACTCACACAGAAACAGAACAAATAGATTTATCCCTTCAAATGTTACAAGCACAATATCCCAAAAGTACCTGGACGCATGTGTACGCAGACAGATCAGCAACACAGACCACAACAATTGGTAGCAGTGGAATATACGAGTACATCATGTTTCCAGACAAAACCACATACGAACAATTCCTTGCCACAGTAATAAAATGCACAAATTTCAAGGCAGAGGCAACAGTCATATTCACAGCTGTTCAAATACTCAACAATCAAGAGTCACAAATCACAATCTTCAGTGATTCAAAATCAGTTTTATAAGCAATCTAAAATACTAAACAAGACAGCCTCATTCACAACATTGAACAAAATATCTTTGAATTATCAAGAAAAACTACATTAGTACTACAATGGATACCAGCTCAATGTGACAATCTTGGTAACAAAAAAAGCAAATTGGACCTCAGACCTGTGTACCTCAAAGCTTCAGGGAAGCAAAGTCTCTGCTAAAACAATCTGTGACTTCAGTAAAGGGAATTAAATGGAAACTATAGCCCCGTCATAGCCAAATTGAGCAAGTCATGATATTTCGACTGAGAACCGGACACTGCCATCTATAATCATAATTTTAAATAAAAACACACACTGAGTCGGTATCGGCAATTCTACAGACTGCAACTGAGGAGCAGCAACATAAACACCACAACACATACTACAAGATAGTCCCAGTTTTTCTCTTTACAGAATAACATTCTGGCTCACAAGAGTTTCTCTGCAAAACAAGCTGTGGGGAACCCAAGATGACATAAAACAAACCACTCTATACATGACCAATATTGGACTAGATGTTCAACAATTGATCACAGAAGAAGTGATGAAATACTCAGGTGTTCTAATTTTATTAATAATTAAATAATCTCATTTCTGGGAAGAGAAGTAATCAAATTTTAAATCACAGCAACACTCATATTTCCAACAATTAGATAATCTTGAAGCTCTCATTTGATTTACCGAATGACAGTGGGAAAGGTTTCGGCAGATAAGATCTGAACTGCAGCCCAAGCACCAGATATGCAAGACTTTCCTATCATGGCCATGGTGATTGTCAAGGCTGACAATTCCTGAAGCTTGCCTGAAAATGTACAGTGTAATATACTGTGTTAAAAAAACAAAATAGATTTATAAAATGGGGTTTAAAATGTGAGAATTATAAACAATAAAGTACAGTGAAACCTTGTATGCCATAGTATGTCATTGGTCAATGAAAATTATGAGCTGAACAAAATATTTCCTATGTCTCTGGTCAAAATAAGGAAAACTTACCTTAATTTTTTACAGTTAAATTAAATGTATTGGATGAAATTGACCTTGGACTGTGATTAACTTGGTTATGACTCATATATGCAGCATCCATGAGAGTGTATACTGTTTAAACTTACTAATGTTTTGTGGCCAAGTGTGTATATAAAGCACTTTTTAAAAATCAAAGTGTAGTGATTGTTCTTTAGTAACTTCACTGCAACAATGACCCTCCATGAAGAAATAGGTTGAAAAAGTGGTCAGCAGGAAGATGATTATGGTGAAAGTTCAGAAGAGAATCATTGAGAAGCAAAAACAAAATATTCAAATTGTCAACATTGCAAAACTTGTCAAATTACCACAAAATCCTAAAAACGAGGCAAAAGCAAGTGTCATTGGATAGGTTCCTTTTAAAAAATTGTACAAACGGAAAAAAGATTTCAATAAGCCACAGATAGCAATGATTCCGCTAGTGATAGTGAAAGTCATCTTATATAATAACTCTCCTCTCTTATTGTCTCAATCACATCAGCCCCTACTAGATTTAATTAATAAATTTGATCACTTTATATTAATTTTAAATATATGTAATAAAAATATAAAAAGGTATGTACTGTATTTTATATTAATTATTTTTATATGAAAAATATACTTGTTTTAGATAAATGGACCCCAACGGTATCCAATGCTACTAAAAAGTCTAGTAGTTCTAGGGATAATAATGATAAAGATACAAGTCATGAGAATGTGATGTTTATCCACTGCTTCTTCTGCATTCACTCACAAATATCTAGTTAGCTGGATGTAGTCATGAGAATGTGATGTTTATCCACTTCTTCTTCTGCATTCACTCGCAAATATCTAGTTAGCTGGATGTAGTCGGGAGAATGGAATATGTTGCCATGGTTTACATCTTGACTGTGATATATGTGCCTTTAGGCCGACACATCTGACTTCAGCATGGCTTATGGGTCACATTCACCCTCTATGTGATTGCACAACCAACGCACCCCTCCCCCCCAATAACTTCCTTAGTTGCCTCTTATAACATACGTGGTTGGTAGTGTTGTTATTCATTGCTTCCTTTTCTGGCCCTGACAACACACGGAGATTACATATTTTAGATGTTATAAGCTGATTCTATAACATTCTGACCTGTCAGATAAAGATGTTATAAGCTGATTCTATAACATTCTGACCTGTCAGATAAAGATGTTATAAGCTGATTCTATAACATTCTCACCTGTCAGATAAAGATATTATAAGCTGATTCTATAACATTCTGACCTGTCAGATAAAGATGTTATAAGCTGATTCTATAACATTCTGACCTGTCAGATAAAAAAGTTATAAGCTGATTCTATAACATTCTGACCTGTCAGATAAAGAAGTTATAAGCTGATTTTATAACATTCTGACCTGTCAGATCAATAATGAGAATGGAAAAGCACGCTAGGCCAGATATCAGCATCAGGAAACAAACAGTTCGACGACGACCCCACTTGTTGTTACAGATGAGCACAAATATCAGAGATGGAATCTCAACTAGGCCTGAGATAAATACATTGAGATAGAGGTTGCCTGCCAAGTTTTTACTGTTAAAGTTGAGACCATAGTAAACAGAACTGGAAACAAACCTGGGATAAAAAATTGATTGAGTAATCAGAAAAGTTTGTGGTACACTAGTAATTTAGATTTTTTTTTTGGTATTATCTTGACAAAGCAACATTATTATTCAACATTCCAACAATGCAACATTGTCATTCAACATTGCAACAAAGCAACATTGTCATTCAACATTGCAAGAAAGCAACATTGTCAATAAACATTGCAACAAAGCAACATTGTCATTCTTCTTCTTCAGCGTTCATTCTCAAGCTCTCACTGGATCTCTCTTGCAGAAGGACAATGGCCCAAATAGATTTCCAGCAGGATGTAGTCCAGAGAACAGAAATGCGTTGTGTCACCATTTTATTTGTTCCTATGGCCTGACACATCTGTCTTTGGCAGGACATTGTCATTCAACATTGCAACATGTTATTCAACATTTGCAACAAAGCAATATGTCATTAAACATTATACAAAGCAGCATTTTCAATCAACATTGCACAAAACATGTCATTCAATATTGCAACAAAGCAACATTGTAATTCAACATTGCAACACAGCAGTATTGTCATTCAACATTGCAACACAGCAGTATTGTCATTCAACATTGCAGAAAAGTAACATTGTCATTTCAACATTGCACCATTGCCATTCAACATAGCAACACAGCAGTATTGTCATTCAACATTGCAGAAAAGTACCATTGTCATTCAACATTGCAACAAAGCAACATTGTCATTTCAACATTGCACCATTGCCATTCAACATAGCAACATTGTCATTCTATATTGTAACAAAGCAAACATTGTCATTCAACATTGTAACAAAGCAACATGTCATTCAACATTGCAACATGTCATTCAACATTGCAACAAAGCAACATTGTCATTCAACATTGCAACAAAGTAACATGACATTCAAAATAGCAACTATATATAGTAAATATATCATTCTATATTGCAACAAAACCAACATTATCATTCAACAATGCAACATGTCATACAATGCAGCAACATGTCACTCAACAAAGCAACTTTGACATTCTATATTGCAACAAAGCAACATTGCATTAGCATACATGTCAACTAATTTAATTTTTTTAACAATCTGTACATATTATTTGGTTTCAGCTGTCTGACACAGTATACATAGATTTTTTTTCTCTGAAGCTGATGAATTTTTGGTATGTACTGTAATAAAACAATCTAATACAAAATTTCAACTGATAATTATTCGCTGAAACCTACAGAAAAGTTCACATGTGTGGCAACTGGGGCCTGGACTTTTTATCTAATTCATAGTACAAAGTATGTCTATATAAGAATATACACTGTCTTCTTTCCAGACATGTCACAGGAGGTGACTAAGGAAAGTTTGGGTAAAGGCTAATAACTTGTCATCTGTAAAAATATCCTTGTGGTCACATCTTGTCTCAATTTCTTACTTTTGTCTTCTATCAAATAATTCCCATAGATGATAAAAAGATCTTCCCAAAAATATAATATTGGGTCAAAGGGCATGAGCCCATGGACCGCTGGATCAGCAACCAACCAAACAACCATGAAAAGATGCAGGCTAGTGGACAATGCACCAGTGTCCTTTTTTAGTAGACTCCTAGGTGACTGAATATGTTAGATGTGTTATTACTGCAGATGGGTCAACAAATCTGACAAAAGAATGATGAGATAGCTGATTTAAAAGTGTGTGCTGTATTCCTGGCAGGAGGTGATATTCTTGGGATACTGACACACTGGATTGCCTGTTGCTACTTTCTGAGATAAGTTTCTTATTCAAAGTCTGTGATTGCATTCCTAACTAATGTGTTATGTCCTTTACTATGCCTTGAATAGTTGTTTGCTAAAGACCTTTTGGTCAAAACAGTGATTTCTTATGTTTTTATGTTTTATGTAAAATTACCTTACTTCATGTCTTAACATATTTTGTCATTTTTTATAGTTTTACATCGATCTCACTTATTATCCACACTCACCAGCCAAACATACAGATCATGGTACCCGAAACAAGGTGCCAGCTGCTACATAGATGCCAGTAGGAATATTGTCTCTGTTCATCTTTCCTGATTTGTTCTCTCTAAATATAAAATGTATTATTGTTATAAAATTTATAAACAATTGTGCATTCCTTCAACCTATAAAGAGACAATTAAGTTTGTTAATTAACCAATCATATTCGTTAATTTTCGTTATTCATAGATTTCTATGAATCAATAGTGATTGAATTTTCCCCCACTGCCTCAGCGAATGAAATTGTTCTTGGTCACGTGAGCGTATGAATTTCCTTAATTAACTTCATTGCTCACATTGTGAGGACTTATATGACAATTTCTGGTTTTCAGAAACTTAAAATAGTGATTTTTTATTTAAAATAAACAAAAGCAGTAAAACAGTTTGTCCTGCAATGTTATCTATTCCATCATTTGCAGATGTTGTGCCATTATTTACATAAAAAAGATGGGGGAGATGCTTGGAGACAGATTCTGTCAACATCTGTATGAAATAAACTGCTTGTTAGGGATTCTGATTGTTGCCCACTTCACTGACAGACTTTCTTATTAAATCGTGCTCCTCGGAAAACCAGACTGAGTATGCACGTGAGAACCGATTTATTCACAATTTGATGTCCAACTGCCTTTTGGTCTTAAGATTCATCATTCCTATGCATAGATATCCTGCTGTGTTCTGTTACTTTTCTGTTTGTTTTGTTTTGTCTGTCCCTCAAATTTTCATATTACCATTTATCATTCATCCCCTTATAGACTTTTCACACTTGTGCTATCATTTAGCATTGTGATGTGATCATTTGATCATTGGCAGTGCCGTCGTTTAATTGTCATGTGCTATATTGTGTTATTTTCTAAAGGCCTTTTGGTCAAAACCTCAGATTGTGTGTATATTAGTGGTTAGCAAATTTTCATTACAGATTTTCAATTTTAATTTTAACAAATAAAGCAATGCATCACTTACTTTCACAAATGCCTGCAAACAAAGCAAGTCTGGAACAGGTCTATTGTTAAATTTAGCAGCTTTGATTAATATATTTTCTGCTTCCTGCAAATTTCCTCTGCTCAGCAACCATCTTGGACTTTCATCAATCATCCTGTTTCATATCATTTCAGTATGGGTTAAATTGTAAAACAGGGCGCACATACTTCTGACATAATTATGAAACAAGAATAATAAATAATGCATATCAAGTAATAATATGTGTGCTGCCATAGGGACACATTATCTGAGAGAAATATATACTTTATATTTGGCAAGCTGGACAATAATGACACTGGACAAAAACTTGTATTTCTATCTTTGAATTCATTTCAAATCTCTGGCCAGTTAGGATACAAAAGAATACATTGCCATTTTGTTTACAGATTGGCTGTGATATTTGTCCCTTTTGACCTGACACATTTGACTTCAGAATAGCATATTTGGACCACTTTGTGCATATAAGGAATGATGTACAATCATCGCTAGATGCCTTTTACAAATCGAGTGGCAGGTCAAGATGTTGCCGTTCTTTGCTCCCCTTTGAGACCACACTAATATAATGTGACTGCATGCATTTCAAAATAGATATTTTGAATATTTGTTGGAAAGAATTTAATATGATCAAACTAATAAGAGATAATAACAGAGCAATAATATGGCTATAATACCATAAGAGAAAGTAGTCATACATTGGGCATGGGCTTAATATGAACTATAGACTCCAACTACATCAGTTAAGTGGGTACCAAAGGTAATAGTAAAATAGGAAGAAAAAATGGGGATTATTCACAAAACAATCACCAAGGAGTACATAAAGAGTGATCAAAACAATAAATAAGAACTATCAAAGGTAGAAGAAACTGCAGAGAATAAATAAGAACTATCAAATATAAAAGATATGGAAAGAATATCAAAGATAGATGAAACTGGAGAGCACAATAAATAAAGAATATCAAAGGTAGAAGGTACTGGAGAGAACACTAAGAACTATCAAAGGTAGAAGGTACTGGAGAGAACACTAAGAACTATCAACATTAGAAGAAATTGGAGAGCACTAATATCTACCTTATGTAACTTATTTGCACAGAATGAACACAAACATTTTCATGAAAAACAACAAGATTTGGTTAAAGCTAAAGGACGTAGCCCAACATACAAAGAGCAGAGACAGCAGACCTGGCCAGAGGATACAGACTTGAGGCAAAAGCTATGGGGCAGTCGCTCTGACCTGGAGAAGAAAGTGGACTTCGTCTTGACGACAGGCATGACGGTATAGCATGACCAAAGATGCTGAATGCAGAAGAAGAAGCTAAAGGACATCTGAAGCAGAGGTAGGTCATTGGTTAGTGTACTGGCTTCTTAGTAGTGCGATCAAAGATTCAATTCCCAGTTCAAGTAGAAATGTTTTTTAAAGACCAACAGCTCCTAGGTCGACGCAGCCTAAGGAAATAGGTACCAGATCTTCAGGGAAAGTAAATGGTGGGTATAATGCTGACCAAATCGCTAATTAAAAATATTGTCATAACACCGTATTCTTTGATGTGCCTATTGCATGAATAACAACAAAAGGACACCTGAAAGAAAAATGGATTCATTCTGGAGATGGCATGCAAACAGAAATGATTAATTGATAATCAATTATAAATTAAACAAAAATAATATTGACAGATATAAGAAGAATTGTCAAGAGCATAACGTACCTAGAAAGAAAAACATCTAGAAGACTGTTACTAAAAGCAGTAACAAATATTAAGGAACAAACATGCTTCAAAAAAATTGTCATTTTTTTAGAAAGAGATGAATTTTTTATACATAAGTTGTGAAAATTTGAAACAAATAATCTTACCACCACAAAGGTAAAAGAATTACACTTGCAGATGACATAGCAATATTAAGAATTTTCCAGTCTCGTAGGAAATAAGCCCAGGGTGCCAAGGTCATGAGACCAACAGCCCAGAACCCAACACATCCACAAAATGTCCTCCATTCTGGGGTCACAAACTCCAGTGGAAGAACAAAGTTTACAACTAGGCAACCTGGAAAACCATATGTTAGGATTTTAGTAATATAGAAACACTATGAACAATCTGCAGATTTTTTCAATATTTAAAAGTAACAAACACATAAAAGGAAATAATATAGCAACCCTTCTATTTGGAGATTAAACAGAGAATGCAGAAATGGAGGGCAATAATATATGTCTGGTACCTGACTGAAGTCTAAAATGGAATATAAATGTGGAGAGACCAAGAACCTACAGTTACAAGCAGAAAAACAAGTAAGGGCTACCTGTAATCAAGTCTCATTAACTGATCTCTGTAAAATAATCCAAAAGTGGATCTAACTAGTAGTGACATTTGTACCCTTCAGTTCCAAAGTGTTTTTGAAGGTGAGACATTATCTTGCTGACATATGTTTCACTTGATTCTTGACTAGGAATGAGCATCACTGCACTGGGAGCATTTCTATAAATTCATAGAAATTCAAAACTTGTACCATCGTGTGCTGGTGTGTGTCTTTTTTAGACATGTAGTTCTTAAACTATCTACAATCACTTTATCCTTTGTCTTTATACCATTCTAGAACTTTGCCCTCCATGCAAGATGGTCCATGGCATCATAATCTCATGAGTCAGTATCAATGCCTGTATCATGCATATAGCATTTGCTTACATCTTTGTACCGAAGTAGAGGTTGATCCTGAGATCTTTTCGCAGACTGTAATTCTCCATAAAGTAGATCTTTAAATATTCCTTCATCCTCCTAGTGTGACCTAGCCACCAACATTATCTTATAGTGTTATCCCTTCCTAATTAACTCAGCTCAGTCCTTTTCTCTCTCCATTTTACAGAAAGGAACTATCTAAAGTATCTATGAGATTAAAGTTGATGATATTACAACTGAAAAAGTAATCCTGCTACTAAGGAAGTAATATCTCAAAAACAATTTAAAGTAACTAAGTCCTTTTACTGACCGCCAACAAGAGCTCCCACGAGAAATCTAAGTGCAGCATAAACCTGCCATGAGGGAGCAAAAGATGTTGAGAACCAGAATATGATGAGCAGAGCATATTCTGCAAATAAAACTTTCTTGCGCCCAAAAATATCAGCCATCTGTCCTGTAATCAGAGCTCCAATCAAGACCCCAGCCATCTGAATTGACGTAATCAGTTCTCCAATGTAATTGTTAGTGCAAACCAGATGCCACTAAAATGAATAAGAATTAATGTAAATGGCATATGACAAACACATACACTGGTGAAAATTACATCTTTTTGTGGATTGTAGGATAAATGTAAAAACAAATGCACAAAACTAAGAAGAGAGTGAAATCAAGGCAGGCACACAAAATAATAAAACCCATAACCCGCTATGGTCATAGGGGTGCCATACTGGATACATTAGCACAAAAACTCTCAAAACAACTCTATCCTCAGCCATTCAGACGAGTGTAAAAAACATCACACTCAGACCATTTCTTGATGTTATCAATCCAGGATTTATTTTGTCCTCCCTCTACCCTCGACTGGTCCTTGCAAAATAATTTTAGAAAGTGAATCGTGTCTCGTTTCATGTCCAAACCAAACATGTTTACACCGTTTCACCACTAACAAGATAGGACAGACTGTTATCAAATTTAAGAAAAATACTTCATAAGCAAACTTTCATATGGAAGGAAGAGGTAAAAGAAAATTATGGTGACCAAAAGAAACGTTATGCAGAACAATAAACAGAGAAAGCTTAATATTGGATAGAAGTAATAAGAAAAGAATTAAAGCTACTTGCAACAAATCGCTTATCATGGAGGAAAAATTACTATTGCCCAATATGTCATCTTTGACCCATAAGTAATTTTCTAAGAAAAAATTCAATTTGAAAATACATCAAATTTGGTCAGTCACTGTAAGAGAGATAATGCACATACAAGGAAGTAATGATTGGCTCATAAACCCACCAGAACTAAGGACCTTCGAGAAAGACAAAAATACCAGACATAAATGGTTTGATTGCAGTAACACTATGATCCAGAAAGTGAAAACAGAATTATTAAGTGTTATGAATCACAAACAACTTCAATTTGACATTTTAGTCAAAAGTATTCATAAAGAACAAAACATGGACAGAAGCCAGCACTGTCTGTGAGCACAAAATTAAATGACTAATATAAACATATGATGATGATGTTCCTCCTTCGCAAGCGAAGATGAGCATGGCATGAAAAACATTAAATGCGATGGAAAAAATTTTTATTAAAATTGGTACTTAGCTAATTTCGTTTGAGTTCGTAGATGCCCGATGAGCCAGATTCGTGCACGAAAAGTTCTATTGCAGTGCATGCAGGAGTGCTGAAGGTTCGAGGTAGGAGAATTTTCGGATTTGTCCTTCCGCTCTTGCGCTTGTGGATCGTTTGCAGTGTTCTTTCTTTTTCAAATTTCGTGATGCCAGCAGTGATCTGGGTGTGCTAGGCTGAGCGATCGAGTGCTGTAGTCTCCCAGGAGCTAGGATCGATGCTGCAGTGCTTGAGAGAGCTTTTTTAGCCCTTCACTTGAATGTTTACCTTCGCACAGCTCCCCATAGAATAATCTCTTTGGAAGACACTTGTCTGGCATACGGACAATGTGGCCAGTCCAGCGGAGTTGGGACCTTGTCAGCATTGCATGGATGCTTTGCATACGATAAACATATAGAATACTGGGAGACAATGATAAATGGTTACACAAAAACTATGAGCAGAACTGAGATAGGCCCTATATAAACAAAAACCAGGAGATAGACAGACCATTGGAGTGTATGTGATATTCAGATTACTACCATTAAATCCTGCTACTCTATTTGGCATCACACTTGAGGAGCATTATATCTCTCATTTCAGTACCGTACGGACTATTTACCACAATACTCTTCATTACTACACATAAATATCCCATTGGGCACTGCGTTATGTACCCTTTTGTTTTATTTCACACTGATCCATATTTTTAAATAATTTCGTCCTACATTCTATCTGTTGATATAGGTAATTCAGTTTCATATCCATAGATATTGCTATTTTCTACCTGTTGTGTCTAAGTTTTGTTTTTGATAAGACATTTTGATCGAAACATCTTATTTTAAACATCAAATTTGTGTTGTTATTAATTATCTTTAAGCCTTCATTACCCAGTGTTTTCACTTCACAAAAAGATAAATAAATAATTGTATTAACAATTACACCAGACAAAATGTTTACTATCTTTAAACTTGAAATGTGTGTTGCATGTAGAGGAAAGATCAGGAATGGTATAATGACAAAGGAGGAAGTTATAGCAGTTAGTTCACATCTAAGGGCTGCTCATCTAAGAAGACACACAACAGCACACGATGGCACAAGTAAGCCTGTGACTGCTAGTACATATTGTGGAAAACTCTTTGTTGCTCAGATCAGTCTTGTGTCACATCCATCATCACCATGGATCGTAGATTATATTTCTTATAGCACAACAATACTATTGTCTGGAAAGATGGAAATGTGCCTACTACTAAACTTGAAAATTAAAACTAAGAAAAACCTAAATTAATTAAACATCTCAATGTCAAATTAACTTTTTGCACCAATAAAAATTATAAAATGTATTTCAGAATAGAAACATTAAAATTTTTCAATGTATTAACTTCATTAACAATTCCAAATTAAATTTTATGTGATGTGGACAATAAAAAAAATTAAATGAACAATTCTTAAAGATATCAGTTTCTGCATACAAGTCTTGAAAATAATAAATATAATAACAATATAATAATAATATTTCTATATAGAAATATAGACTATCAACTCTGTCACAATAACACAAAACAGTATAATATAGAAATGTAGACTGTCAACTTAGTCACAATAACACAAAACAGTATAATATAGTAATGTAGACTGTCAACTTTGTCACAATAACACAAAATAATATGAAATAGAACATACTGGTGAGCAATATTCAATTCAGGTCAGTAATTATTACACAGTCTGCAGAGACATTCAGGTTTAAACCTATGCTAATCTATATTACAGAGAGTTATAGGGGACAGGTTATGTAAGGTAATAAAGCATGATCAAGGAGACTATTATGTCTAACCTGATGACATTTATTATCCAAATGATCTATCCAATGACTCTCCACAGATACTTAAAACCACATTCAATTTTACACTAGCACATACCTCAGTTACAATGGACGTGAACTCAGTATCAAATATAATCCTTGGACAGACACTGGTATTTGCACTGCAAACTTCATCACCACTTATAGCTGTTCCGTTCCTATCTAAAAACTCTGTTTGATTGTCTGTTTGCAGGGAAGAGCAAAATAGCTTAGGTTTGGCAGCTGTAAACATTGGAACCAACATTGCCCAGGCCAGGGGCGTCTCAAATAGTGAAACCAAAATAAAAGTTCGAATTTGGAATGGACCAAAAGGTCTAATCTGCTTCAGAACATCCTCATATTCAGACATGGTTCAGATTGAAAAACGTCTTTTCTACGTAATGGTGTATTCTTCCGCGTATAATGCAGGACAGTAAACTATGAAGAGAACAAATTTGTGATAAGAATGGATATTAAACTACATATCCTAGTGACAAAAGAGCAATAGCGCTAATATCTTCATATGGATTTTATATTTTTTCCATCTTACCTTGATTTATCATTTTACCTTGTATTGACAATTACAATAAAAATTCAGCTATTCAACAATAAATGTAAATTAGCATACTAATTATATGTGTGTGTGTGTGTGTAATATATATATATATATATATATATATATATATATATACAACTGCTATTTTTCTGGGAACATACAGGGATATGCCATATCTCCACATTTTTTCCTTGGGAATATTCTTTTCTTTCAGTTCTGTTCATCAGTTTGTAATAGACCAAAAACACCCACAAAAACAACTTGCTCATGAAAAAAAACTAACACAGAAATGATAATGTGAAAGACACATTAGTCAACACATTGGGTTCAGTTTTTAACCAGTTTTGTCTAAAATATTCAACTAACAAGGTCATTTGGACACTACGTCGGTGTAGAAATAAGATGTAATGATCTCAAGTTGACTGATACCCATAAATTTATAATAAAAGATTATTGCCCATTTCCAAACAAAGCTGGTTATCTAGTTTCCCAGTAGAGTTTACCGCTTGCATGGAGATCTGTCCTGTTGTAATCTAAGTGCTCTAATTCGAGCCAACGTCATTTATCTCGGATGATGCAACTTTTATCATAATTTTTACGGCTGATGAATCAAAGTATGGGCAAAGTGGACAACAATCTGAGGCTAAGCAGCCATCAGGAAAGGTAAGTGACGCTGTGTGGATAGGCACATATGATTAATTAGAAGGGCTGGTCTCTAGAGCAGGTATTTATTTTGTGGACTTTCGTGAATGCTAAAGTAGAAAGTATATTTAATGCTGAGTTATTGTGCCGAGACTTGAATTCAGTCATATGTAGAATCTACATTCCAGGTAATACAATTCAGAACCTTGTGTCCACATAGATAAACTAAAAAAAAAATAATGCTTTCCAGCTAAATATTAAATTTTTTACGGCATGACTCACATTTTTATAAATATTTTCAAAGTAATGAATTGTGTTTGTGCCTGTTATAGGTAATTTTTAAAAACAAAAACAACGTATGCCCACCTTTTTTTCCTGGAAAATAAAAACTGTATACACACGTGCACATGCATGTGTGTATATACATATATATAATGCAATTAAATAACAAATATAACACCTAGATTATAAATGGCAACATCTTGTATTCTCATTAATTTCTCCTGTGTGAAAATTTCTAATGTAACAAATTGTAGACAGTATTACTGCATATGGTTGTGTCTGGCTCTATGGCAGCGTGGTACAGAGCGTGTCTGTGACAACCAAGGTACCAAGTTCGAATCCAGTCACAGGCAGCTGTGCATCCGGACGCTCAGAAAGCAATGGCTAACTACGGAAGGTATTTATATTGCCTAGAAAAATCACTGCAGCCACAAAATGCTGGGTTGATGGCTACATCCTAAATAAGATACCTATCTATTTTTTTTCAATTATACGTTTGAAATCCCATTATTAGAAAATTTTGTACTTGTCCTTAAAACAAGGCACTTCTGTTATCTCCCCATTCTTTACCTGCATTTGCTCTCAAGTAAACAATACAAATTTCATGAGATTTCTGCTGGGAAGCATGAAATGCATTGTGCTACTGTTTAATATGCACTGTATAAGCCTAACACATTCGTTTTATACATGCTTTTAATAAGAGTGAGCTTCCTATGGCTGTATCAAATGACACGACAGCCTAGAAAATACCTTAATGATGGAAATTATGCCAGGCCAAAAAAAGAGATGTAAACTATGAAGAAGCTTGACACAAGATATCAAAGACCACCTGAACATAACACACACAGAAGCAAGAAGATTGATAGTGGAGTTTCTAAAGCTATGACGACTGCTATATCCTGTGCAGGATATGCTACCTGATGATTTTGGGCCTCCCTAGCCTGGAAAACAAATGCACAAAACTAAGAAGAGAGTGAAATCAAGGCAGGCACACAAAATAATAAAACCCATAACCCTCTATGGTCATAGGGGTGCCATACTGGATACATTAGCACAAAAACTCTCAAAACAACTCTATCCTCAGCCATTCAGACGAGTGTAAAAAACATCACACTCAGACCATTTCTTGATGTTATCAATCCAGGATTTATTTTGTCCTCCCTCTACCCTCGACTGGTCCTTGCAAAATAATTTTAGAAAGTGAATCGTGTCTCGTTACATGTCCAAACCAAACATGTTTACACCGTTTCACCACTAACAAGATAGGACAGACTGTTATCAAATTTAAGAAAAATACTTCATAAGCAAACTTTCATATGGAAGGAAGAGGTAAAAGAAAATTAGGGTGACCAAAAGAAACGTTATGCAGAACTTTCTAATTTGTTACCACAAGTGAGTGTGTCAGCTCTTCCCCACAACACCTTACCACATACTGTGCCTTTGAACTTTGCAGGCCAAAACATATCCCTGGGTAGCAGTCTCAGGAGTGGAGGTGGTAAGCAGGGATTTGGACTTGTGTCAACTATGTCTATCTCATACGAAGTGTTTCTTTGCCAGTAAACTGTCTTGTACAACTATTTGGTGAACTGCCCTCCTGTACTGAATTACTGTATTTAACTTTTTGCATTTGTGAGCAATAACACCTACAATAAAGCATTACTGTCACATTTTACTAACATAACCAATAAATAACAAATATAATCTCAATTAGAAATAACACTGTCTACTTGTTATTGTTTTCCATTTTCAATTCAGGTTTCAGTACAGGTTTGTTATTATATTATAATTCACCTTTTTGGTTGGTTGTGTTTATTGTGTGTCTATTGGAGCGTAATGTGGAAACAGTCCTTGTTCCTTTGGGTTTTTTAAATTTCTAATTGACATTATTTTTGCTATTTATTATTTATATTAGTAACAAGTGGCAATAATACTTTATCATAGGTGTTATCATTTCTTATTTTTTTTATTGCAGCACTCTCCACTTTGTAGGATATCCTCTGATAGTTTGGTTATTATTTATATTCATTTGTGAGCCTGGTTCTGGTATAGAAAGTGCTTGATTGTAGAATTTGATTAGGGTTGGTTGCCCTCTTAGATTGGGTTTCCAGTCACTGTCAATTTCTGAGTGAAATGCTGTTAATAGGTGTTACTGAACAACTTTTTGCAAATTTTAGAAAAATTAGACTGAAATTATTCATCTATGTTGAAATTTAGCACTCAAAGTAGCACTCAAATTAGAAATCATATGTCAAACACCAAAATTAGAAAAGAATTGAGGCAGTGGTGTTTATAATCATTAATCCACTTCTGTGTTTACTCAGAGGAGATGAAAAAAAATCTAGTATAAGAAGAACAACACAAACACAGAATCTGACAAGAAGTTGAACATTAGTAAACTGTTGTTATAGTACTATCAAACAAACCTAAAATAAATGTAATAACACAAAGAGAAATAACCATCAAACAAGTGCAAAGTATCTCTATTTGGAACAAATAGTTATAGAGAATGCCCAGTGTTAAGTTGAAAATAGATCTAAAGTTGAAGTGATGAAATAACACTGCACGCATTATGTAACCATCAGGAAGTATTTCATCATCATCATAAGGCGCCATGCCAGCTGGCGTAGGCGGTCATGGCTCTCCACAGCTCTCTTTCCACAGTATTATGTATCAAGGTTGTTGTTTCCCTGCCTTGCCAGGTTGTTAAACTGTCTAATATTTTCTCAAGTTCTCACCCTCTGTCTCTGTTGCCTTCAATTTTGCCTGTTGTGACTATGTTCTCCAAACCTGCCTGTCTCATGAAGTGGCCAAAAAAAGAAGATTGCCTTTTTCTTATATTATTGATTAAGGTCTGTTTTGCAATTGACTCTTTCAACACCTTTACATTAGTTTTTCTGTCTAATGGTATTCTCAGCATTCTTCTATAGAACCACATCTCTATTGCCTCTAATTTCCAACTTTCCTGTTTGTTTATTGTTAGGAAGTATTTAGCTGCAGAAAAGAATAATCACCAAACATATATGGTCTACAATACAGATTCATAAGCCATACAGTTGTGGAGGTGCCACATTTTGGAAGCATCAGTACACAAAAGACCCTCCAAACACTTGTCCTCAGCCTCTTCTCATTCCACACATAACTGTTCCTTACAAAATTGTTTTAGAAAGTAAGTCATGTCCAAATCAAGCAAATTTACGGCACTTCAATACCGACAATAGTTGTTCATGATTTTTTCTTCTTGTTCTTTCGTTCACTTGAAACATGTCTATATCTGTAATTCTGTCTCCTTAATAAAACTCACTGTCTTTTGTAGTTCATACAGTGTCCCATAGAGTTTTGATTCCAGTGTTGTTTCCTCTGGCCAATATTTCTGCCTCAGCGTTTCATGCTCAGAACACTCTTGAAGTTTGGCACTCTGTGCTGCCTGTCCACATGGCCGTGTTGCCAATCTTGAACTTTGTATACATGTGACTGCGGAGTCGGTTGTGTCCTGTTCTGAGACGTAGAATTATAACTTGTTCTGGTCTGTTCATAATATGATAGTCATCTTGTGTTGGTGTTTGTGGCTTTCTTATTGACTTGATCATCTGTTTTTTCTGATGGTAGGTGATTAGTATATCTGGTTGGTCTTCAGCAGCACCTTCCTTAGCCAGTTGGTCTGCTTTTTCATTTCCTGGTATTCCACAGTGAGAGGGTATCCACTGTATGGTTACCCTATACTGGTAAGACAATTCGCTAAGAATATTTTTCAAGTCTGTTAGTTTTCCAGACTGGAGAGCTTGAAGCACTGACCTTGCATCTGTCAGGAATACCACAGGCTGTTCCACGGGCACAGAGTTGGAGTTCAGCAGTTTTTTAGCTGCCACACTAATTGCCTGGATTTCTGCATCATAATTATTGCAGAATTTTCCTGTTGCTGTTCTGATGGTATCTCTAGGCTTGTGTGGATATACACCTATATATATTGTGTCTATATATACACCTGCACCTCCATTCCTCACGGCATTCTGTGCTGACCCATCTGTGTATACTCTGACCCATATATCTTGTGGATATTCCTCATCCAGGAAACTACGGGTGACTGTCCTTCGCTGCACACTGTTCTGTTCATCCTCGCTTAGTATTCCTTTCACATGGGTCTTAATGTATATTGGCATTTCATGCCTTTCACTCCACGGGGTTTGTTCTGGTACAGGCCTTAAGGGGCTGCCAACTTCAGGTAGGTCTGTAAGTTGTCTGTGGAGTCGTTTAGCTTGATGGATAAAGCTGCTTCTTTTCAGTCGCCCCATTGCTAGATTTTGGAATATTTCCTTCATTGGATGACTTGGCATACACTGAAACTTTTCTGCTTGAATTAGTACTTTTGTGTCTCTGCGTTCGCCAAGTGTTTGCATTCTTCCCATTTTCTGCATCTCTGCTATGGGTGTTGATTTCATTGCTCCCAACATTATTCTAAGTGCCTGGTTTTGCACTTTATCTAGATCTTGTAATGTGGTGTTTGATGCAGAACACCATGCAGCTGAACCATATTCCAGGTGTGGTCTTATGCCTTGCTTAAACTTTACTGAGTATATTCCCACTAGCTCCCCATGTGGTTCCACTTAGTTTTCTCAGGATAGCTAACTTCCTCCTGGCTTTTGTTGTTGTTTTGTTTATGTGCTGCTTCCATATCAGTTTATCATCAAAAGTAACTCTGAGGTATGTGGGTTGTTTGTCTTCTTTTAAGAGTTCTCCATCTATCTTGATATGACCGGCTTTTTGTTTTGGTGAGAGGGTAAAGAGTGTAGTTTTGCACTTATCTGTGTTAATGCTGACGCACCATCTATTTGCCCATAAGGTTAGAGCATCGATAGCTCTTTGTATTTGTTTAGTGGCCACTGTCGCATGTTCTTCCGTGCACCATATCACCAGGTCGTCAGCATACATTGCCACTTTGATCCCATGTGGTAGTTCAGCAACTAGGTCATTGATGTAAACCAAGAAAAGTGTGAGTTACAGGACTCCTCCCTGGGGGACTCCATAATGCAGTAGTACTTTCTTGCTCTTGCGACCATCTAATTGTACCCTGGCTCTTCTATTATGCAGGTATGCTTTTACCCATTTGTACATTCTTGAGCTAACCCTGCAATTTCGCAATTTCTTTAGGAGCCCTTCTTTCCAGACCTTATCAAATGCTTTCCTGAGGTCTATCCATGCTGCTAGTACCAGTTTCTTTTCTTGGAAGGCATCCTCAATCTCTTGGGAGAGGTAGGTTGCCTGAACTTCAGTAGAGTAGCACTGTCTGAAACCTGCTTGCTGTGATACCAGAAGGTTTTCACTTTCGAGGTACCACTGCATCCTAAGATTGATAATGCGTTCCATTGTTTTACATAGACAGCTTGTGAGGTTGATGGGCCTGTAGTTGGAGACTTGTTGCCATCTTTTCCTGATTTGAGGAGTGGTATCATTATTGCTTCTCTCCACACCTGTGTGACATTACCTGTGGACCAGCTTGTGTTAAAGATCTGCAGTAGCTTTGCTCTTGCTGCAATTCCCAGGTTTCTAATCATTTCATTGGACACTCCATCAGCTCCAGGGGACTTTTTCATTTTGAATTTGGATATTGCATGCTCCAGTTCTCTCATTGTGATTGGTGCCTCCATGACTTCAGGTATTGGTTCGCCTTGTCCAATGTTTTGCTGGTTCTCTCGAACCTCCTGTTGTTTGTCTGGGCTGACTTTGATGTTATTGCCTTCTGCAAAGGAATCTACAAAATAATCAGCTGCATGTTTACCTGTTAAAATGTTTCTATCTTTATAAAGTGTGATCCTGGTATTTCTCCCTGTACCTTCATCATTTAGTTGTTTTACAAGTTTCCATAATTTCCTAGTATCTCTTTCTAGGTTCAGCGACTCTGTTTTTTCTTTCCAGCTGCTCCATCTGGCTTGTAACTTGGCTCTTTGAAATTTAGCCTTTGTTTGCTGACATTTGTTGTGATGTTCTTGGCTAGGTCTGTTCTCGGCCTGCTGTCTAGATGTTTCCATCTCATTTTGCAGCTTTTCCAGTTCATTATTCCAGTAGGGTTTGTAGTTTCTTGTGTGCCCCCCTGGGTATGGTTTTACTAGCAGCATTTAGTATACATCTATTAAATTCACTCACTGCTCTATTGATATCTTTGTCCAAGTTCATGTCCTTAGCTAGAACACTGGTTAAATGCTGGTACATTTTCCAGTCTGCCCTCTTATAGTTCCACCTAGTGAGCGTGTTGCTGTCCTTGGTAAATTCATTGTGGATTTCCAGAAATACTGGTCTGTGGTCACTACCCACAAGCTGCTTTCCAACGACACGTGTGATGTTCCATTCCAGGCCTGGTGAGTGGAATGCCAGATCTGGTGTAGAGGTGGTGTGCCATGCTCTCGAGTAGAAGGTTGGTGAGTCTGCTGGCTGGTTAATAAGGATGAGATTATTTTCATCCTGCCAGCTCTCAAGTTCCTCACCTCTCTTGTCAATATGATCGTAGCCCCAGCTCTGAGAGTGGCTGTTGAAGTCACCACACACCATAAGTCTCTCTTTAACTGGAATTGTGTCTAGTGCCAATGGTTTATCATTTGGGTTAGTTCATGATAACTTGCAAGTTTGCTTATTGTGCTGCCTAATTAATATATTTATTTACATTCTACATAACCGATTTTTAACAGACATCTGTAGCACTTATATTCACTAGTCTGAATCCATCTTTCCATGTCTGTTTGTATCCAGCTCTCCTATTCATACAAAACAATAAATAGTAATAGCGATATGTTTAAATTGATCTTTACTGTAATGGGGATCTCACTTTTTCAAACAATATTCAGCTTTGCCATGGCATTCATTACCAACTCGAATCTAAACTTGATCTTATTTCCTGAATGACAGTTGTTATTGTTGCGTTCGCTCCATTGTAATCAGCGCTGTTATCCATGCGATTTCTGCCTGGAGCGTGATTACGTTGTGCCACCATTATGAGCCTTGTAGGCCTAGCACATCCGATTTCGGCATGCCTTGGCAGTTCGGGTGTGCTACCCTAGCCTGTGACAGCCTTCCTATCTGTCGCCAGGCATGTGGGTGTGTAGTGACTCTTCGCCAAGACGATTGTCGTTCACGTCTGTTTCACATGAGGTGTTCCACTGTCTATGAACTTCTCGTGTAATTGGACGTACTGTGCCTGTGCCCATCAGATACTCAACCGTATCTCATCCGCATACCTGGTTCCATAAGAGGAAGAACTCAACAGAAGAGCTGGACCCTGGCTCTTTCGCCTTCTTAGCCGAGGTGTCGTAAGTTCGAGTCTCACACCACATGTTTGGGAGCAGGGCGTTCTTGAGTTGAGTGACCTTGTCCCAATAGCGCCTGAGCCCATCAGGTACTGAACCCTTTCTCTCTGCAAGTGTATTTCCGGTATAGGAAAGCTTGACAGTAGAGTTGGGCCAGGGCTAAAATCGTTGTCCCTTTTGTGCCTGAGCCCATGGGTACGGAACCCTTTCTCTCTGCAAGTGTACTTCCGGTATAGGAAATCTTGACAGTAGAGTTGGGCCAAGACTGCCATAGTTGTCCCTTTTTTGCCTGAGCCCATCGGGTACAGAACCCTTTCTCTTCGTGAGCATATTTCCGGTGTAGGAAGGCTCGACATTAGAGTTAGGATATGTCTTCTTGCTTTGCCGGACGCCCATGATTGGGTCTGGGTCTCTGCCTATAAGGAGCACAGGTAATTAGAAGCTCATCTCAAGCAAACAGAGCTTGTAGTTCCCATTTCCTTTTCACTTTTTATTTGTAGTTGGCACTACCCTCTGGCGCTGTTCTGCCCTTTCATTGTAATCAGTATGAAAACTATTCGTCTCTTGCCATGCATCTACATTTTTGTATCTTTTTGATTGGCCGCCCCTCTAATTTTCGGACTGGACTGACTAGCGTCACTGTATGTCGACAATGCCGCTGCATGTGTTGGTGCTGATGGTGTCTGAGATATTGTCTGTCTCTTATGCAGACAAATCTCTTTCGATCTTCATTCTCGATATTCTCGGACACAATCTCCAAATGATTTAGCCAGAATCAGCAAGAGCCGCTTTATTTCTGTTTCCAGTATGCACCGCGAGGAGGTACATTTGGGATCTTGGTTATCTGGTAACCCTGGGTCTGCCGAGAGCGTTGCGTTCCCTTTGCACCCCCTGAATGACAGTCATTGGGGAGATACTTGAAGGTGATAACTTCTTTCAGTTTGTGACAGTTTAGACAAATGTTCTTTGGATCTTGCTTGATAATGATAATCACATATATCTTGCTTTTATCAAGCCAATTTCCATGCTATATTTCTGACTGTCTTCCAACTTTGAGGTGCGTAACTGGAGTTAAATTTCAGAACCAGCCAAGGGATAACATCATCAGCATAACGCACGTTTTCATTGTCATGTGACGTATTCCTTCCAGAATGCTGTCTTCCCAATGAACTCTCTGAACCCCTCTCTGTCTTGGGCTTGCATTTTCCAGCAATGTATTCATGTTATCTTAAATGTTGTAAGTCCATTGTCTTCTTGTTCTGCCCTTTCTCCTCTTCCCAGGTATTCTTCCCTCCATTATTTGTCTTGCTAAACAGGTGTGTCTTTTTATATGACAAAAGAAGGTGTAGTTATCTTTTTGTTATTGTGTTTAGTAACCAACACTCTGGAATCTTCAATGTGTTTATAATATCTGAGTTTATCTTTTTTTCCCTTTCATGATATTCTAAGTATCTTTCTGTAGCATTTCATCTAGCATTTCATGGAAGATTAAAGCTTCTTGTCAAGGCATGACTCTTTAAACCTAAGACCAGAGTCTATGTTAGTCACATCAGGCTATAATAACTATTATCTTTGTGTGGCCTTATGGACTGGGACAGAATTAAAGAACTGTGTGTGTAATTATTGCTAAAGGAATTCATTGTGTCAGGTGTTTTCTGTGCTGAGTGTTCCTTTGTTTAAGTGGCTGGAAAATAGTTGGTCCTGAGAAGGACTAAGCGACCAAAAGTCATGAAAAGGACCCAAAATTCCAAAAAGGACTAGAGGTTCTGTAAAGAATAGGTTTGTCTTGGTGTTGACTAGAGAATAACCGGAGGAAGTACCCTTTATGTAACAAGCTCTGAGAAGGGTTGATGGAGTCTTGAGAGGGAGGGCCCTGAATGAAAACTCAGAGGGAATAATATTAGCCATAAAAGGACTTAGTAGGAGGAAAGATGATTTAGAGAGAACATTAATAATAGCAGAAACAAGATGAAAAATATGTACATTACTGGACAGCTAACACAAGCACAGCACTATAACAACCCACTTACATGTATCATTTTTTTAATCCATCATTTACTAAACTGTAGATTATAACTTTTGTTCTGTGGCATCTGTCTACTAGATTGAGAATACCAGGCAGAAAGATTGAAGATAAGAGGATGTCAAAGAATTAACTACCGGTAGGTAAAACACATGCAAGAACAACAGCGTCAAGACGCAGAGAAGAGAATGCGTGAACAGGGCACAGTTAAGTGACAGTCATATTAAAATATGTACTCACTGCGCAAAACTGAAATCCAATAGGTGAAGCTTCAAACAAGGTAATAACATTTTGCTAATTGTACGAAACACACATAGGCACACACACACAAATTGACGTTTCGACCGAAAGGCCTTTATCAAGGATCACAAAATGTTTGTGATCCTTGATAAAGGCCTTTCGGTCAAAACGTCGATTTGTGTGTGTGTGTGTGTCTATGTGTGTTTCGTACAATTAGCAAAACGTTATTACCTTGTTTGAAGCTTCACCTGACAGTCATATTAGTTAAACCTGTTACGACAGCATGGTACAGTTATCTCGTCTTGGTTTCATTACTGCGGCACACTCAACCTTGTCAGATATCCTCTGAGATTTTGGTTATTTATATCATATGACTCCAACATATCTATATAATTACTATGCTGATGAATATAGGATGATTAGTAAAATCTTCCCATCTATAGTTATAATCATACACAAATATACAAAACAATACCCTACAACTTTGACTATTAAAATACAGACTAACTCAGATAAGCCGAAATCTTCTGGGAAAAAAGATAATATGCTAGGTGTAACATATGTATGCAGCAGATAGATGTGTGTGTGTGTTTATATTCAATAATCTACGACCATGTATAATTCTCAAATTGTAATTCACTTCATGGTTCACTGATACAGTAAAATGAGGTCATCCCTGCTTGTTGTTTTTAATGTACTTATTTATTCAATGCAGGGAGACAGTGTCATGTGTGATAACATTTATTTGTTTCATTCATTCTCAAGCTCCCATTTGATCTCTCTTATAACAGGGCAATGGTACTACTAGATTTTTAACTGGATGTAATCTCAGTTTTATTTATATCAATGGCCCAATTCATCCAACTTCGGCATGGTAACTAATATGTTGAGTACTTCCACTAAATGGTGGGCATCTGCAGCCATATCATTAGTAGGCCTGCATTACAAGAGAACTAGTTCCCATACTGTACATTGGATACCAACCTGAAAACTAACCAAGGTCAAGCATGCTTGACTTTCGCTGTTGCAAATATCCTATTGATGAAATAAAGATGCCAATAAAACAACTTCAACATACCGGTACTTCAGAGTTGTGTCACTGCATTTAAAAACTTATTAAAGAATGTGTAAAGCAATAAAGCACTCAAGTGAAGTCACAAGTACCAGTCACAGTCCTGTTGTGAGTGTTATGTGTGATTGTATTGTGCAATGGTGATTGGTTACGAAGTGACATGGGCAAACACACAGGTGCTCAATGTCCCTCAACAAATGTTGAAGATATACATGTTGATAGTACACATGGCTTATTGGTTTGACACACTCCTCAATCTGCTCCAAACATGTGCAAGTTTACCCAAGCCACATTTAATAACAAGCTTTCTCAGTTAAATTCTAGCCATTCTGAAACCCACATTCAGCGGTTTCTCAATTAAAATAACACACTTCAGTACATCCCCCTTTATTTATCTTCAATTCACAAATTGCAGATGTGAATGCAAATCTATCTAGTTATATCTACCATAAACACTAATACATACTTGGTAGCTGATACATGGGATAATCAGAAGGTTGGTAATAACTATAGATTCTGTACACTTATATCAACACTGGTTTTGATTATACATCAATACTCTCTGGGAAAATCTATAGGTACTCAGTCTCCTCAAGCAAAAATTAAAGCATATGCATACTGATGGCTCCTGTGGCTTGCTAGTTGAAAAAATTCCTCATTCTGCCCTGTCCTATTTGTGCCACACTGATATACCAAATTCTCCCAAACATACCCTAGATGCACCATCTATAGTAGTGTCTACATTCAAAAAGCGCATGCCAGGCAACCACAAAATGTCTCTGTTATTCATTCTCAATTTGTCAAATATAGGTGCATTCATTTCAACACTAATTTAATCTCTTGACACATGGACTGAAAATCAATCATGATAAACTGCCTTAGTAAATGGAGTAACTGTCTTAGTAAATTTCTGTGATGAGGTGCAGAAAGGCATGTATTCTCAAGGTGAACAAAAGAACCAGAATAAGGACTAATTAAAGACCTCACTGAAAACTTTCAGCATAACTTCTTCTTTTTTTCTTTCGCCTGGAACATGCCTATATCTGAAATTTTGTTTTTTTCTATAAATGTGACTATTTTGTAACTCATACAGAGGTAGCATAAACTATGATACAAGCAAATATGCTAGACATAACAGAGGAACTAGCACTCTGCAATCACAAAAATGTGCTGAATCCTGTGGAAAAAATGAGAAATGCAGCAGACCAAAAAGTCATTGACAAATCAAACATCTAAAATTATCATCCCATGCCCAGCCTGTCAAAGGACCTCTGCAGCCAGAATAGGGTTTATCAGCTATCTACAAACTCATAGACCGTAACTTTATAGCTTTAAGCAATAATCCCCAGGGAACTCCTTAAATGCACTAACTATAAATTCCCATCCAGATTTGCCACAAGGGCAAACAGATCCATCTGTGAACACAAAATCACATTCCTTGGCATTACCAGATATAAGTTTGTCCATTTCATGGCCTGCTTTTCCATTGCATCAATCTCTGCAAAGAGTAATTATAACCTTGAGGAAATGTGCTACTGTCTCATCATTCTGAAACCACCTCCTTTTAGTACGGTTAAGACTGTATGTTCATCCTGAGCCATTCAAAACAGTTGAGACTACCAAATCTCATCATCATGTCCCATGCTTGATAGTCATTGATCTCCACAACACTCTAGAATGCTTGCACATGTCACTAAAAAAGGCCGGATAACTTACTCAAGACCACAGAGAATTCAAGAGATTCATAGTGAAGACTACGTTCTGGAAAGAATGTCGGTATGTCACCTGATGATGATGATGATTCTACACATTATCCTCTCACAGTGTGCCCAATAAATGAAGACAATATTTTTCTCTTGTTAAGAAATTTTCTTTTGATGTCAATTTCCCTTAGTACCTCCTCAAGTTTTTCTAGCTATCCATGGGACTGTAATCATATTTCTGAAGAACCACATCTCTATGAACTATATTTTCCTACTTGTTTATTTATCCATTGTCCATGATTCACTTCCATAACTAATATATAACCAATAAAAAACAGAACAGAAGAAAAAGGAATTAATTCAAAAATTATAAATAAAGTACTCCGATCAAGTATCTGTATATAAGGTATATGGGGAAGACGGATGTCTATTATTAGGCTTTAACAAAATAAAGAAGAGACAGATATTGGTTGATGCAATAAATAAACATGTTTAGAAAATCATGATCCAAAGGTCAGAGACATTCTGCAAAATTTGTCTTATGAAAAGATGCTTTATTTGATGCTTTTGTTGTATTTTAGAATAACTCCCATTGTCACAGTTACTACTCAACATTATAAAAACAAAGTCTTGTTCTGAAGGCAAAAACATAGGATGGTCTGCTTAACAGGCTTCTTTAGCGCTGAAGGGATCTGCTTAACTGGCTTATTTAGCAGTTCAACGGTTGAAGGGGTATGCTTAACTGGCTACTTCTTTAGTGGCTGAAGGGATCTTCTTAACTGGTTTCTTTAGCTGCTTGACAGCAGACATAAGGAGTTAAAACAACAAAAGGCACATTTCTCCCAGCCCCCCCCCCCCCAATTCTACAGCTGTGTCAGTCCTGTCATTTGCTTTTCTATTGTATGAGTGCAGTGTGACTCATCAGTCACACTCAACTCTGTGATTCTAAAGATCAAGATATATTTTTCTATTCATCAAAAAGTTAAACTTATAGTAAGGAATATCCTTTTGGCAGAGGATGTTACATCCAATTTGGTTATCAGAGTGTATGGCTGTGAAAAATAATGGAGGTCATGGTTCTAATTATCCTGCCAGCAAAAGTTTTTAGGAAAAAAAGGAAATTCAGGTGGAAAGAAAGAGGATAAATAAACATTTCTTGAGACAAGCATATACTATATTGCATCATTATTGCATTAAAAATATATCTTTTTTTTTTAGATGCAGTCAAGTATGAAAATACCCATTTACTCAAGTTGCAAGACAATTCAGTGCCATTAGTACAGACTTGTTCAATTTCCATTAGTCTCAAGAATTTTTAATTTATCCTCTTGCTTCCTACTTGAATTTACTTGTATAAGCAATTATTTGAAGCAACATTGTACCACCTTTATGTTATTTATGTTTACAGGAAGACCTATTAGCCCTTTTAGTATGAATATGGATGTTATATGTTTGTTACTGAGGATACTTTAATATTTGTACGGGATGTTTGTTGTTGTAATAGTCCTTGTCTCAATTAATCCGCTCTCAGTGACTTGAGTACACAGTTTGAATGTCTTGACAAAATCACATCTTGTTTTGGAGATGCAGTTAGTCAAGTAAGGAAAAACCCATTTACTCGAGTTGCAAGGTGATTCGGTGCTGTTAGAATTGACTGGATCAATTCCTGTTAGTCTCAAGAATTTTTAGAAAAAAGTTAACTTTTACAGTAAGGAACTGAGGACAGGGTCCAATATGGTTATGTTTAAGCGTACAACCATTTAAAATAGCAACGGTTGTGGTTATTCTGCCACAACATTAGATGTTTATTGATTTGTTATAGTATACCTTGTAGTGAGATAATTGACAGTACTGCAACAGAACTAGGGGCTATATTAAATTCCAATAAAATTGAAAACATTATAATTTAGTGTAAATGACAATTCTGCTTACCAACGTTTTGACTAAAAGAACTTTATCAAGAACACACCATAGCACATAATTCACAATGAATAAAGGGCAGCACTGCTAATGATCATGGTAATGCAGCTGCTAAAATAAAAATGTGATCATGACAAGTCCTTACTTGTCATGTGCTATAAGCATATTGTGTTCTTAATAAATACCTTCTAGTCGAAACGTAAATTCTATTATTTCTATTTTCCTGTGAGTTTCAAGTATAAACCTTCGTTACCGTGTTTGACTTTCAATTTCTGCATGAGATAATCATAACCAAGTACCAACAATGAGTAACACTACTTTTAATTATCTACAAAAATTATTAACAATAAGTGAGATAATCGAAGGAGGGTAGTAAAAGTAATTCGTTACACGCCAAGAGACACACAAGACTCTTATTCCAGAATTTTTAACATGAACTGATTTTTTCCCCCTCAGGTAACCTAGTAAGTTGCAGGACATGTAATTAATTATCGAGTTTTTAAGGCAGGCTGTAACTCTTACCACCAGTCTGTCGAACTGAAGTCGGTAGTCACCTTTTATAGATTAGATACATGAGATGGCGTGTATACTATTATTAGTTTAATAATAATATTAAAATTTAAAAAACGTCTGATGATGCAATACGTTAACATGCTTGGAAAATCATGGTCCAAAGTTCAGAAAGGTTCTGCGAAATGTGTTTTGTGAATTTGTCATGCTTTATTTACACCATTGTCGTATTTTAGAGTAGCCTCCCGTTGTTTCAGTCATCAACAGAGAACTATGGAGATTAGAAAAGACAAATAATATTATTCTATAGGGCCTATATTTTATGATTTTTTGTGATGTCTTATTTATTGTCCACGCTTCACTTCCATATGAAGAATGTTACACATTCCTTGGACAGCAAAGATTACTAATGAAGAATGTCTTAGAAGGATGGATGTGAAAAGATGCATTATTGATAATATACGAAAAAGACAGTCAACATTTCTTGGGCACATAATGAGAAGAGGAGACATTGAGAATATAGTGACAACGGGAAAGATAGAAGGGAAAATATCTAAGGTAAGACCGAGAGAAAAGATATTGGACAGTTTGACTAAATGGCTTCGATTGACGACACCAACATAGATTATAACATATATGAGAGATCGATGCACATGGAGAAATATGAACGCCATTCGGCACGGCACTTGATGATTATATATTTTGAATTATATATAATAATCCCATAACCTGTCAGGTATTGCGACATTTGATGTTGAAAGGTCTCCACGCATTTCTATCCTCTACCATCCTGATGAGTTTGGGAACTTCACACCCTATTCAGTCCTTGATAGTATCCATGAGTCTTCTTCTACCACCTTGTTTTCTTGCTGAGAATCGAAAATATGTAGACCCTACTCACTGCACAAAACTGAAATCCACCAGGTAAAGCGTGAAACGGGGTAATAAAGTTTTGCTAATAACACGAAACAAACATAGGCACACACACAAATCGACGTTTCAACCGAAATGTCTTTATCAACGATAATATATACATATAAATCAAAAGCGACAAGTAAGGACGACACAACTTGCGTTTACATTGATTTGTGTGTATGTGCCTATGTTTTTTTTTTCATGTTATTAGCAAAACTCTATTACCCCGTTTCACGCTTTACTTGTTTTCTTTCAATCTCCACCGCCGAACCTTGAAGAGATCTCAAAATGATAATGTATACAACCAAACATAATTATCCTTTTTTTTTTTTTTTACTATCAACAGATATATTCCAAAAGACTGCTTTAGTGCTCGTGTTTTGGACGGAGACACCGTGGCGTATTGGACTATTATTAAAACTTTGGAATTACTCGGAGAGATAGTAAATGGTATTAATATGTATGATGCGGAGGATAGACACTCAATGGGACACGGGATCCATCTTCATACACACCCGTCGCCATTTAACTAATATTTGTATGCCCTTGTGTGTATCATCCTCGGTTAAGAAAATAACTAATTCTAGCAATATCATTAAAAAGATCGCATGCGGAAGGTCTGAACAACCAAGCCAGCTAGCGTGAAAACTCCTAATAGATGACATGCATATAAAGTAACGTATATTCTTTCGTAGAAACCCCCACTCATGTTTCTGCATGCTTCTACATCTTAATAGATTATGGACTCGGCCTACTAACTTTGTCACAGACACAAGTCGATAGATTGGAAAAAGTCCAAAATGAGGCAATGAGAGCGGTACTGGGGTGTACTAGAGATACGCCCATCTCTGCTATGAGATTTCTGCTTATCTCCCCAGCATTAGAGTGCGACATCAGGTAGCACAAGTTAAGTCGTGCCTTAAATTGACATAATACAACCACCACCCATTACACCATCGTCTAGATGAATCAAGGGGAAAACGAATCAAGCGTGGCAGATCATGGATGGCAGAGGCTGAAGACACACTGCGAAGAGTATGTGAATTGGAAGAAATAGGAAAGGGCAGTGAATGGGTGGAGGTAGAAACTGAGAAGAAATCATTGACTAAAGTAATAATACATCTAGATAAAGCGTGTCGAAAATGGACGGCAGTCAGGGCTCAGGATACAGTGTGCGAACTCATCCGACTACACTCGAAACCACAAGACATAATTATATACACAGATGGCCCCCTTAACAGAAACACAAATAAAAGCGGTTGGGGTTTTATTGCCTACAGAAACGGCGTGAAGTTGGTTGAAAATCTTCAGCATATTCTACTGTCACATCGAGCATGAAGATGGAGATAGAGGAAGTTACAGCAGCTCTTAATTGGTTGATAACTGATACATCAACACACTCGGTAATACTTACAGACTCAAATCATGTTGCGCAAGATAGAAAAGTTCATGCTAAGAAAAGAATGGTGGGGCTTATTGAACAACTCAGTTGTCCAGAGCATTACATGGATATACTGCCCTGGTCATGCTGGGGTCAGAGGAAACGAAAGAGCCGACTTATTGGCAGGCAATGCGGCGATAGACGGCACATTGCTGAGAAGAGATAAAGCAGACTAAATGAAGGCAGTAATAAATTCATTTCAAGATGCATATGATGTCAATGAGGTTGAGAACGTGCACATACAGAGAATGTTAGAAATGGGAGTATCTAGAAGTGAGGGAAGGAAAAGTAAATTTTTTGGAAAGTCCCGAAGATCACACATCAACACCTGACCGGAACTCTGAGTCTACATACATTGGGATGGCTGCTGGAGCGGAGGACGGAGCACTTATGGGAATGTCCCGCGTGCTGTGAAGCCAGTTTCTAATCAAGAATCAAGAAGAATCAAGAATATACATCTTGGCTTCCTCCATTACCTATCTGCTATTGTCCTCCTCTCCTCCGTATTATAACCATATTGTCTCCGTGTAAGATTTATTTTATTGTGGTCGTTTGTTTGTCCTGATGAAGGCTTTTTAGTCGAAACGTCGTCTGTCCCTGTATCTCGTTGTTAGGTTGTTTTATGTTTTATTTTGGTAACACATCTACCTATTTGTGTATATCTTGACATTTGCCCTGTGTTACTCCAGTGTAGGGTTGTTACCCTACACTGGAATATTTATCCCTTACATCAAGATGGAGCACTCAGTTTTACGAACATGTGGGCGACACACAATAACCATTCGCTTTGGTTCAAAATTAAAACTGCTGTGCAGTATTTTCTACGATAAAGAGAGAAAAATTTTATAGCAACCAATCCCAAGACTGGACAACAGTACAGCCTTGAAATGTTAAAATCGTTAAAATAATTATCAAGGAGTTTCCAATTACTACACACACAGAGAAAATATGCACTCGTTGAGCAGCACGGACACTGCAGACGAACAACAAATTTTAAGCTTGGGCTTTTAGTACATGATTTCGACATAGACTCTAATGCTTCTAATAAGTGTGACACAAGCCCAGTGTTTCCCAATGCGGGGCTCACGTCCCATGGAGGGGGGGGGGGGAATTTATTATTATTTTGGGTGGGGGCAATTCGAACAAGTTGTAATTAATCTTCATGTAGGGAATAATTCAATTTTTTATATTAAAAAAAAATATGTAGGCCTATATGTTATATGGGGAGGTGGCATCATAATGTTAGAAAGACTTAGGTGGAGCATGGTAAAAAAAAAAGGTTGGGAAATACTACCCTAGTCGATAAAATATCGAACCAGGGTTTAGTGTGCTATGTCAGTTCACCAGGCCCGGTGCATCATGGTGAGGATATCATTGTTAGACAGGGTATCTCATACCGTGGCTATATTTTCGCTACGTTTTTTATTATTGTTTGGTTTTTGGTTGGTCGCTATTTACATACTTGGAGTCGCATGCCAAAAATATCCAAGGCCAACCAATAGATCGCACGCAAATCGGAAATTAGTTCATGTTTACGTTTTAGTTCGATAGGTCTCCTATACAGCCGATCAGTCATGCTCACACTGTCTACTTGACTTGACAACCTGGAATAACGGAGACAGAGCTATATAGTGTATATATTTCAGTTCGCAATAGGCGGTGAAACATTATAAATATGTCTGCTCGAAACTGCTCTCATACAAAACCTTATGACTGGAATTGTCTCAGTTAAATAGAAGATCTGCCTGGAGAGATACTTTTGGTAGAACACATTTTAAAGGGAAAATTCTAACAACCCGCAGGGAAATGCAACTATAGGCACTCCTAGAAATTGGTCTCGATGTTTTTAACAATGAAAGGGTGACAATATTAAATAATAAGAGACAGATTCGGACTCAAACGTTGATCTCACTTTTCTGTCTAGTCATGGTGAAGCCTTGCGAAATTGACACACCGTCGACACTGGTCATCATAGGAGAGACCACCTGCCATTTTCTGTAACCATCACAAAGGTGCAGCACAGCAGACAGAACAAACTCCAAGTCTTTAAATATGTACGCAACATCGGCTCATATTTAATCATAAGACATTTGATTTGTCGTGGCACAAAAAAAAAAGTGGCGGTGAGACCGAATATTTGCCAGTCTTAATGGTGATCTGATTTTGTTTTCTACTTGTCGATAAGCCAAATTTCAGGATTGATTTAGGCGTCATGGTACCACCGAGTAAAATCATGCCCATAGAAATGTTACACTGGAATATCGGCACAATATGAGTAATGTTTTGAGACAGACTCTCTCTCTCTCTCTCTCTCTATATATATATATATATATATATATATATATATATATATATATATATACTCTTCTTCCACTCTCGACTGCTCCTTGCAAACTAACTATATATATATAAATATATAATTAGTTTGCAAGGACCAGTCGAGAGTGGAAGAAGAGTAGGCCAGAGAAAATCCTGGACTGATAACTTTAAGGAAAAAAAAAAGGGGGGGGGGTTTCTACACCTATCTGAATGAATGAGGACATAGCTGTTTGGGGGACATTTTGTGCTGATGTAACCAGTGTGGTACCCCTACGACTCTGATGGGCAATGGGTCTTATTTAGGGCTGCGGTAATTAACGATTAATTAATCGATTATAGTTACATTTGTTAATGATTAAATTTTGGATTGACGATTAATCGAATCAAATTGTCCGCCTATCACTAACAAATGTACCAGAAATCAGGAGGCAATAATGACAGTAAACAATGTAAATTGTTTACATTCCTAATCGAGAGTAATCGAGGTATTAGATATAAACCTATAGCAGGGCGATTACATGAACATTTTGGATTGAAGTTGTCGGTTGGACGAAATATAGAAAATGCTGATAATGTTTGTTGCATTTATTGCGCTAACCCATTCACATATCACACAAAGAGGTATGGTGTTCGCGAAGCTTAAAGAGGTCGGTCTCAGTAGGACGATGCCTTGGTTATCCCGTCTCATCCTTCTATTTTTGTTGGGAAATCTTCCTAGCATAGGTGTTAACTCTTTCGCCTTGTGTTCAAGAGATCACGGGTTCGTATCCGGCTTGTGTCGTCTTGTTTGCAAGGTAGATTTTTTCGGAGATCAACGCGGATTATGGCTTGAAGCTACAGAATTACGTGCTATGGGTGGTACTCTCGGCAGGCGGAGTACCGATAGTTGTGAGTGACATGTTACATATAAAAAATCGATTACAGTGAAAAAATCATCTACGACTCTTGAACCCTTTTTTAACGATGTTACCATATAGAGTAAAATGTAGTCAGAGGACGAGAACATGAAAAATAAACAAGATTTCAAGCTACTGGCTTGAAATAAGATATGGCCCTTCTATAACTAATACGGATATTATATGTTATATGTTTGTTGTTACTGAGGATATTTCAATACCTGTACGGGATGTTTGTTGCTGTTGTTGCAATAGTCCTTGTCTCGATTGGTCCGTTCGGGTGACTTTGAGTGCACGCTTTGAATGTCTTGACAAAATTGCATCTTTTTTTGGAGATGCGGTTAGTCAAGTACGGAAGAGCGCATGTGCAATAGTTGCTAGGCGAGTTGGTGCCGTTGAACGGACTGGTTCAATTCCCGTTAGTCTCAAGAATTTTCAGAACTTCTATTAACATCTGATGAGCCGAAGGAAAAGGTACATAGGACAGTCGCCAACCGAAAAGAAATCAGAATATCATTGATGAACACAAAGCTATTTTACAAACTTCAACAACATCTCTGTAACAAATGTGTGACAAAGATGAGTTCATATCTTTAGAGTACGTGAGTCAATCCATAAATAAGACATAAGACGGCGCCTGGTCCAGACGAAATACGATGTGATCTTATTCTTCTTCTGCGTTCGTCTCAAACTCCTGCATATAGCAGGATGTAGTCCGAAGAACGGAATGCATTGTGTCATGGTTTACAGCATTGATGCGATATCTGCGCCTTTCGGCCTGACACATCCGACTTCAGCAAGGCTTTGGGTCACTGACCTTATATGGGATGGACAGCCAACTCCATCCCATAACCTCATTAGTCGCCTTTTACGACATGCGTGGAAGGTAAAAAGTGTTGCTATCCTTTGCTCCCCTTTCGGGCCTCGGCAAAACACGGGCGATGTGATCTTCTGAAATATATTGGGAACGACGTACTAAAAATAAATTTACACAGAAATTCCACAGAAGTTACAGAAGAGACACATACCGTAGGGGTGGTTACACAGTTGCCTCCTTCAACCTGCAAAGCCAGGTGAGTACATACATAACCGGCATTAAGTGTTACCGTATCATCGCGCTGCAGAATGTATATGGAATGGTGCGAGAAAGGAACACTGCAATACGGGTGGCCATTGATCTAGAAAACAGGGGCTTATTCCCCAACACCTTTTGAGTACCAAACCTGGCAGAGACACAACCACAAATGCAGCCATTCTGGCATGCGATATTTATGAGGACTTTCAGGCAAAATAAGAAACAGCGGTTGCAGCGATAGATCAGGAAGGTACGTATAACAGAGTCGGTCTAGGCGATCGTGTTCACTTGCTAACTGACTGGACCAGGTATAGTCCTCACTTATGCGGATGACCTATTATTGTACAATCTTGGCAGAAATAGATATGACACCATCAAGGGTGTACAGAGTAAACTATAAGGTGCACGAATTACAATGCAGTCATCACCTCCTTCAAGTCAAAGATCGTTTGGTTCTCATTGAATAACAAGATAGTTACAGACACGCTGTCACTTATATGGGCATGAAAGTTCAAGATTGGCAACACGGCCATGTGTACATGTGGACAGGCAGCACAGAGTGCCAAACATATACTTCAAGAGTGTTCTGAGCATGAAACTCTGAGGCAGACATATTGGCCAGAGGAAACAACACTGGAATCAAAGCTCTATGGGACACTGTATGAACTACAAAAGACAGTGAGTTTTATTAAGGAGACAGAATTACAGATATAGACATGTTTCAAGTGAACGAAAGAAGAAGAAGAAGAATATGGGCATGGACAGGGATCAGACTATAAAATACATAGGGCAGAGGCTTTTCTTTTACGAAGCAAGTCGACCATGTCATTCAGAAAGATAAGAAGGGTGTCATTGTAATTCAAGTCATGGCATTCGTAGAGATGCAACAGCGGACACTCTTTTATCTGATGCAGTCAGTGGCACTATCTATTATGGACTATGGTATAGGATTACTAACACTTTTGCAAACACAGGTTAATAGGCTGGGGAGAGTCCAGAATGAGGCCATGAGAGCAGTTCTAGGGTGTACAAGTGACACACCAATACTTGCCATGCGATTTAATCTAGACCTACATAGTATCAAAGTAAGACAATGAGTAGTGCAGGTGAAAAAATACTTTAAAGTTTATCACCCTTTATACCAACCTCAGATAACACAAAAAGAAGGCGCATTAAACAAGGAAGGTCTTGGATAGCAAAAGCAGAAAATACCCTACTCAAGAGTATGCGAACTTGAGAAGGTAGGAAGAGACTGTTAATGGATGGAAGTAAAAAACCGTAGAGTTTGTTCACGAATATTGTAATACAGATAGGAAGATAGTGCCGCCATTAAGACAGAAAAAAATGATATAAGAACCAAAAACAAAAGTACTCAAAGCCACACGATATAAATGTTTACATAGATGGCTCATTAGCAAGAGAAACAAACAGATGCGGATGAGGCTTCATCGCATACTAAAATGGCATGAGGGTGGGGAATAATCTGCTGTCTATCCCACCACCACATTGAGCATGGGAATGGAGATAGAGGCAGTAATAGCAGCTCTGACTTGGTTAACAACACAACCACAAACACCTACAGTGATTCAATCAGACTTCCAGAATATGCTGAGAAAGATAGGACAATTCCAGATTTAAAAAAAGAGTGGGGCACTCTTCTCAACAAAGGCCAGAGCATCACATGGATCTTCTGTCCTAGTTATGGGTGCAGGGATTAGGAGCAACGAAAGAGCTGATACATTGGCGGGTAAAGCTATAGTAGATGGCAAAGTGATGAGAAGAGATGGGGATAAATTAATTAGAGCCGTCATTGATACACAACAAAATGATGAAGAGGGTGCTGAAAAAGACTAAGTACCCATTCAAAGAATAATAGAAATGGGAGGGAGCAAATGAGATGGGAGACAGCTCGTCCTCACTGGAAAGACCAGAAGAACATACAATCAACTGGGGCACTGAGAGTAAATACTTTTAGATGGCTGACGAGATGGCAACCATAGCATTTATGGCAATGTCCCTTATGAAGTTGTGCTGGTTCCTAATCAAGAATCCAGAACTAACCAGCTACCACTAGATATAGTCATCATTTATTTACAAGTCAGCATTTTGAAGAAATTCTAGAATATAAAACAAACTGGTGATAACACTGTTGACAAAGCCTAAAGAAAATTAAAAAAACTTACGAGTTTTCTTTTGCATCAACATGAAGTGAATGATAGCAGAGGAGATTAGATAGTTCGAGGATTACCTCGCATAACTTTCCATAATTAATTTCACATATTCACTGTCGCCAACAACCGTCAGATGAAATATTAACTTACCTAGCACAACTTTTCACAGTTAATTTCATATGTTCACTGTCGCCAACAACCGTCAGATGAAATACCAAAGTGCCACGAATATTAAAAACTGCGATTAACGACAATTTAAACACGGCTAAAATTGATCACATTTAAGACTATATTATATATACAGCTAACGAGCATATAATGGAAAGCATGTACATTTGTCAATGTATGCGAATTAGGTTAGAGTCTGTCTATTAATGACGTCAACAAAATGGCCGGGCCGGCCTGAAATGGTTTAATAGGGAATAAGTAAGTATGTGTTACAAATACCTACCACTACTAATACAAATATTATGAAAAACAATTATGATAAAATAAATAAGGACGAAAACAGTTGACGATACTATCTAAAATGTTCGTCTGAACTAACATAACAGTAACACATTTTTATAGTGTTGAAACGGCGTAAACGTGTTTGGTTTGGACATGTAACGAGACACGGCTCTCTTTTTACAACTGTTTTTAAAGTCGAGGTTGGAAGGAAAAGAGGTGGTTACCGAAAATCCTAGATTGACAACGATACGGAATGGTCTTGGCATAAATTTTCTACACTTGTAGAGTGGCTGAAGACATGTGTTTGAAGTGCTTTTCGTGGTGATATCTGCAATCTGGCACCATTGCAACACAATGGATTATGGGTCTTATTGTTAGGTACAATGATCGCAGTCCATCTCCCATTGCGCCAATTAGTGCGTACCTGTGGTACCATTTCTCTTGCTTATGTTCATCAGTTTATGTTTATCATTTATTAATTTAAATATAATTATATGTATGGCTAGGGTTAGTATTAGCTATGTAAAATATAACTAACTCTAAAATATAAACCTAAAAATGAAGACTCAAACACAATATTTGTAGACCAGAAAAAGGCATTCGACAGAGTAGATAGAAACATTCTCTGGAAAACGGAAAATTATAACATCAGACAACAGCTGTTAGATAATATGAAAGCGTTATACCAAAAATGCCAAAGCTTAATAATCCATTAAGCTGACTATGAACAATGGATGGAATGACTGAACCTTTTGAAACAAGATCGGGAGTAAGACAAGGCTGTTGCTCTTACCTCTACTTTTCAACATATGCACGGACAGAATAATAAAAGAAGCTCACATCAACAAATATAAAAACATTGCAAATAAACCTTGCGAGGAACTTAACAATGAAATCAACTACTATTTGCCGATGATCAAAGTCTAATATACTAAGATGAGGAAAATTTGCAAAACCACATTAATGGCATTGATGTTAACATGTAAGAAGAACAACATGAAAATTAACGTAAAAAAAAAAAACAGGAGTCATGAAAATTAGCAAGTCTGAAACAAAAATGGATATAACAATAGGTATCATCAAAGTGAAACAAGCCAAAGAATTTAAATATCTAGGCAGCATTTTTCCGAAAATGGTCGGCTGGGCAGAGAAATAGAAACATGGTGCCAAACAGCAAACACAGTGACTTTACCAACTTTCACCATAACTTCTCCACACAAAGATCTATCCATCCACCCATCCATCTATCTATCCATCCATCCATCTATCTATCTATCTATCTATCTATCTATCTATCTATCTATCTATCTATCTATCTATCTATCTATCTATCTATCTATCTATCTATCTATCTATCTACATGAACTGGCCAGAGGATACATACTTGAGGCAAAAGCTATGGGGCAGCCGCTCTGACCTGGAGAAGACAGTGGACTTCGTCTTGATGACAGGTCTGACGGTATAGCATGACCACATGCTGAACGCAGAAGAAGAAGACATGAACTAGATAAGGTTGAAAATTTGGCGCGTGGCTCATCAGGGGGCAATAAAATCAACACCCATAACATTCAGCTGTTGTGTGGAAATAGATGTGTCAGAAACCCAGACTCCAGAACACATACTTCAGGACTGCCCAACATACAAAGAGCAAAGACAGCAGACCTGGCCAGAGGATACAGACTTGAGGCAAAAGCTATGGGGCAGCCGCTCTGACCTGGAGAAGACAGTTGACTTCGTCGTGATGACAGGTCTGACGGTATAGCATGACCACATGCTGAACGCAGAAGAAGAAGATGTGTCAAATTCGTAAAACAATAACTCGTGTAGATTAATTTGGCTAATTTTTGGGCTACTTTTGGAAAGTCGATCCGGTAGTTTGAGCTATCATTGCAGCGCTGCTGGTTTGCCATAACTACTTGGAAACACTGTCCGTTTGGTTAAAGACTTTCCGGTTAGTTCAAGCAGTTAAAGATGTGTTCGTCAAATATCTCAAACTTGCCACAGACACACACAAAATGGCGCTTAATGCTATCTCATTTCTGCAAGATTGCAGAATATTTAAATCAAAAAAGTGTTGTGTGCTCGGACATTCCATGAAGTTGCATATCCTATGCCTATCTTACAGGATTGCCAGCTGGAAAGGATCTGTTTGAAGGAATCTTGTAGGAGATAAAAAGCTACTGACCCACTGCGTAACGAAACACTTTAGCCCAAAAGAACGAAACACTTATCCCCCTCCCAACTCTTCTCAAAAGAACTAAACAGTTACGTCCATCCCCCTCTTAGCAAAAGAACGAAACACGCACATAGGCACCTCTCTTCCCAGCAGAAAACACACTCTCCCAACCTCCCGCTTCCAAACAGAATAAAACAGGTATTTCCCACCAACCAGTCTACTCGAAACAAACACGTAATCATCTATGCAATTTTCCTCGTCAGTCAAATATATTTAGAATATTGCAAATATAAAGAATATTGTACAGAAATGTACTCAGAGCTGCCCCAAAGTGACCTAGTGAATCAATCACAGACAAAATTATACAGGAATTAGGGCTTGCAATAGAAGAAAGATCAGCAATTTACAGTTTGAAAAGGAAAAAGCAACAGGTTGTGACGTCATAACAGCTGAAATGATTCCAACCGGGGGTTATTAATTAAAGCATTGTTACTATCTTCTATCAGATCTGGTTAACGGAAACGTGACCAAGGGACTGGAAACGATCAGTGTATATACCAATACCCATATATATAATGCAGCGCCCACTGTCTGCTATTATTTTCATGTTCAAGTTTGCTCTCTTTACCTTGAATTATATTTCGTATCGTTTTTCGTAAACATCACCTGCTTCTGTAATAGTTTCGAGTGGTGTTTGTGTTTAGGAAAGAACCGATTTGTGATAAAGGCAGGCAATATGATATATATATATATATATATATGAACCTGTGTTTTCAATGGCATAGCATTGTTAATCAGGAAACACATCTAGGAGATGGTGTTTTACTTGTGAGCGATTTCAGAGATTTTCACAACCCACCAACGTCACTCTCGCTTTGGGAACCTACGAGCAAAATTAAAACAAGCTTTCATTTGTGACAATTTTTATTGTTGCCTTGCTTTTAAATGATCACTATTTCTACACTTTTTTGTTGCTTGCCAACGTCGACCAACTAAATGCAGGGAGATAACTGAAAACAAGGCGTAGTAAGGTTTCTTTTGATTCTGTTACGTTTTCTAATGGCGAAAGTCACGTCACTAATCAACCATGATACAATACATAAGTGATGCAGTGACCACGTTTCCCCCACTATTCAACAAAGGGGGATAATCATTTTAAAAAAAACAACCTGGTGTGACAATAGGACATTTCTTGTGTTTCTGTAATCCATCTTCTCCAAAGTTATCCCCCACTGTGTATTCCTTGTCTTTGTACAGGTCATTTGTTTTCAGTAATGCTATCTGGTGACGTTTTCAAACCGTTGAATCTGTTGTTTTCTGAGTTATCCAGAACTGTCAATGTTTTGATTAGTCTGTTTTCATTTCGGTCTCTTATTGTTTCACTCAGAATTCTATGTGAAACCTGTCATGTATGTCCGTAGTAATTTTCTTGTATTTTTTGTTGTTAGTGTCAGCAATCGACTTGGTAGCACAGTGGAGGTATAGTAATCGCTTTGTACAAATTATTTGAGTGTTCATGTTCGAATTTTATGTTTCGTGATATAGGGACCATGACCATTTGTCATGTGATGTTGTACTCTAGGTTGTTTTGTTACGTCTTAGATTCCTCGTTTTGTTTTGCATTCGCTTCATTATTATCAGCACGAATAATTTACGCCGGGAGCGTAGTTGCGTTGTGCCACTGTTATGCGCCTTGTAGGCCTAGCACATCCGAGTTAGGCATCGTTGTTTCGCTAATTACTGCATTAATATTGTCATTTTGTGTTCCTTTGTTTATATCAATTGTATTTGTATGTAGATCTTCTTCTCGCTCGCAGTTTAACATGTATACACAGCAAGTCCAGTTTTCTTGATAAATGCTGCTATATTTGAAAGCTCCTCAATGCTCAAACTAATACTCACGTGGAAGACAGGTAATGGAGTTCTTCTTGATGACGACTAACACACTATCACTGACGGATGTTTACATGAATTAATATGGTATACACAGCAAAACAAAACACAGAATATAATCATACAAATGATAATACACAGGACATACTCGACGTTTCGGACCAATAGGCCTTTTTCAAGATACGCACATAACATACAAACATAAAAATACCACAAGTAGAAATGAATGCACTACAACAAGTGTGAAATATGGTAATGAGATACCGGAAGGATACGAACAGGAAGTACACAAAGACGATAATAAAGGTGGAACGAGAGGAACAAAAGGATGACGTAAATGGCGGCACAAATGAATAAAGACAAAGACTAATCCGACCGAGAACTAAGCAAAAGAGTGGTCGGAATTGAGTCCAAAAAATGAGACGATTCAATCCTATACCATATTAATTCATGTAAACATCCGTCAGTGATAAGGGTCAGTCAACATCAAGTAGAACTCCATTACCTGTCTACCACGTGAGTATTATGTTAAATTATGTTCTACTAGCAGTACTACCTTCTTTTGATTATCAATGCTCAGACACAGCTTTCTGTTGAAATCTGTCTCTGTGGGCCAGTGTTCTCCTTGACGGGTTTAATGTATTGCAGTCTCGCAGGATATGTTCTGCGGTCTCTGCTACATGGACACAGAGGTGATGGAACCAGAAGGCTGTTTAGTCTATTGTTTGCTGTTCTCATGTGGAAGAAGATGATATCTTGCTCAGCTCTGTCAAGATAGTGTTAGCTTTCTTTTGCGTAGTCAACTTTCCTAATAGCTTTGATGAGAGTCCTTTTTTTCCTGGTAGGTGATAGCTTGGTAAATTTGTTCCTGCATTATTCGATCTTCGGTTAGCATATTTGCATGTTCGTTTCCTGGTACGTCACAGTGGAATGGTATCAACTGTAGGGCTATCATTCTTTGGATGCTCACTTAATAGAGGTGTTGTCGTCCTGTCTGGTTGGCCAGTCTCTTTCGTGTTCTGCCTTCTGGTTCCACAAAGTAGACTAGAGAGACCTCCAGTGAATGGGGGTGGACTCTGTCGAGGTTTATAATCCGGCACTTCTCCTGCCTGGGGGAACTTCACAGGGTGAGTACCATGTATGTAGATTAAAATTGATAGCTAACCCTATGCAGAAAATAGCCATCAACCCAGCATTTTTTGGCTGTAGTGATTTTCTAGGTAATATAAATACGTTCAGTAGTTTTCCGTTGCTTTCTGAACAGTCTGGATGCACAACTGCCTGTGGCTTGGACCGAACTCGGTATTTTGTCCGTCACAGACGTGCTCTGTACCACTCCGCTCCAGAGCCGGACTGATATAAATACAAATACCAATTGTCATGTTTTAACCATTTTTCAGTATTTTGATCTAGCCACCCATGAAGCTTAATATCCTAGGAATATGATTAGGTTTATTGAAATTAGTATGCTCTTTACGGCTTTCTTAGCTTGTGATTCATTTCAAGGGTTTCAGGATCAAATATGTGGCTTGTTGACTTGTTTGAAAACAGCTGAAAGATGAAATATCGGACATTCACCAGAGAATTTAAGACGTAGCTTTTTTCGCTTCACAAATATAAATTTAAATAATTAAAATTAATACTCTATTATTGTACAATTATACATGTCTGTGTATTGACGAACATGAAAAGGGAGCAAAGAATAGTAACATTGTGACCTGATCCGTATTTTGTAAGAAATACGTAAGGATACCTGGCGGTGAAGTTGGTTGCCCTATTTCATTGGTCATGCTGCAGTCAGCAGATGTGTCTAGTTAAAAGGTGCAAATATTGCAGCCAACTTGAAAACCATGACAAGATAATTCCGTTCGTACAACGACGTCCTGCTAACCAGCAGACATTTTATAACAAACGCAGAATAATATTGCAGTTAGATGTCTTCATTGAGATGTTCATGAATGTGGTGTCATCTGAAGATTGGTGTATTATGTGGTGTATTATGAAGATTGTATTTGCTAGGTTTCAAATTTATGTCTCTGGTAGTGGAGTGTTGCATTAATTCTGATTAGCAGGTTATTAAGGAAAATTAGGGAGTAGGCTGACAGCATGACATCAGTAACAAATCATTGTCATTACATGTTTTGTCTTGATCTGTTATTTTTGTCTTCTGTCACATTCCCCCCCCCCCCCCCCATGAATGATGAAAAGAACCAGACCAGCAGACATTGCACTTTTGTCATTCTGTGGCAGTCTACTATTTGACTATGAATGCTAATGGCTACATCGCTTCAGATGGGTCAAAAGATACTATTGATTGATGAACTCGTTGGCACAGAGATGTATGCTACGATACTGGCAGCATGCCATGAACCTAGGATATACTGTTTCATTGAAATGCCTCCCTTTAAGCACTATAAATGAATCCATAACCTCCTCTCCCCCCTGAACACAGTCGTGCATGTGAGACAATAATCCCTCCACGAGTTTTGGTGTCACCTCAGTTACTCAACTGAGGAGGACATGTGCTTTTATTCAGAAAGGCTACGTGCTGTAAAGAGCCACATGCTCGCTACATGCAATGAACAGATCATCCTGGAGTCACTAGTGAAGAACACTTAATTCAGAGGCAAGCACTGCAACAGAGAATTACAAATGCTAATATTATCAGACAGCTCCTTAAAAATACTATCAACTTTGCAGTAAGTAATCAGACTTTTCGAAATTGACTTCAGGATAATGAACTTCCTGTTTGTTGTCCATCGGCCACACTTGACTGCTGCTCTCAGAGCAGCCACTTTGGCATGGTGTATGCAGCATGTGCATTGACGACGTGAACATTGGGCTAACGGATGAGTCCCAAATTGTATTGGAGTTTAATGATGGAGTATGGAAACATAATGATAAACACTTTAGTGATGTTACAACCCTCCAATGTAACCTATATGGTAAGGAATCAGTGATGATGTGGAGAGGCATTAGTTTACTTCACAGAACATTCATCTATCACAAGATTGAGAATATGATTTGTGATAGATACAGTGATGAGATTATTGCTTCTTGCTATCCCATCACTGAAAGTTATTGGGTACAATGCAGTACATCCAGATGGTAATGCTAAATTTAATGTAAGACCAAACCGTTCTCGTGCAGTAATTGCTTTCCTGCAATCAATCAATCTTCAATCAATAAACCCATAACCCTTCAGGGTCATAGGGGTACCACATTGGATGCTTCAGCACACAGAGTCCTCCAGCGAATTCTATCCTCAGCGATGCGGATGAGTGTGGAAATATCTTGCCCTGTCCATTCCTTGATGTTGTCTGTCAATGTCTTTATTTGTCCTCCTCTGCTTCTTCCACCCTCGACAGAAGTGTAATCTTCTCTCTTGCGGACATGGAGAGAAGATTACAGGCTTTCGAGTATAACTGCTACAGAAGAATTCTACGAATTTCCTATAGGGAACATAAGACCAATGTGTACGTAAGAAATAAAGTAGAGATGAGTGCAGGTGTCCAGGAACCATTGCTTTCCTGCAATACGCGGGTGTCAATAGAGTAGACGAGTCTCTCTTTATTGTCGTAGAAACATAGGTATATTGCTGCTTGGTATTCTCTATTACTTTTATTTTCAAAGACATCTATTTTCAAATGAATTTAAATTATTCTCCTGTGCTTTTATTTTCCAGCTTTTGCAACCTGATGTTAATGCGGATAGTTATATTACATTGGAGCAAACAGTCGAAGTATGGAATATTATAATATTTACTTTTTGTTTTTGATTTCCAGATGTTTGTTACGTTATTTTGTGTTTGTTATGTGATTTAATGATAATTTACAATCACTTGATGAAAAGTTGATACCAGTAGGTAGGTAGGTAGATAATTGAGTTTTTCTCTCTTTTTGGAGAGTCTCGCACTTTCAACCAGAAGACAACAAAATCTAATTAGGTTATATCAGGAAGCACTACTAAAATTTTTTAGAGGTAACAAAGGCCCCATTTAAGTAATTGTTTCTCGAGTTACTTCATAATTAAAGTATGTAAAATTCACGATTCTAGGTGGAAGTGCTTTACTGTGAGATTGAAAAACAAACACGTTTTGTCTAGTGGTCTCCCTTAGGAAATGGCGCTGACATTAATATGTTCAAAGGATACCACTAAAGCTTTAGAAAGACCAAAGTTTATATTTTTTTTTAAACCCAGCTTATTTTATATCTCCTATCTTTCTATGTGACGTATCCTTTACAGAACGCTGTCATCACTGCCATTCTGTAAGCCTATAGGTTATGTACATGCTGCTCAGTCTCTTCTAGTGTTGTCTTCAGAATGTTTTCGATATCCTATATAATGTAGAATTTAGATTCTAGATGATAAAATTCAGAAGCACACAGATGGGTTTGGGAAAAAAAGAATGCGTTCTCGCCATATATCTAACTTTGTAAAAGTACGCTTCATATAGACCCTATCAACATTTTTATATTTTGAAATAATAAATGGTGTTTGTGTATGTAAGATCGGGGTGATTTGGGGGAGGGGGAACATTGTGGTACGTTTTTGTTGCCACTACAATGTAGGCAATTTTTTAGCATATTAAGCGTATATCCACCCTTTTTTCCTAAAAAAAAGCACTGATTTTATTACACAAAATATTCACAACTATATAAAAATGACTACTAACAACCCAATATCATAAAACATCCCTTAAATATGAGATATTTTAATATTAGCATATTTCCAGTTTGTCAAATCGGTATATGTTACGCAAATGTTGCCTCACTACGTGATAACAGTCCATCTTTTTAATAGTAGGTTAGATTTCATTGAGCTTCCGTAACGCGGAGATACGCAAAGCGTCTACTAGCGCCAATTCAATCTTCACGTAACGAACTGAGAGCTCCCTTCTCCCCAAAGGGTGTCCCAGGGGAGGGAGGTCTTCTCAATGCGTTACGTGCATGTCAATGGATACTGCTCTGTATGCGCCTTTAGCAAATGTTAATTTCGCTAAATAATGTATGAGATTAGTTCCGCAAATAAATAGGCCGCATCTGCTTAACATGAACCGTCAAATCAAATATAAAATGTCAGTTGTAGATTGTTGCTACTTGTGTCAGTTGTTACTTGTCGACACATCATTAATTGTGACAACTTCTCCTTCACGAAGTTCATATCCTTGAAGTAGCAAAACAAGGTCTTAATTTTGAAAGAAAGTTCAAAACATTTGCTTATCTTTGCAGACATAGGCTAAGCCTTCATCGCATCCTGAACCAAGTTTTTTTTTAAAAAAGATTAAAAGTAATACAAACTAATTTGGATATCCATTTTTTTTCTGGTTATTATTATTTTTTTATTTTTACAACCTCAGCTATAATCCACAAGGATAAAAAATTCACAAGAGGTAAAAAATCTTGTCAATTGAGTTAAAACGATAAAATGCTAACCTACAGTATGAGAATAACAATTGAGGCAGTTATGGTGGCACTAAAATGGATTTTCTCACAAAAACAATGAAAGCTGTAGTAGTCATATACTCTTAGTTTATCCTTAGCATGATGTAGAATTGGTGGCTCATGCATGAGTGGATGAAGTACATTGCATATTCTGATTTTCTGATAATTCTGTGAATTTATTGTCCCGGATGAAACGGCCTCCAGATATAGAGTTTTAACAGCGATAAAAGCCAGAACATAACTGAACGAATAAACAGTCGCAAACCAAACGCTTTAATCTCATGCTGCTGACACGAGGCTATTACTATTTTTCTTCTGCGTTCAGGATTACTTTGATCTTGCTAACCTTCAGGCCAGTCGTCAGGACGACGCCCCCAACCTTCTTCAGATCAGATCGACTGCCCCAAAGTCTTTGCCTCAGTTCAGTCCAGTGTGACCATGTCTTGTCTCGCATTCGCTTGTAATCTGGAAAGTCTTTGAGTATGTGTTCAGTGGTCTGTATTCCTATTCCACGTGGACATTTGTTTGTGTTGGCCATACTGATCCGATACATGTGTCCATATAGTCTGCAGTGGTCACTCTTAGTTGAAAGATAATGCTTTGTAGTTGCTTATGAAGTTTGTGTATGGGGTCTAGTTTCTGATCAATACCCATACATTTCTTCTACTACGATGTATAATGGCTGCGAATTAGTGTTTTGGATTCACTTTACGGCAGAGGATACATAGCTGATTTGTTCCATTTTTCTACCTGCATTTGCCAAAGACTAATAGATTAAAACTCATCGCAGGACAAATAGGTCTCCAAATCAACTCATCACAAACAAGAATTATGGACTTCACCAATTCACCACACGCAATTACTTTAAATGGGCAACAACTTCAAAAGGTACACAAATTCTCCTATCTAGGAAGCAAATTAACACTCGACGGTGATGTTGACAGAAATTACAACTCGCATTGCACTAGCATCAAGTGCCTTTAACAGACTGTCTAATATCTGGTGGTCAAAGTCAATCAGCACACGCACGAAAATGCGCTTATTTAATTCCTGCGTTATTCCGGTGCTATCATATGGATGTGAGAGCTGGAAAAGCTCTTTATCTTCAGAATAGAAATTACTGAGTTTCGAGAACAAATGTCTTCGTAGGATAATTAGCACTCATTGGAGTGAATTCAAATCGAATGATAAAATCAGAGAAGAGACACATCAAAATTTCATCACAGATGTTATCAGAAAACGCCGTTGGTCCTACATCGGGCATGTTCTACGCGCAGACATCAACAGAATACAACACCAATATCTTGAATGGATACCTACAGGCAAAAGAGCCAGGGATAGACCAAAAGAAACACTCAGAAGAACAATACTTAGAGAAAGTAAAACAAACAATACCCATACTATTCAAGAACTGCACAGAATAACTTTGAACAGACATCCTTAGAGAGATCTGACCTCTGCCCTTTGCGCTAACTTCGGCGCAAAAGGAAAATGAATGAATGAATGAATTTGCCAAGGCATCATTCTCTTATTTCCAGTGATATCACAATGGGCTGGTAGCAATTGAAAAGTGATGTTGGATAATTTTTTATGTTTCCCAGTTCTAGTCTGTTTTTGTGTAATGTGCTTTCATTTTTATTGCATTGTAATGTTCCCAATAACGATATGCAGTCGTCCGTGAATATTACTATGTTTTGATGCTGACTGTTCTATACTAACGAGAGCTTGCAGTGCCTGCAGGAGTGTCTGGCTTCCGCTCTAAAGTTTCGACATGTCTTTCCTGTTGGGAATGCTTACTGAGACTCTTCTCATTGTTATGTTTTATGAAGACACCCAATTCTTCATTTTTAGAACTCCCTCTGCCGATTCATCTGTGTAAACTTGTGGTGGGATTATATTTGTGCTCACTCAATTCCTGTGCCAGAGATTTTTTGTCAGGTGGTTTCATGTATTCTCTGTCGATGGTCCCATGACTTCTTTGAAGATGGAGATGTTTTCTGGACTGTAAATTGACTCATCAAAATCATAAAACATGTTTTGGGTATCATTTGGAATAGTATCTTCCTGTTGACAATACAATTGTTTTGATATGCGGCAGAAGGTTTTCATTCAGTTTTGGTTAAGTGTTGCATTAAGCGTGCATATCACATATTCATAATATTTTTAGGAATGCTTAATTTACCTGTCTTTTCTACCTCTTATTGCAATTTCGTCATTTGATGTCATCTAGCTACCTACCTACCCACATACCTACCTTCAGGCCGATCTATCTATTATCTATCAGTCTATTTAGTTATATTGCCATTTTCAGTTGTGCCGCTAAGCGTCATGGGAGTGGGTGTAAGGGGAGGGGGTACTTGAAGTTATCTGTCTTTGATAAACACGGTAGCAGTGACAATGGTCAGGCCGTATCTCTTTAAGGTTTCTTTGAATGTCTCCCCTCATCTAGTTCATGGTCTTCAGCTGATGTACTCACAATGGGCTGGTTGCATTGGTTCATCTCTCATAAGATGGCCAAATTACCTGGTTTGTGGTCCCTCGTTGTAGTCTTGACGTATGATGATCTTCATTTCTTTTCTATCTTAATTTCTCTGTTGGTCTCTTCTGATGACATTTATAGCTTTTCTCAAACATCTTGAATTGGTGGAACCGTTTGAGCAGTGAATCGTTCACTTTGATCTTTCACGACGGGGATGGGTTGGGGTGTTGTTTTATGCAGACAATCATCACTTTTGACTTGTTATCTAAGAAAATGATTTTATCTTTGCTTCCCATTCTACTATGTTGATTAGTTTTTGTAGATCATTCTTATTTTTGATACTCAGAAAAATGTTGTCCGCATAGGTCTCTCACAAGTTATTTATGATGTCCACCAACTGATATTCCTGGAATATTATACGTTGCTTGCTATGTTTTTACTGTACACGAGAGCACATCTTGTGAAAGTGCATATCCATATATATTATCTTATTTATCTATTGAAAGGGTCCAATTTGGTTAAGTACTCATATAATCATCATCAAGTGTCGTCTCATCAACGAAGGTTGGCTGCAACAGACATCCAACATCTCCTGAATCTTGTTTTGGTGGTGCACCCTGCTAGACTGTAGCATATCCATCTCGTGATGTTACTCTCCCACTTGTATCTCTGCCTACCTCTTGCTCGCCTTCCTTCGATTTTACCCTTAAGTAAGGCATTCAACAAGGTGTCATGTCTTTAATGTGTCCAAAATATTGTATTTTCTTCATCTTTATTTCCTTTAATAATTATTTCTTCAAATTAAGTGTTGTTTGATTCTCTTTGTTTTCTTCTCTTTCCATGAATGTGCTCTCTTTTCTTCTATATATCCACATCTCAAATGGATCAATTCTGTATTCTAATTGTTTGTTTATTGTCCATCTTTCTGAGCCATACATTAATATAGAATAGATGTATCATTTTATAATTCTTATTTTCAGCTTGTTTGAAATTTGCGTAGATGTCAATATTTTCCTCATGTCACTGAAAAAGCTTTTAGCCATTCCTATTTTCCTTTTAATTTCTTTTCACAAAGTACTCATATGTATGTTGTCAATTGCCTCTTACACGACAGCATGGAAAGAGTGTTATTAGAGGGGGTGAGGCCATTGAAGGCAGTAGAGGCAAAAGGTTGACGAAGATGTCGCTGGACAATAGATATTTAGGAATATATGCACATGTAGCTAGAGAAGGTGGGGCAACGTGTCAGTGGCCGCTGGGATTTCAGGAGATTCATATAAAAGACTACGTTTTTTAACAAGAATACATCACGTGACAACAAATACCTCTTATTTAGTTGGAAAAAATGTATTAAGTGTATACAAAGATCGCCAAAGCAAGCAGTACTTTCCTCAGATTGTACGCAAATGTTTGGTGTCGAAATGGCATTAACCTACAGACTAAGCTGAAAGTTTATAGAGCAGTGGTACTTCCAGTGCTGTTATACGCTAGTGAAACATGGACTGTGTATAGACGTCATGTGAAAAAACTCATTTTTACACAAATTGTCTCAGAAAAGTGGGTTTTTTATGAACATCAGATGGCAAGACAAGATTCCAGATACCACTGTCCTTGATAGAGCTGGTATCCCCAGCATTGACACGATCCTGATGCAAACATGGATTTGTTGGGCAGGTCATTTTGGTGCGTATGCCAGACCATCGTCTGCCAAAATACTTCTCTATGGTGAGCTGGAGAAGGGCACACGATCTCAAGGTGGCCAAAAGAAGCGCTACAAAGACTCGTTAAAGAACTCACTAAAAGCCTTTGAAATAGACCACGATACATGGGAAGAACTTGCACAAAATAGATCTACATGGCGTTCTAAAATCAATAAGAGCGCATCATCATGTGAAAAGAGGAAAAATGCAGCAGCTCAACAGCGGAGAGCAGCTAGAAAGTCACGGATAGACCAAGATCCGTCTACTGTCATCATTCTATGTCCGAACTGTCCAAGGCCATTTACAGCTCGAATAGGGCTCATTATCCATCTACGAATTCATAATCAATGACATAACTAAAATTGAATTTTCAAAAATGGATGTAACTAATGGTCATCATCACTTGCGATGGACGAACAACAACAGTTAGAAAAACCCCAGTAGTGGCATCACTGATGACGTCACAAAGTGAACAAGGGGAAGAAATGCACAGAGAGAACCTTTTTTTAAAAAAACCAGCAGAACTATTAGATTTGGTTTAGGCAGGACCAGTAGAAGTGTGTTCGCAGTTCAATTCTGCAAAAAATAAGAGGACGAGATGCTTGTGCATTTATAATTATGTTCAATATTTACTATAATGGAATGGATTTTCAATTTTACACCTTGGTTTGTATTTCGAGAGTGAGGGAAAGTGTCAAAAATTCTGATTTGGAAAAAGGATAGTAAAGTTAGGCCAAAACATAAACGATTATTATGTGTTACTGTTACGGAAAACTGAGTCTCCCAGTTTATAGCCCAGAGGCAATAACGCGAGACTAAACAAAAAAGATTTAGCACGTTTTCATACCACATTTCTTGTAATCCTCTGCCTGGACATGGAGGGGGACTGTACAAGAGCAATCCTTGTTACAGCAAATGTTGGTTCAATATTTGAGGAGGTAGGCCTAAATTTAAATATGAACATCTATTCTTTACTCTCCTTTGCTTTAAACTCATGTTATTATTTAGGTCATGACTGCAATACACTAAATGAGCAAACAGAAATCTTGGAACGTAATCGTAATCTAATCGTGCAAGCTTGAGGCTTGTCAATTTATATTGAAATTTAACTTTTTGAAAAACCTGCCTTCCTGTTTTAAAAGTAGGCTCATATAAAAGATTAATTAATTTAAAAAAAGAATAGAATTGAAAATAGAAATATTTCTTCATGCAATAAATGACTATACTAGCATATTATTAAATTAGCACTACCTACAGAGAATGAAAAAAGAAGTTTTGCATCATATCAGAAGGCAAAGACAGATAGCCTACCACCATTCAGGAAGAAGACAGCAACTTCACAGAGTACAACAAAACTTGCCAAACCACACACTCTAGAAGATACCACAAAATCAAATAAAACTATTAGATGAAGCAATGAAAAGCTCATGCCTGGTCATCCTTACAAAAACATTCCAGAAAACCATTGATAATATAAGTTAATATAACTATAACACAGAGTGAATGAATAAGGCCTACATATTTACACTGATGTTTAAGCTACCATTAATGCAGGCCATCTCACATGTGATTTTTTTTTCTTAGAGGTTGTTAAAGACCTTGTTTGACAATGGTAACAAAGTGTTAGTATGAAAGTTGTAGATTTTACTTGTCTCTTTATGTCCATATTGCTGCTTACTACAGTGCAGAAAAGTGATCTCTATAGTATAAACTTAATAAACATATCCTCCTACATGAATCAAACAGCTTATTGAATTATCTGTCTGGGTAAAGTATGTCAAACAAGGTTTTTAGCAACCTCGCAGAAGAGAAAAATCATCACATGTGAGATGAAGTGTTTGAGGAATGTTGCTATTGTCACCAAACAGGAGAGAAAAGGAAATGGTGATATCAGAAGAAGAGTAGGAATAATGCCTTGTTACGAATATATAGAACGTCAGGTGCAGATAAATTGGTTTGGTCACCTTGTGAGAATGGACACTAGTCAAATACCATTGAGAGCTTATAACAAACGATCATCTTGATACAGAGCCAAGGGTAGACCAAGAAAGAGATGGATAGATAACATCATAACAACCATCCACAAACACGGACTCAGGCCTCACATCTGGCTTTGAACAGAAACTTAAGCGCCTACCCACGCAATTAATGGCAAGTGTGGATGCTATCAATCAGTTTCCACCTGAGGAAAGACAATAGACAAGCAGCATTGTAACATCTCACCAGAAAACCATTTATTATGCATTTCCATCAAGGGCCCAAAACCTAATTATCTTTATAGGCTTAGTGTCAGCCCTTCAATCTCAAAAAGATTGTGGACATGTAAGCCTGAAATTTCTTAAATAACCCTAGATATTGAGCAGCGTAACACATTATTCATATTGTTAGGTCATGGATCCATCATCATCAAGTGACATATTCTTTCCAGAATGTAGTCTTTCCTATGGATCTCTTGAATTCTCCGCTGTCTTGAGCAAGTTGCATCTTTCAGTGACATGCGAAGGCATTCTTAAATGTCTTTTGTCCAACGGGTCTTGGTCGTCATATACACTCAAATACACCTGCAAATTAGGCAGACAAGTTAGCAAAGAAAATATCAAAACAGGAAAAGCCCCACACTGTTGATATAATCATAAAACAGAAGGAAGCAATGGGGAACATTGGGAGAGAGGCGTTCAGAAATGTGGCAACCCTAAGCCATCAACCATTTTACAAGGAAAATATCTTATGACTCCAAACTTAATCAATACCACATGATCAATGCATGAATATAATTAATTCTGAACACACTCCAGAGTGTCAGCTATGTAAGAACCATCATGAAACTGTTAACCACCACCTCTTCAAATGTAAAGTTCTGGATTATAATGAGCAGAGTATTCTTGCCCCAAGACCAGACAAATGAAACACACTATATTAAACAAAGCAACAATTGACAAACACCTGCAGATACCACTACATGGCATTGTGACATAGAGCAAAAGTCCAGGATCCGCTGAAACACTGGAGAAATATTTTCAGTACGTCAGGTGTACATATTGCTGGTAATGTATAGTAGTAGTAGACTTCTATGGGGAACTGTGTACAGGTAAGCTTTGAAGTAGAGGCTAGAAGAAACGCTGCAAGGACTACTTGAAGATATATCTCTAGCACTGTCGGTTTGACACAAGCTCTTCGGAAACCACAGCTCTTGATCATCTAGCCTGGATCAGTCAGATCAGAACTGGTATGTGTATTAAAAGTTTTGAATAGGGTAGAACATTACAAGTGATTAAAAAAGAGACAAAAGCAAAAAGCTATGCTTAATGCTATTCTTAATTCCATGCTCATAATCGCTTGTGAAGGAGGAGGAGCCATTGCTTTCAATAGTGAAACGACGAAAACTAGCATGGTTCGGACATGTATGCAGGCACGATTCCTTGTCAAAAACAATACTGCAGGGAACTGTCGAGGGTGGAAGAAGCAGAGGAGGACAAATAAAGACATGGACAGACAACATCAAGGAATGGACACGGCTAGATATTTCCACACTCATCCGCATCGCTGAGGATAGAATTCGCTGGAGGACTCTGTGTGCTGAAGCTTCCAATGTGGTACCCCTACGACCCTGAAGGGTTATGGGTTTTATTGATTGATTGATGGCTATATAGTGAGGCATTTCATGTAGTGAATATCACTTGACATTCATCTTTACAGTCATGGATGTCTCATGATGTATGTCCTTTTGCTCTTTCCTCTCCCTCCACTCAATGCATATCTTGTCTCAGTTTATTACTGTTGTCTTCTGTCAATAATCCCAGGGGATGACAGAGAGATATTAATAATAAGAAGACCCATAACTCATCAGGATTGTAGGGTTTCACACTGGAGACTTCAGCACAAACAAACTCTCCAAACATCTCTGTCCTCAGCCATTCAGTGGATAGGCTAATCACACGCTTACCATTCCTTTATGTTATCAATCGAGGATTTTCTCTGTCATTTCTTCTCCTTTTACCCTCAACTGTTTCTTATAAAATAATTTTAGAAACAGTCGTGTCTAGTTACATGTTCAAATCAAACATGTTTACATAATTTCATCACTGCCAAAAGTGATTCTTGATAAACCTGCAAGTTTGCTTATTTTCTGCCTGACAAATATATTTATCGTATGTTCTATGTAGCTAATTCTTAATAAATTCTGTAGCACTTGTTTTCAAAAGCCTAAATCCTTCTTTCCGTGTCTGCATTGAGTGTCCAACTTTCACATCTGTATAAAAGAATACTTAGTACTAGCGATCTGAATAGATTGATCTTTACTGTAACACAGATCTTATTTTTTTCAAATCATGTTCGACCTTGCCATGACAGCCATTGCCATTTTGAGTCTTATCATAATCTCATTTCCTGAGTTATCAGCATCACATATTTGAGACCTGAGATATTTGAAGTTGGTAACTTCAAATTTGTGACCGTTTAACTAGATGTTCGTAGAATCCTGCGTGATTTTACTAGTTACCAATAACTTTCTCTTACCAATATTAATTTATCAATAACATCTTTCAACTTTGAGGCAAGTTCCTGGAGTTCAGATTTGGAACCAACCAAAAGATTAATATCATCAGCATAATGCAAGTTACAAAGTGGTCTACCGCAAGTAGTTATTGATGCCTGGAGATCTTGCAATGTCTCCTGCATTATATATTCAAGATTCATGTTAAAAAGTACTTTGGAAAGTATACAACCCTGATGCACTCAGGGTTATATATATATATATATATATATATATATGGCGCACTGGCTTCGCATATGAGTGGTCCTGGGTTCATTCCCCATTGAGGCGGAAATGTTTTAATATCGCAACGGCTCCCAGGTCGACCCAGCCTTAAATGGGTACCGGATTAATCCGGGAAGTAAAGACTACGAGGGAGAGGAGATGGCTACCGCCCTCATTTGCAGAGCCTGTGAAATGTGAGATCGCTAACATCTCACACCCCTACGGCATTAATAAATGCTATGGGTTACTTTACTTTACTCTGCTCCATATGTCTTGTGGATATTTCTCATCGAGTAGACTGAGGGTAACTTTTATGTAGGACTACTTTTCTGATAGATTTGATGAGGGTCTTCTTTTCCTGATAGGTTAGTTTTTGCCATTTTGTTCCTGTGTTGCTCAATCTTTTGCCATCTGCCTCTTCATATCCTGGAAGGCCACAGTGAGATAGTATCCATTGTAGTACTATCTTTCTTTGGATGCTCACTGCTTGTATGTCTTTTTTCAGTTCTGGCAGTTTATTGCTGTCATGGGCTTGTAGTAATCAGTTGCATCAGTAAGTTACACCACCTGTTGATATTGGCATGTTGCATTTTTAATTATTTCTGCAGCAATGTTTATGGTTTGTACTTCTTGGAGTAAGTAAAAAGTAAAGTAACCCATAGCATTTATTAATGCCGTAGGGGTGTGAGATGTTAGCGGGCTCACATTTCAGAGGCTCTGCAAATGAGGGCGGTAGCCATCTCCTCTCCCTAGCAGTCTTTACTTCCCGGATTAATCCGGTACCCATTTAAGGCTGGGTCAACCCGGGAGCCGTTGCAAACCCGAAAAACATTTCCGCCTCAAATGGGGAATGAACCCAGGACCACTCATATGTGAACCAGTGCGCTAACCACTGCGCTATGCGGCTCCCTAACTTCCTTGGAGTAGTTGGAGCAGAAGATTTCGGTTGTGTACATGTAGATTTATTGTCTTTTTCTGGATAGTTTATGTACACTCTATCTAGCACATCTGTTCTTCACTGCTCTGGTTGCTGTTCCATCAGCATATACTTGCATCCACACTTCACTGGAGTACAAATCTTCAATCATGTTGCATACTATTATTTTCTTTTGGAGATTATTCAGTTAGAAGAAGCCACAGGAACAAGCTTACAAACAGCACTCAAGAAGGCCATCTCCAGAGAACTCTTCAACCCCTGATGCCGCAAGGCAAACAAGGGTCACAGCATATAGATAGATAGATTATTCAGTTCTCTCAGTGTAGGTGTTGTTTATGGTAGTTCTGATAGTGAGATTTTAATATTGCACCCACGGAACTGAGAAAAGCATTGCTGTTAATTCTTTTGTTATGTCTGGTACTTTATGTGTGAAGTACGTTGTGGTACCATTTGATTTGTGCCTAGTACACCTGATTTTGACATGTTTTTTATTTGGGTGAGCCTCCCTAGCCTGTGACAGCCTTTCTCTGTTGCCACTTGACACATGTGTAGCTTATTTTTTTTACCATCACCCACTGTGAATCAAATGAAGAATAGTAAGAATCATCCATTGTTCCCTTGGATTTTACAAGTCAAAATTATCTTAGAAAGTTTTTGGGGTGGAAATGGTAGGTAGGAAGTTAGACTTGATTGAACCACATATATCTTGTATGAGGTGTTAATGCTGCAGATGGTCCATCACCCTTTTATTAGTTAACCCCCAAGGTTTCTGATCTGTGAGCCTGGCTCCTGATAAAACTCAAAATATTTTTGTTGATGGATAATGTTTTATGGAAGATTAAACAAAACATTGTGCACAGTTTAGTGCTTATCCAAACTAGTTAGCCTTGGTACACAGTGCTGCTTGTAGTACCGGTAGTTCACATGCTGAAGTGTGTTATAACATTTGAACTCTCACCTATTTTGTTATATTTGGTGCACATTTTGCAATAATAGCGCATAACAGACTGCCGACAATATTATGTCATGCTACAGAGTCTTAAAATTGTTGTTTAATGCATTCATGTTCTTGTATTTATAGTTATTAAAAGAAAACAGTAGTAAAAACAGAAGTATGACATTTTTATAGCTTTGTTAGAGGACAGTCATTCATGCATGTCCAAGACTGTTACAATTAATGGCTATTAGATTTCATTTCACTTATGGGGATATATAACAATAATTCCCTCTATTTTTTATGTGGAGGTATCAGAATTCTGAAATACTACTGGTAATATTATTTGCCATATCTACATGGCAGATTTACATTAGTGAATATACAATTACCATCACTCTTGCTTAGAGCCGCGTTAGCGCACTGGCTTCGCATATGAGTGGTCCTGGGTTCATTCCCCAGTTGAGGCGGAAATGTTTTCAGATCGCAACGGCTCCCAAGTCGACCCAGCCTTAAATGGGTACCGGATTAATCCAGGAAGTAAAGACTTCGAGGGAGAGGAGATGGCTACCGCCCTCATTTGCAGAGCCTGTGAAATATGAGATCGCTAACATCTCACACCCTTACGGCATTAATAAATGCTATGGGTTACTTTACTTACTTACTCTTGCTTAACTTTGATAAGATTTTTACTATCTATCTTTTGATTGTTCCTTCAAGCTTGCATTTACTTTGTTTTTATATCTATCACTCTTTGTAACATTTATTTCTGACCTACTGTAATATGTTGTAAATGCTTGTCAAGTAAATTCAAATTTTTAACACTGTTGATTCATATAAAATACATTGTTGAGGGCCATATTTATTATTAACCCATGGATTCTATAGATCATATGATCAGCATAATGCCTACCATATTTGCTTTCTAAGATTTGGCCCAGTACCCATTTCCTAAAGCTGGGTCATTGTGGTACCTGTTTGTAATATAAAATAGTTCAGCCCAACTGGAAATTAAACCTGGATCGCCTAACAAGAAAACCAGTTCACTAACAACTGAACTACAGTGGCTCTCAGATACTTGCAGAAGTTGGATTGAAAAAAGTGTCATAATATCATGATGTACTTCTAGTATCACACACATGAACCACAAACCTCACAGTAAAACTGGAGAAACTGTCACCCACATGTCCAGCACACCACATGGTAGAAGGAAGGAGATTAAGTAAATATCACACACATGTAAAATTGGTCCTGTCTAATGGCATGCAACCAAAATGATCACAGCCAAAATGCAAACCTGACAAACTAAAATTCCACCACATATATAACACATCACCTTTCTCTGAACTACATCATGTTGGAAATCTAGTATGGCCATTGTTATGCTAAAAAAGAGATCTGGTGGGAGTTTGAGAATGCAAATCTCTGCACAGAATTTCATGATTTCTCAGCATTTCATATGATTTCTCACCATTTCATTTTGTGTAATAATTTTAAAAATTTTTATCTGATATTTTCAACGTTGAACTTTGTTAAATATTTTTACAAGTTCATTTTATTTAAAATCTCATTAGATCTTTCAACTTTGCATTTCATACAATCATTCCAACATTGTATTTCCTGTGATATTTTCAGCCGGAGACAATGTTTCCATCTTGGCTGAAGGCTTTCTGTCAGGTAATTTTTATGTTTTGTTATATTAGCATTTAAAAACGATTGTCTTTTAATAAATCATTATTTCTATGAACTTTGACAACTATTGCTGATGTGGAGTTTGTCTTTCCAGAGAATAGTATTATTGTTGTTCTATTAGAGGGATACAGGCATTGATACAGAATCATGGGAACAAGATGGCATGGATTGTGTTGCATGGAGGAGAAAGATTGGGAATGGTATACAAACATAGAAGAAAATGATAGCAGTTAGTTCAAGGGCTGCATGCCTAAGAAGACACACAACAGCACACTGTGGCACAAGCTAGCCTGTGATTTCTTGTACATTCTGTGGAAGACTCTTTGTGGCTCAGATTGGTCTTGTGTGTCGCATAGTAATGGATTATATATTATGTTTCTTATAGCTCATTAATAATACAATCATCTAGAAAGACATAATGATGCCTACTATAAGAAGGAATATAACTTACAATCCATGGCGATGGTGGTGGATATAGTTAGCAAGAGCAATCTGAGTCACAAATAATTTTCCACAATATGTACAGGGAACCTCAGGACCACTTGTGTCATTGCATGCTCTTGTCTTGTCTTATCAAATGCGCAGCCCTTGAACCTTCTGCTATCACTTTTCTCCTTAATTTTTATACCATCCTGATCATTCTCCTCCATGCAACATGATCCATGGCATCTTGTTCCACATCAATTACTGCCTGTATTGGGCATATCCTATTTACATATTTCTTTGTACTGGGGTAGAGGTAAATCATGAGATCTTTCCCCAATTTTAAATCTCTATAAAGGAATTTCTTTGTTGTGCTGTGATCTTTCATTTTTCTAGTTGTTATCAGCATCCCCTGGAATTGCGAGCAACTTGCTCTTACTTCCTATGTGCAGTGCAGTGGTTACTCATATTGTTCTTTCATACCTAGGATACTTCAGCTGTCGGCTTAATGCAATACCTATTGAAGAAGCCTTCCAATCAGAGAGGGCCTGTGTTACAAGATGAGCTGACATGCGCTAGGGTCTCCCACTGTGCATCTTTCCTCCAACCAGGTGCTTCACAGCTGGCTAACTATTCCATTACCACCCTCTGTGTCCCAAGGTCTAAAACCTAATTTCTTCTGTTTGAGCCGTGTTGGACAATGACGACAGTTGAATTAGACTTATACACCTTCCTAGGCGAGGTGCTTCTTTGCCAAACATGTCAGAGGTCTGGGATTTTACCTGTGCATTTCTCACACACTCACCTCCTCCGCTTGTCATGGCCTTCCAATTCATTGCCAAGCACAGTCTGTTGTTTGACTCTCCACCACTGTGTTTTTCACCAAAATAAATGGGTAGATTGTGTTTATCTCAGATGAGGAGCTTCACAATTGGCAAACACATCTTGTGTAAGAAAGACATCATTTCTCCCTGTGCCCTTGAATACGGAGTTCAATTTTCTCTGCATGAGCCCTCTTGGGCAACAGTGACAGGCAAGTTAGACTAGGTTTGCTATGTCCTCAAAGATCAGTGCTTAATTCCCGTATACAAGGACAATTGCCACAGCTTCAATGCATCTACATTTCGGTGCCTGAGCCGGAATGCTTTGTGTCAATGTGTGTCGACAGTGTTGTTTGATGTGTTGGCACTAAGGTGTTGCTATAGCTTGTTGTTTTTTTGCAGTCAGTTCTCATTCCATGTACTGCCTCCACATTCAAAGACACGATCCCTGAAAGTGTTGGCCAGAAACATAGCACAAGCCGCTATATTTCTGTTTTCAGGGTACACCACAAGGAGGTGCTTTTAGGATCTTGGTTTTTTTTTGCTAACCCTAGGAATAACACATAGGCAATGTGAAACCCTTTGCACCCCCTCCCCCATTATCCTAGTATGTCCCAGTAATTTTAGTGCAGATAGCATGGTAAATACTGTGGTAATGCCTGTTCATTCCAATTTATTAGTATTAGTAGGTTTGCCCTCTACCTAGCTCTAAGAATTCTATGTAGATATCACATGTGAAAATTGTTTAGTTGTCTCTCCTGGTGCATATAGATTGTCCATGTTTCACTAGAGAAGGGTGCAGAGGAGGGCAGGCACACAGAAAGTAACATGGGTCTGCATCTTGAGTGACTGTGAGTATGATTAGGAAGGTACAAGTTGGTCTCGTTTGCGAACAGTGGATTGAGGCCTTGAGAAAAGCAAGTTTGAAAGTAGCTACATTTGTTTTTAAGCCAGGACATGTTGATGTTCGAGGCAATGAAAGAGCAGATCAACTGGCATCATCCATGAGTGTAGCATAAGGCGATGGGACAATGAATTGAGTTGACGTTTTGAACTTCATAAGAGATATAGCACGCGAGAGTGAGACTGTTGTGGATGATGATTCCTTTTCAATGTCCAGGATTAAAGATCAGGGTTTGAAATGCGGTGTTGCTAAAAGTGAAATTTTTGTAGGGCGCAGAAGAATGATGGTCAACCATCAGAGGACCAGTACTGTCAGCAGAAGTGTAATGGCAGATGCACTCAGGAAGAGATCAGAGAAACTGTGGACGTGTCCAGTTTGCAGTGATGATGATCCAACGACTAACTAACTAGGGTGTGGTGAGCACAAACCTGGTGTTTTGTTTCCCTTAAGTAGAGGTTAAAAAATGGAGACTAGTTAGAAAGACACAGGCAGATCACACACCATCTAAAGTGATCATTCCATGTCCAAGCTGTCCAATGACATTTGACCTTTATAACCAGCATAGGGCTTATCAGCCATTTTCAAATACATAAAAAAGGAAGTACATATGTAATTTAAAGTTGTAACAAATAGTCCTCCATAACAATTCATGGATGGACGAACAAGAACAACTTATGAGCATGAGATGATCCACACATGATGTTAAACACATCAGAAATATGCTTGAACTATTAGTACTATCAGACCTGATTTACTGACAGATGAATGAAGAAAATCAAGACATTTATTAGAAAGAGCATCAAAAGACAGTAAAGAAACATAATCAGATTATGACCAGTCATCTGTTTAACCTGATGACTGATGAAAATGCATGCATACTCCCTAGTCAAGTAGTAGACATTCTGCTTGATTGCAGATAGCCCATGCAGTTACATTTTCGAGTACCTGTATTCTATTTGTCTATTACCAGTGTATACAAACATACAAACCTGGACTTGTTGCCTTGCATTGTCAAGAAGTGGGTGGCAAAAATTATGAAGCATCCATGCAACATGTCAATCAATTCATCAAGTGAGTAGACATTTTCATATGTATATGTTTTTTTTTACTACACTTTAATAAGAACTATAATTGTTGTTTCATTATTTATTTTTATGTAAAGATCAGGAGTCGATCAACTTATTTTGCTCAACCAAACAATACTGTACTGCTGAACTATTTTTAACTGATCAAGCTAATGACAATAGCTAATTCAAAATTAATAACAAAGAACTAGAAAGTTTAAATGTAAATGAATACCTTGGAGAAATAGTCAACAATTAAATTAAAAGTAGACTTGCGTTTGCTGCAAAGTAACAAATATATGAGAGATCTCTGCTTTTGATTTTTTTGTTAGAGATGGAATTATGTGCCTTGTGCTCACTAAGTTGTTGGTTTCATGCTGGGCCATGTTTACAAATGTATTTTTTCGAGATCCCTTGGGTTTATCACTATCTATTCGCTAAACCCTTTATTGCCTTTTAGCGTCAGGGGTAGAAGAGTTCTCTGGAGATGGCCCTCGTATGTGCAAAATATATTGTGGAATTTGTCACCTCTTTTATTTTGGTTTATCATTTAATACATGATATGAACTGTCACTCTGCAAGCAATATGCTGCTTTGTTGAGGAGGGATGAAGTACATATGGGGAATCCCAAGATTAGTTAAGTCAATCTTCTACATCATATGAGCCCTTTTTAAAATGTATATGTTAGAGGACTCAGATCTCAGCATCATAAATTATATGACAAATAAAATACTACAGGATAAATAACACAAAAATCTATTGGATTATGACATAAATTTACAGATACTCTAATAATGTCCATAAAACTGTCTTCACTATAGTTGATCTGAAAGGATCGAATCATTTCAGAGTACATCCTACACTTCTTAGCAGCAAATACAAAATCTCTGACATGTCTGAGGTTTATTGTTGTTTAGGATGCTGCCTTTCAATTTTGTCAACAACCCTTTTACCCTTTCCAGACCTTTTCTTTCTATATATTACACTATAATTAAAATATATTTAGAACTACTATTCCTTGTTCCTGTGATGGATGTGCACAAATAAAAAATCTCAAAAATATTAATTCTGTCTAAATGCTAAAAATACTCTGTAGTCAATGAGTTCATCGATCATTGTAGAACATTTTATGAGTATGTATGTGTCTTTCATTAAGAGTTTGAATCATAGAGCAGTGTCTCTGATGACTGAACCATCGATGACATCAGGACACAGTGACATTTGTGTCTACACCTGTTTTCTTTAGAATACTGTTTGTTTTTCAGTTTTGCTGACCAAATCTTCACCTTTGCATAATGTTAAATTCCAGGCACTATAATATTCAGTGATTCTTTCTCAGATATTGGGGCTGATAGAGCAGTCTTTATTGATGTCTTACAAACATCTTTCATCTTCTATAAGAGATGGTCTTCCATAAAACCATTACCATTCCTCAGCGTCATCATCATCAAGTTCCATCTCTGCAACAAAAGTTGGCTGCAATGAACTCCCAATATCAGCTGTCTCTTGCTTTGATGATACACTCTGAGTAATCAAAACAAAAGAAACCAAGTCTATTAAATATCAATTCCTATCTTAAGCCCAATACCAAGATAAAAATAGCATAAAATAACTCATCGATCAATAAGGCACTTTTGTCTAATATGCCCATGTCACTTTAATAATGTATAACTTATATATTCCTAGTTACAAGACTAACAGAAACTGGTATAAAAGCTCCCTTCAGAGTCCATAATAACAGTTGTGGAAGAATCTTTTCTTATATAAGCTCATTTAGCGAACAATATCAGCCAGGGGACAGACAACTAGGGAGACCAATATAAAAAATAAGCACCCAATTTCACAATTTTAATAAAAATTCAGAAAATTTAGGAAAAATCTCCAACATTTAACATTTATCTGCTAACATTTAAAACATAAAAGCAATTTCAAAATTAACACACACAAAAACTCAGTTCAAAATTTAAAAAAGAAACAATGAAGTTTTGGGAAAAAACCTGGAAAAGAGTGTATATAATACCTACAATTAGCCCTTGGTATGATATATATATATTCACAAAGCATTGCACACTGTCAAGAGTTGAAGATTTATGGGCGTGAAATACAGAGCTGCAAAGTGTCTCTCTAAATTACATCAGAGGTTATGATAGCTGTATTCCTTGTCATTTCTAGGGATCGACCTACAAACATGCACACACCTACAGGGCTACCGGTATATTAAATATAGATAATAGAGAATGTTTATATTCTCCATGTTTTTCCCTTTATAAATTATTCCTGAATTGTTTTTGATGTACCTTACCTCACACTTAGAATTTCTGCATGAAGATTTATTCGTGATTGATAAAGTCATTTTGCTACATCCAAGCACATTCAATCTCCCGTTTAACAAATCAGAGAATAATGTTAGTCTACAGGAAGATACTTTGAATAACATGGAAGGATAAAATCAGAAACTCAGATATTATAAACACATTGAATATTCCAGAGTGTTGGTTACTAAACACAATAACAAAAAGAAAACTACGCATGTTTGGTCATATAAAGAGACATAACTCTTTAGAAAGACAAATAATGGAGGGAAGAGTACCTGGGAAGAGGAGAAAGGGCAGACCAAGAAGACGATGGACAGACGACATTAAAGATAACATGAATACATCGCTAGAAAATGCAAGTCACATCGTCCAAGACAGAGAGAGGTTCAGAGAGTTCATTGGGAAGACAACGTTCTGGAAGGAATGCGTCACATGACACTAGTAATATAGTCAAAAGCTGAGTAAAGCCCCACGTGATTTTAATTATTTTTTATAAAGGTTATCAAATTGTTCACCAATAAGTTAAAAGCGGGATTTAAGATGCACAGAAAAGCGAGCCAATTCCTTTTTAAAATTTAAAACCACCTCATTACTGAAAATGTATATGGTCCTGGCTACATGACTACGTCATATGGCAATACATTAATGATTTCCTTGGAATTAACTCCACTGCCATTCGTTGTATCCGAAAATTAGATCTGTTTTGGTGGAAAGAAAAAACGCAGAAACAGCTATAACACGTTTCAAATGTAATTACAGCTATAACACGTTTCAAATGTAATTACAGCTATAACACGTTTCAAATGTAATTACAGCTATAACACGTTTCAAATGTAATTACAGTTATAACACGTTTCAAATGTAATTACAGCTATGACACGTTTCAAATGTAATTACAGCCATAACACGTTTCAAATGTAATTACAGCTATAACACGTTTCAAATGTAATTATCTGATTAACCATCTAACGTATTAATCCCAACATATGACATATAATTACATATGATGTTATATTTGGTTACACTCAATAAATATATACTTTATATTTGTGTATGTATCATGTTAAGTTTTTATACACGAAACAAATCCTTTGATCTTTTAAGGCATACTTGTTATTGTTTATGGAGAAATTTTGGAACTTTCCTAGAACGCGGATCCCACTAATTTAACGGAACTATGTGATTTTTACAAAATACATAGCGAAATATAAGTCAAGGTAAGGCGAGATAATTTGTACCGGAAATTAGTTATAGCAGAAAGTGAACGCTTCAGGAAAATAGTTTTAGCAGACAGTGCACACAGTCATTGTAATATATATGACTGCTGGCAGTGCCATGCGAGTAGATAATTATTTTGTTAGGAGTTCTGCAGGAAGTGGAAGTGCATGTTTTGTTTTTTTGGGAAGGGGGAGGAGAGGGGGTGGGTGTAAGTGTTCTATTTTCAGAATGGGAGGGGGGTGGGGTTGGGAGGAGAGTGTAAGTGTTTTGTTATTTGGAGAAGATGGGGAGGGGGGTGGGCGTAAATGTTTTATTTTGAGAAGCGAGGGAGGAGAGGGGAAGTATTTTGTTATTTTGAGAAGAGGGAGGGGTGGGGGTGAGTGTAAGTGTTCTATTTTGAGAATGGAAGGGGGGGGTTGGGAGGAGAGTGTAAGTGTTTTGTTATTTGGAGAAGATGGGGGGGGGGAAATAAGTGTTTCTTTATTTTGAGAAGAGACGTGAACGTTGGGGGTGTAAGTATACCCCTGTTTCTGGTTCAACGAAATTGTATCTGTGGTTTACTCGATAGTGCTCAAAAATTCACACTTTTGTAGCCTTTCTACATTCGCAACAATGGCTTGCAACATCGTTGTAGAAACCAAAAGGCAAATCATAAATTCAATAGTCATACCAACATTGTGTTATCAATCTCAGACATAGACACTAACGAGAGAAGTGAGAACGCTTACTATGTATGAAATGAGATGTCTAAGAAAAACAGCAAACAGAACAAGAAAAGATCATGTGAGAAATGAGGCGATACAAGAACTGTTGGAATATCATAATCATCATCAGGTGCCATGCCGAGATGATTCATGATGCTTAGGCGGTCAAGGCTATCTACATCTCTCTATCTCCAGTATTATGTATCAAGATCGTCGTTGTTTCCCTGCTGTGGCACGTTGTTAAACTGTCTAATATTTTCTCACGTTACGCCCTCTGTCTCTGTTGCCTTCAATTTTGACTGTTGTGTCTATGCTCTCCAAATCTCCTTGTTTCATAAAGTGACCAAAAAATGAAGATTGTCTTTTCCTTATATTATTGATTAAGCTCCGTTTCGCCTTTGACTCTTTCAGCACCTCCACATTAGATTTCCTGGCAGTCCATGATATTCTCAGCATTCTTCGGTATAACCACATCTCTATTGCCTCTTCTTTTTTCCCGCTTTCCCATTTGTTTATTGTCCAAGACTCGCTTCCATATGCTAGTATAGGAGTTATGTAACACTGATGAACTCTCTTTCTCACCTCTAATGACAAGGTCATATTACACAATATGTGTTTAATTTTCCTGAATGTTGTTGAATATGGTATATAACATTTCAAATTCAACACAAAATTTCAATTATAGCCCTATGCAGTGTAGGATTTACCTATAAGCTAAACAAGCTACAGCTTAGGGCACCAATTTCTTGGGGGCCCCAAAAAATTATTTATTTCACTATCTATATACTTCTTGTTAAAGGGCCCCATGTCTCAAAAAGCGTAGGGTCTTATCGTCTAAATCCGGCGCTGGCCTATGCGTTATATATTTGCTAAGAGGCATCATTTTAAAGTTGGGCAGCGCTAGTGAAACGTGCTATAGATCAGAGCGTGACCTTCATTAGACAGTCTTGCGTGTAGCGTCACTACTGTCACATTTCTGTCTAACAAAGGTCACGATCAGAGGTTAACAAATATACACTTGCGTAAACGATCATAATACACAGAATGCAGGAATCCTTGTTGACAGTGGACCAGTTTCAAGCTGTGGCTATGTACAATAAAGGCATGACCCTCTTCAATAAAGACCTTCCAACATAGTTAGGACCCCATTCGTGACGTTTTTGATTATTATTGTGATCAGTTGGTCACTTTACATACGTGAAATCGCATTCCAAAAATAGTAAAAGCGACTCCAAGTATACAAATAGTGACCAACCGAAAGAGAAACAATAAACAGAAACGTAACTCATGGGGTCCTAATTAATTATGTTGGAAGGTCTTCTATACAGGATCATACGTGCTGATTTTTTATATTTCCATGATTTTCTGTGGTCCCTATGTAGAGGCCCATACTTTCCAACGCAGACCAACGAAATTCACACTACGCTCAGAAAACAACATTAAAAAGTTCAAAAGAGACTTAAAGTTTCGGAAAGCCGATAGTACGTTTTTGTGGAAAAAGAGAACGACAGATGTTTTCAATAATCAAGACAATTGTTAATTTAAAGCGAAGTGTAGCACAGGAACATGCCGTTGAGAACTAAGAAATTATAAAAAACGTTTCTATTTATTTTAGACAGGCGTAACAAAATGTTATTGTTTTAGAAGTTTGTTTTTTGGAGGGGGGGGGGGGGAGGAGAATCACACTATTTTAAATTTTATTTGACTGGGGAAAGGGGAGAGACAGATGACTATATATTTTATCGTTTTATAGTGCTAAATATAATGTTATATTTTCTAAAGGAGGTGGGAGAAGGTTTGAATCCTGAAATATCCCCGTTTCCACGGGCTTGTGTCGTGGCCCTTCAAAACGCAGTATGTGCCTCGCCCTTCTAAGAGATGCATTTTAACATGGCAATGGTTGCAGAGTGAACATGCATATTGCCTAGTGTATCTCAAGAGCTAATAGAAGAATATCGCCTGTATTTAATCAAAGAGAAGTTTGCTAGTGGTACATCACTTACAAATATTACATGCAGCCCAGTCTTACATAATCTCAAGATCTGTAACGCACATTTGTTAAACGCGTTAAATTATGCACAAAATATAATACATTTGATATGCGTGCACCCACTTATTTCTTGTGAATGAAAAAAATATTTCCGTGAGATTATCCGATAATATATGAAAGCGAATACTGGACACTGGTTGCATTTTCAGAATTTTAGTGTGGTTTAAAAATAAATTGTAACGTGTTTGGAAAATGCAAGTGTCCGTGTTCTCAATTTAACAAATGCACAAGTTTTAATATGGTAGTATTATTCAACGACTTGTGTGTTTGTGCTTGCGTATGTATGTGTGTGTGTTCTCGTGTTTGTTTAAGAAGTCACGTTGAGTAAGCTGTTATGAAGATATGATCCTTAAGGTAGCTATTAAGGTAATATGTACTTGAAAGATGATCAAGTTGTCCCGCCGTGAGGTAGCTATTAAGGTAATATGTACTTGAAAGATGATCAAGTTGTCCCGCCGTGAGGTAGCTATTAAGGTAATATGTACTTGAAAGATGATCAAGTTGTCCCGCCGTGAGGTAGCTATTAAGGTAACATGTACTTGAAAGATGATCAAGTTGTCCCGCCGTGAGGTAGCTATTAAGGTAATATGTACTTGAAAGATGATCAAGTTGTCCCGCCGTGAGGTAGCTATTAAGGTAACATGTACTTGAAAGATGATCAAGTTGTCCCGCCGTGAGGTAGCTATTAAGGTAATATGTACTTGAAAGATGATCAAGTTGTCCCGCCGTGAGTTGCCAATACTCGAGAGGGGAGTAAATAATAACATCGTTATGACCTTCCGCGAATGTCGTAAGGACGACTAAGGAGGTTGTGTGGGTGGAGTTAGCTGTCCCATTCCATATGTCAAAGTGACGGAAAAGCCATGCTGAAGTTGGATGTGTCAGACCGAAATATGTCGTAAATATTGCAGGAAATCGTAAACAAGACGGGAAACTCGTTCCGTTCTCTGCGTTACATTCTGCTAAGAAGCAGGAGTTTGAGAACGAGCGCAGAAGAACAAGTTTGTTCTAACAGAAAGGGAAACCGACTCCCAACAAGGTGTGTCTACACGTAGAGGATTGTGAGACAGCTGTCAAGCTTGGAGTATAAGTTGTTGCGATACGTAGGTTCTTTTTTATGCTGGACAAATATGCAGTCGTAAGATGTGACCGTCGACAATATAATACCTAATGGGAAAACAATCTGACTCATTTAACTTTTTTCCGTGATTTTCATTTGTCATTATGATTATACTTTATGTCGACAGCCCCATCGAGGCCAGCACCGTGCAGTGGTGATGGGGCTTAGTTCAGCCATCAAGGGCTGGAAACTAAGACTGGTCGGGCAGTCCCACTCGAGTAGGACCATAGTCCTGCCCAAGTAAGCAGAGTGCTGAAGACGGAAGCAACCAGCCAAAAGGCACACAGATAATCAGGATGCCACGCACAAAACACAATGGAAACATGTCTGTATTTATAAATAGTTATGGTGCCTCCCCTGTGGCGGACATTTAGGCAGGGACGGTGCCGGGCCCTATACCTCGAAAAGGCCCTATACCTCGAAAGGGCCCAACCTCAGTTACTGGAAGTCCTTCTCGATTGCCCCGAGGAACCAGGAGGCAAGGGAATAGAGCTACTAGCCAAACGACATATTGGCCAGAGGAAACAATACTGGAATCAAAGCTCTATGGACCACTGTATGAACTACAAAAGACAGTGAGTTTTATTAAGGAGACAGAATTACAGATATAGATGTTTCAAGTGAACGAAAGAAGAAGAATGTCGAGAGGCAATGAAAATCATGGGAAAGTCGAATGAGTCACTCTAGAAGGCTGTTTTCCCATTAGCCAGTGTGTCTTATATCGCCGACGGTCACAGCAGATCTAAAGACGATGCTTTTCCAGCGGTATGATGTGGACAATGGTGTTCCTAGAAAAATACGCCATGTAAAAATTTGAGAAAATCAAGCGACCCAGAACCACTATTGACTCTAACCGTAAGAGAAATTTATGTAAACAAACGTGCCGACTCCATTAGGGCAATGGGGCAGGGTTATGAAAGACAGTTTAGGCAGACAATGTAGCGATATATTTTTAAGAGGTCATTATCATCTCTTGTCACTACCCTCTCACTGTGGAATATCAAGAAATGAAAAAAAAAACCAGACCAACTGGCTAAGGAAGGTGCTGCCGAAGATCAACTAGATGTACTGACCACCTACCATCAGAAAAGACAGATGATCAAGTCAATAAGAAAGCCACAAACACCAAAGCAAGGTGACTATCACATTATGAACAGATCAGAAAAAGCTATAATTCTACGCCTCAGAACAGGACATAACCGATCCCACAGTCACATGTATACAAAGTTCAAGATTGGAAACACGGCCATGTGGAAATGCAGCACAGAGTGCCAAACAGTCTTGATTCTTGATTAGAAAACTGGCCTCACAGCACGTGGGGCATTCCCATAAGTGCTCCGCCCTCTGTTCCAGCAGCCACTCGACTTGATGGTGTTTCGAGTCCAATGCCGCAGAAACAGACATCGACATCAGGGCACAACTCTGGCCCATGCGACAGGTTTCTTTGTTGTTCCGCCCACCCACGCGGTGCCGTAACTAGTTAAAGCACAACGTCGGCCTGTCGGAACAACATGGTAACTGTTATCGAAGGTTACGACTACGGGATTGTATAGATGACGTGCCATGAAGCTTCTATAAGAAGATAACCTCAATATAAAGGCATGTCATCTACTAAGGTTTTCTGTTGCATAGTTGGTTTGTCTATTGAGCCATTGGTGAGACCCACAGACACAACCGCATGCTAAGTGCCAAATATATACTTCAAGATTGTTCTGAGCATGAAACGCTGAGGCAGAAATATTGGCCAGAGGAAGTGTCTAAATGTGATCTATCACTGCAATCTCGCTGCTGTCAGCTGCGCTAAACGGAGCGTGCCGGACTGAGGCTTGAACATTGAAAAAACTATAGGCTTCCGTACAATCCGTCCATTCATCCTTACACAAGCATGATTGTCTTATCATGACCATCTACCTTAGTGTAGACCAAGAAGACGAAAGAAAGTTGATGGACCAAGCGTAGTTAGAAGGAAAATCGATAATATATTCGCAAAACTGAGATCCAACAGGTAAAGCCTGAGACAGGGTAATGAAGTTTTTCTAACTGTGACATTACCCTGTCTCAAGCTTTGCTTGTCAGAAGGAAAACTTGAAAGTTTGCTTACATGAATGATACTAAATAAATTACATATAAAAGTCCAAAACACATTTGGGACGGATCGTATTTATAGCAGGTAAACAAATACTTATTTATGCGCGAATTTTAATGACTAATTCACGTAGCATTGTATAAAAACCCAAGCAAGAAGAAGAGGGAGAAACAAAAAGCAAATAAATTAAACAACCATTATCAGACCAGCTTGTTAGTTTTGTGCAGACAAGACAGGTGTCGCGTCCAGCAAACGATACGGTGTCGGCACAGTGACACTCGATCAGATAACACGAGAATCACATGGGGAAAAAAAATACTGAGTGATATTGTATATATAATCCTGATATTAATGTTGTATATTTAACTTTGTATAACCATATTTAACATATGTGGGGTGCAAAGGGAAAGCATTGCTACGGGCGGACTCAGGGTTAGCAGATAAGCAAGATCCCAAATGTACCTCCTCGCAGTGCACCCTGGTAACAGAAAACAGCAGCTCGAGCTGATTCTTGCCAAATCATTTGGGGATCGTGTCCGAGAATGTGGAGGAAGCAGATGGAAAGAGATTTGACTGCAAAAAGACAGGCGATATCTGCAACACCTCGGTACGAAGCAGGCAGATGTCCCAATAAAAATAAAAGCACAGTGAGTACACTGAGAAAGATGCACAGCGCTAGAGGGCAGCGTCATGTGCAAAAAGCACGGAAAATGGTTCGATGAAATTGGAACTAAAGCATTGTTTGCTCGAGACAAGCTTCTAGTTACCGGTGATCCCAGCCTGGGCCCAACTCTACTGTCGAGTCTTTCCTATACCGGAAGCGTGCTCGCGGAGAGAAAAGGTTCAGTACCCGATGGGCACAGGCATAGCAGTCCGAGGTGACAAGCACTGTTCAGCCCTAGAACAAAACACAAGTCTCTAACGTTCCTAAATATGTGTACAGATTCAGACCTGGACGAGGGGCTCACGAAGTTGGTGATCAACACTTCGTCTAAGAAGACGAACGAGCCCGAGCCCAACTCTTCTGTCAAGTTCTTCCTTTCTGTCAAGTTCTTCCTAAACCGGAACCAGGCTTGAGGACGAGAAAAGGTTTAGTACCCGATGAGCACGGGCACAATACGTCTAATTACACTATGCAAGTTCACTGGCTGCGGAACGCCTCGTGCAGGACAGACGTGAAGGACAAACCGTCTTGGCACAGAGTCAGTACACATTCACTGTCTAGCGACAGATAGGAAGGCTGTCACAGGCTAGGGTAGCCCACCCGAATTGTGAAGTCATGCCGAAATCGGATGTGCTAGGCCTACAAGGCGCATAACGGTGGCACAACGTAATCACGCTCCCGGCGGAAATCGCACGGATATCCGTGTTGGTTACAATGGAGCGAACGCAAAACAAACAAACAAACAAACATATGTGTTTTTATACCTGCACGTCCGTGATATAGTAATTGTTATACGCATTCCGATCCTCTTTTTTGCGTAACTATATACGTACCGTTAAGATATGCATCTATGTATTTATTCTTAATGTATTAGTACAGGTGTGTAACGAGAATTTTGCATTGGAAATAACGTGTTTCTTCTGTGGTTGGAAAGGTGTTTCAGGTGTGCTCACTTCTGGCAGTATCGGTTATTTTGCTTCTTCAGTACTCACACTCAAGTATTCCAGGTGTAAACTTGGTAAAAGCGGATTGAAAACAAGAGGGTTTAGAAAAGGGTTAGTTATATTTAAGCTCGTAGTCGAGTTTTCAGTTCGAAGAGATTAACATAATTCTTGTTTTCCTAGTCATTTCCCGTCAGATTCGCTTTGTCTTTTAGCATTTCTGAAGGAATGATCTTTAGATACTAGGGCATGTATCGGAAAGAGGTGGTGGCAAACACACACTCCTGGGAGTTCTCTTTACAGTGGTGGGTTAAAACCTTTTTTTTTTGTGACCATTCGGAAAACATTTTTTTTACATAGCCAAATCTATCTAAAAAACCAACTCTGCAGTACCTAAATATATATTTTAATGAGTATTGTCAAAATAAGTATCTTTCTGTGGTCTTTGTAGACGCGTTCTCGGGTACCTTGCGCATGCGGTTGCGTCTGTGGGTCTCACCACTGGCTCAATAGACAAACAAACCATGCAACAGAAAACCTTAGTAGATGACATGCTTTTATATTGAGGTTATCTTCTTATAGAAGCTTCATGGCACGTCATCTATGCAATCCCGTAGTCGTAACCTTCGATAACAGTTACCATGTTGTTCCGACAGGCCGACGTTGTGCTTGAACTAGTTACGGGCACGGCGTGGGTTGGCGGAACAACAAAGAAATCTGTCGCAAGGGCCAGAGTTGTGCCCTGAAGTCGACGTCTTTTTGGTGGTATTAGACTCGAAATACCATCGAGTCGAATGGCTGCTGGAACAGAGGGCGGAGCACTTATGGGAATGCACCACGTATTGTGAGGCCAGTTTCTAATCAAGAAACTATGGTACCTGAATTTACATTTGTTTCTTTGTGACACCCTAACACAACTCTATGGCTCCAAGGGGCTGCTTGTTCTCACGTTTTAGTCATTATTTTACAGTAACATCATATTTAGGTACTTAGCGGACCCGAATTCATTTGAAATTGAAATCGAAGGAAAGTAACGAAAGACTGGTTTACAGAAGGTGTCAGTTGATGTAACAGCTGATATTCAGATGTATACATAATTCTCAGTGTCGCACAATGTAATGTTTTCTTGGTATTGTCAACTTGTCGCCAAATCATGAGCAGAAAAATATTGTTTTTAAACCGTGGACACTAACCCATTTTGAATATATTGTATTTTGATTATATTACGGATGTTTTACATATATTCACACGCGCACGCACGCATATTTCCACAAATACACATTTGCTTTGTTTCATTCACTACGTATATTTGCCTTGTTGAAATCTGTATAAATTGTTAATCGTAACTTTGTGGACTCCTAAAATAATATATTGTTAAAAAATATAAAATTTTTTACTTCCCTGATTGATGAAAGTCCGCCATTCCTATGGCGAGTCCGCCATTGCTATGGCGTTCAATGAACTTGTATAATGTTAGTAGCACTAGACTACCGTGTTTTGGACAGGACGTGTCACACTGCACCCGTAAACCAGTACAATGCCATTATCTTCGATCTCATTGAAAATTAATTCGTTTCAGCTAACAGACAAGCACTGGATATTTCTAACTATGTGAGCAATACACGTGAGATCTGATTAAATATGGACATAAAAACATAGAGGCAGTTTTCACCAAAAGCTAGAAAGCTAAGGGAATTCCCAGCAATGGTGGTGGAATAATTTTATAAGGCATAAGTTCAGACCTGTAGATGGGGGGGGGGGGGGGGGAGGAGGTGTTAAAAAAATCTCCCTTATCAAATCTGAACATGACTTTTGGTAGTAGAAACTGGCCATAAATTTGATAAAAATTCCTCCTTTAGTGACTTTTCACAAAAATATCTTGAAATTGCCCGTCAAATAATGAAAATTACACACGAAAGCGGACGATTGACATTTTAGACATTTTCAGGTAAAATACCTTCCGTAAGGTTCTCATATCTACGGCCCTGCATACGTTTATATAAAAATCCTGATATAACAATATCTTTCAAAGTATTCGTTTAGATTATTCACTATTGCATATAATCTTATATAGCGAATTTTACTTATTACATAAACATTTCTTATGTAATATTTGTTATATAGTAATTTAATTTATTGCAAACCATTGCTGCGAGGCGCATATTTCGTATCGTAGTATATCATTATACCAAGAGATTTGTGACTGAATGATAAATTCAGTTTCTCCCTTTGTGCCAACGGCGTTTCCTCGAAACACATTTTCGCTCTGTTCCACTGTCGTCCTCTCCTCCTCCGTTGTTCTTCACCACGTACTATGAAGTGGTTGTCAATTCCTTTCGTAAAAAGCACTACTCTCGTGCCTAAAAGCATTATTTTTTTTTAAATCACCAGAAAAACACCATTAGCCGTTTTTTTCATTAACAAGTTGCAAAATATCACATTATAATTTATTAATATCAGTTAATATTATAATTAATGTTATTCTACATATGCGAATTATGAAATATATCTCATTTATGAAATGTGAGATCGCTAACATCGCATACCCCTACGGCATTAATAAATGCTATGGGTTACTTTACTTTTTTTTTTTACATATGCGAATTAGTCAGACAATGCTTCTTATTTCTGTGATGTTTTCTGCTGTAACTAATGTTGTCAATTCGTTTTTATCAAAAGGCACTGGCCTCGTACAAGATATGGTCAAAAATGCACGTGAAACACTTTTAAAAATTTGCTTTCGTATTCAGAAAAAATGTTATGACTTGATATGAAAATATCTCACTTTTAGTTAATATTAAAATTCGATTTATTCCAGATATGTCAAATCAGTCATACAAGTCTTCTTTTTTTATATATTTTCTAGTTGTACCAGTATGTGCAAGTTCTATAGTGATGATGATGTCTGCAACACACTTTTATAAGCGTTCTGTGATCAGTTGTTTTGGCAGAACATTTCACTCTTCTATGCTGCTTTATGTTCTTGCATGCTTTACTGTCGTCAAAGTGTATCTTACAGAGTTCGTTTTAAATGATGGACTATGTGCATGTAACAATGTTCAGTTACAAACATACGCATACCTATGTTTCTTTTTGGTCAATCTTGGAAGTTAAAGTTGTATCTGTATTTGTTCACATAATTGATGTTTAACTTTCTTATGGTTTGGTGTATTAATGTTTCTCAATATTTTTCAATCTCCCTACCATTAAACATTTACAGTATTTACAATGGAATTTAGTGGCATCTATTTTTACTCTTATTAGCTATATTAAAAACGTCGAATCATTGAACCATTGTACTCTTAAATGTTGACGATAATTATTGCTCATAATGAAATAGCGATATGGGTAAATTAAATGGTGGTGATGCTAGAACGAAAGTTAATGCTCCAATAGGAGATGGCTGTAACATTTACATATTGTCGTTTAACCGTATTGTTATAGTAAGATTATGGGAATAAGTTCAATGTCTTCAAAAGGTTGTTAAATATTGCCTGGTAAAGTGGTAAGCACGATGACAACTTACTTTCTCTAGTTATTCACAATTTCACATTTTAGTATTCTAAAACAAAATAAATTTTTAAAAAAGGAACTAAAAAGGAACTTTTTAGCACCAATAAGTACTAAAAACATCATATTGATAGAAAACCACCAAACTAGTGCGGCCGCACTATTTAAAAGATATTGGCAGCAGATGACTGGAAAAAGCACCATATCTGGTATTAAAAAAAGAGCACCAAAATGACAGCACGGAGAGCAAAAGCAGTGTATGAGTTTGACTGAATTTCTTCTGAAAACATTTTTTAAAAATGGTAACATATCCTGTTCAGGACGTAGCCATCAACATTTTCTAGGCAATATAAATATGTTCAGTAGTTTGCCATTGCTTTCTGAACGGTTCGGGTGCACAAATGCCTGTGGCGGGATCTGAACTCTGTACATTTGCCGTCACAAAAACACTGTACCACGCCGCCACAGAGCCAATTAAATTTCGTCTACTTGCTGTTACAATGGTCTGCATGGCCCCTCTGATTGCTCATAGTTAACAGCTTCTGATTAGGGACCTTTTTAGCCAGAATATTATATGTATCTTTCTAAGACAGCTGGTGTGGAACATATTCTAAAGTCTAGGCATTTCATTTCTTGTTTCTATCCATCATTCAACCCAGTACAATAGCTTACACATTACACGACTAGTGTTTTGTAATATTTGTATGTGGAAGCTACTGAGATTAGCAAATGCTGTCCTGGCCTTGTTCATTCCATTGCCAGTATCCTCTTGTTCCACTCTTACAGTTATACTGCCTTATTTTACTCTGAATAGTATGTATAATACTGTGACTAAATGAGTCTTTATATTTTTCAGTAATAGTCTTCAGTAATTGTCTTCTTCTTTTTCATCGTTCATTCTTAAACTCCTGCTGGTTCTCTCTTATATCAGGACAATGGTCCTACAATATTTCCAGCAGGATGTAGTCAGAGAATGTAAATGTATTGTGTCACCGTTTTATTTGTAACAATGGCCAGACACATCCGTCTCCGGTGGTAATAATTGTCTATTATTGTCATTCTGCCGTTGCCCATTTTGTTATATTTCGTGTTCAGCTTATTTCGTGTATACTGCGATAGTACGATATTTCAAAACTATCCACGGTTTCTACAGAAATATATTTTAAAATTCAAAACATGGACTTTAGCAGCCAATTGTCAACCTGTATAAGTAACATAATTATTCCGTGTTATCACCGGTGCCGCGATGACCTCTCTCATACATGAAAGGGAAACAATTACAAGCATTACACCGTTGCCATACACTCGAGACACTTAGACCATGACCCAAGCAGAAAAGTATAAGAGCATTCCAGCATACCAAATAAATATCCGATTTGAAGATCTAGTCAGTGAAAGGCTAAAGAGAAGTGGTTTTGTTTATCGATCAACAACGAAGAAAAAAAACACACCAAAAAACAGGAAATTCAAAGATGAACTACCAGACGTAGTAGAAGACATAATATCAACACCTCTCCCAGTTCGGTGACAGCAAAACCACAATCTCACGATCAGAACCTCCATAAGCAATACATCATGAATGAGCTGAATGTTCTCCAAATGAACACAATAGTATGCATCATGATTGAAGATATATATCCCAGAGTAGCGTGGATACAAGTATATACCGACAGATCAGCAACCAAATTTAGTAGAAATGATTATTACATCTAAATGGGTTTTGTTTTCTGTTATAATTTAGTCATATCATGTGACGTATTATCTCCAGAACGTTGTCTTCTAAATGAACTCCTTGAACCCCTCTCTGTCTTGGGCCACGCGGCTTGCATTTTTCAGCGACGTATTCATGTTATCTTTAATGTAGTCAGTCCATCGTCTTATTGGTCTGCCCTTTCTCCTCCACCAAGGTGCTCTGACCTCCAGTATTTGTCTTTCTAAACAGTTGTGTCTCTTTATATGAGCAAAAAGGTGTAGTTTCCTTTTTACTATTGTGTTTAGTAACAAACACTCTAGCATCTTTCAATGTGCACTTCTCAAGTAAGACTGCAAGGCGAAAGAAAATGCTTCCCATCGGGCTAGTGGACGATTTCACAAGAAGGCTATATAACCTTACCTCAGGTTATTTCTGAAACAATAGACTTCAAAGGCTGCTTACATCGGTTATTTCATCTCAACAATGACATAACATTCGATCAAGGTTGTCTCAGGAACAAATGATTGAGAATGCTCTTGACGTAGATTAGCATTCTGCAACAAACTTGATAACCTTCAATATAGGTTACCCCATGAACAAATAACGTATGAAATTTCGTTGGAAGAATACATCAATTCCTCTTCCCTAACTGTTAACTAATTCGAAGAACACGTTTTAGAGGAATTTCATTCTTTCTGAGATTCAACTTCATCACCACACAGGTAAAACACACATTCGGAGGAATTTCCCCTCTGAATTTATTAACTCGGAGCTCAGAGGATAAATAACGTTGGAGAGATCTCTCTATTTCATGAACAATATAGCTCAATAACTTCCTGAAACATCAGAATGCTACACATTCTAGGACAGCATTAACTTCTATTCTTCCAAACGACATTTGGTTGTGAACCCCTAATGGATGTCACAAGTCTTCAACTCTGTAGATTTCCACCTCATAATTACACTCTTACTTGTATAAAATATTCACTCACAACTTATAAATTATGCACCTTACTCTAGTATTATAATTCTCAATATAACTCACAGCTTCAAACACTAAACACTATTATTCAACTTTGACACTGGCATCCTTTAGCAAATTTTCAACTTTAACGCTGATATCTTATGATTATTTTCAACTTTAACACTAATATCAATTAACAATTTCTACATTAGCACTGATAATTTGCACTTCCCTAATCTTAATTCTAATAGCATGAATTGCCGAAAAGTGATTGAGCTCCATTCTGTACGATCAAAAACAGCAAAACATTCCTCTCTGACATTCCAAATTCCCGACAAAGACTGGTTAAATTCCAGGAACTGGCTCTCCTTTATAAAAAGGGTCCCTCCTCGATTTTTGGTTCCCATAACATTTTTGGTAGTTGTATTCTCTAGCTCTTCTTCTGAACTATTCAAAATTTCAACTAAATATCATAATCATCATCAAATGCCGTCTCCGCAACGAAGGTTGGCTGCAACAGATCTCCAACATCCCTTGTCTCTTTTTTTGGTGGTACACTCTGCTAGACTGTATCCTGTCCATCCTGTGATGTTACTCTCCCACTTGTATCTCTGCTTATCTCTTGCTCGCTTCCTTTTGACTTTACTCTCAAGTAAGGTCTTCAATAAGGTATTTTAATGTGTCCAAAATATTTTATTTGCCTGATATTTATTTCTCTTAGTAATTATGTCTTCATATTAAGTGTTTTTAGAACCTCTTTGTTTTCTTCTCTTTCCATGATGTTCTCCATATTCTTCTATATACCGACATCTCAAATGCATCAATTCTGTCTTCTGATTGTTTGTTTAGTGTCCGTCGCTTACGTATTGTCAATTTAAACACGACTAAAGAGACATAATTCTATCGTGTCTTCATTGTCAAAATCAATCCCCGATAATCCCAGTTAGGGTAGAACATTTCCTGTCTTCACATGGCCGAAAAAATCTAACTTCCTTCTGAATATGGTGTTTAAAAGCCAGACTTCCTGAGCGTTAATTTGTCTTTAACACGTCTTGGTTGTTTTTTTTCTTGCTGTCCATTGTACTCTCAGGATTCTTCTATAACACTTCATTTCGAATGCTTCTATTCTCTTGGCTGTAGCTTTATTTATTATTCTTCTTCTTCTTTCCTTCATCTTCTACCCTTCATCTTCTACCCTTTACAGCTTTATTTATTGCTGAACAGAAATGAATCTGTGTATATATTTTTATGTAAATCTATCTCATATGCTGTCAATTGCTTTTTTCCTTACCTATTTCTATATTCTTTGTATTTATTTGTAGCCCTAAATCCTTTGCGTACTAATTTATTTCTCTATCCTTTTCCCTTTTATATTTTGCCACCTATCCCCTCCCGTTCTTGACATCGCTAATTGGTGTCCCCTTTATTTTTGCATTTTTCATCTTTATTCCATGCCTATTTCTGTCTGCCAATATTGCGCGAATTTTAGTCCACAATTGGACGCACTATTTTGCACCTCCTTTAAGACATGCGCTAGAATCGATACTGGGCAATGATTTTTAGTGAGGAAACCATTGTCCCAGTCATCGTGGTTATATTTGTTATGGTTGTGTTTTCTTAACTGTTATTTGGTTTCTTTATAAAGGTCACAATAGGACCGACACGTTAATAATTGTCTTTGTTCTATGCCTTATTATTATTTATTATTATTTTATATTGATAGTTAGGTATCAACAGTAACTTGAGTACTTTATTTAGTATTTACCTTTATTTATTGCTCATGTTTCGTAGCCGTAGATCTTCATTGGAACGTTTATACACACAAAGTTTGTATATGATCTAACATGTCAAAAGGAACTAGTTAACACTCGCAAATTTCAAACAAAAATTTCAACACATCCATAAGGAAATTCTTGGCACAATACTCGTGTAGGTTGCTGTTGCTTTCAGGGGGAGCATCCGATTATGTATGATTATATAAGAACACATACTTTCTCTTCGCCATCTTGAACTGTAAGATTTAATAGAAATGATTATTAACAACTGAATGTATTTTGTATTTTTGTTAACTTTAGTAGAAATTATTATTATAGCTGTATGTGTTGTGCATTTCTGTTAAACATAATCGCTAAAAACTTTTCTATTAAGGAGTGCAGAGATGATTTTATAGGTCTTGGCAATAAAGAAGTTCCTGTTTATTATGATAACTGTAGCCACGACGCAGGGCCTTAGATTTGTATTCAGTAAAGCGTTGGTGGGTTTACGTAAAGGAGGGACATTCTTCCATTTTACTGAGCAATTCCCTCTTTTTCGTTAGAAATGTAAAGTTCTGTTGCGAAATTTCGGGGGGAGGGGGGGGTGTTTTGTAGTAACTAAAAATCATATTCTTATTTCAAAAGGAAAATATGTTTAATTTATTTAACCCGCTCCTCCTGTTTTTATCTATGGGATTGTGATGACTGACATTTAAAGGGGTGAATTTTAAATTGTACCTCTAGGAAATTAATCTTGACCGTACTGTAATTTGAACCCTTGCCTGTCAAGATTGTCAGACTCGCTTTTTAATAATTCGACCAGACGCTACTTAATGTATACTATATGGAGATCAATATTCATAAATACACGATCGGTAACTTTCAAACTCATATACATGAAACGGTGATGAACTTTGAAAACCCTCATACATAGACAAATATAATATTACACTTAGTACAATAATCAAAGACAAATGTTAAAATTATTCCCTTTAATGCGCCCCCCCCCCAAACATGGGCATCAACTCGATACGATTGTTTTTTTTAAAATTAGTACCCCCTCCCCCCGTACCCCGTAAAGTTGGATTTACTGCTCTAGTTAATTTTTACTGTTTAAATAGTGCTTAGAATTGACTGGAGGTGCTTTGTAAATAGGGCTTACAACTGACGGGAATTGAATTAGGTCCATTCTAGTCGTAGCGAATCGCCTTGCAACCAAAGTAAACAGGTTTTCCGTACTTGACCAACCACATCCCCCCCCCCCAAATGTGATCTCGTCAAGACATTTATTATGTGTGAATTTATTTGTATAAGCCTAATAATTTGAAGCAAAAATTGTACTTTCTATATGTTATTTATGTTTACAAGAAGTGCTTTAGGTCCTTGTATTACAAATATATATGTTCTATGTTTGTGCTACTAAGGATACTTCAATGCTTGTACTGGACGCTCGTCGTTGCTGTAATAGTCCTTGTCTCAGTTAGTTCGTTCTTGAGTACATAGGTTGAATGTCTTGAGAAGATTACATCTTTTGTTTTTGAATGTGTTTGGTCAAGTACGGAAAACCTTTTTACTTGAGTTGCAAGGTGATTCGGTGCCGCTAGAACGGACCTGGTTCAATTCCCGTCAACATTAAGAATTATTTTCATTTACCCACATGCTTCCTACTTGAATGTATTTGTAAATGGTGATCGTTTGTTCAAGTCCAGTTTAACACTTTTATTCGGATTCTATGGGAAATCGATATAGTCAGTAGGCCCATGTAATACTTTATACAACTTGAGAATGATCTTTGAATGATGGTTAATCAAGTTTAATGATCGACTACTTGAGTAGCCTAATCACATAAAAGGAATATAAAATGCAGGCGGATTAATGACTACGATTTAAAGCGAATTGTATGTTTATAGACTAATATTTTGTTGTAAGAATGAATGTGTTATGCTCATGTGGTGCATTTAACTTCATATTGAAAGGATATATTATTGAGGACATGCTGCTGTATGCCGTAAATATTAAAACAATCAGGGATATATGCTAAAAATCAATGACCTGGGAGCTGGTAAGGGTTAGTATTAGTTGTTGGTTGACATCATTGTACTTCGGGCAGACACATTCATGCTCAGTCTCCCCTAGCAGATGACAAAAGGTGTGCATATTGACTGTATACCATACTCCTCTTTCTGCCATGCAGTCGTCCAGTTCTACTAGTTCCACATTTAGTACCGAATTCCTCAAATATCAGCCATGTCCATGTCTTAGCTCATTACTGCAGCACCATTAGCTCATTACTGCAGTACCATTAGCTCATTACTGCAGTACCATTTCCTGTAAGGTAGTAAGTACACCGGGGCTGGGCAATCTGTTGTCTGGTCCGAAGGCCTAAATTCCGTGTTGTTCGATCCGCCACGGCTAATTCCTGCCACTCAGGGATGTGAGGTTATTTTACAGTTTACCAAGTCTAGTCGTGCTCGTTTCTTAAAGAGAGGGGGGAGGGGTGGGGATGTTGCGTTGTGGATGTTGTTCTTTTTCTCCTTAAAATGCGACGTTAGTTCTTTGACGTAAAGATTTGCTGATCGGAGACAAAGATTTTGTCACCTCTAGTCATTAACAAAGACGAGGCGCCGACAAATAATGCCCCCCTTTTCCAATTCTCAGTTGGTTTTTAACACGTAATAAAATCGCATAATCGTTGATTAAATATGGATGGAATTTTGGACAATCACCAACAAAGTGAGAAATAAATTTGAAACATGTGAAACAAAATGTTACAGAAGAATGCTCGGAATACCATGGACTGAACAGATCACCCATATGGAAATTCTGAGAGAATTAAGAAGTAAAAGAATAATGGTTCTGCAACAAGATTCTGTATAGAAAATTACAATATTTTTTCATAACAAAAGACGCGACAGCATAGATAGACCATAATGGAGGAGGTGATGCCATGGCAACGGAAAAGTGGTAGGCCACGAAGAAGATGGACGCAAGATATAAAAGGTCACCTGAATATAACAAGCACAGAAGCAGGAAAATTGGCTCATGATCGGCAGAAATTTCAAATGGCTGTGATTTGTTACATCCTGTCCTTTATATGCTGCCTGATGATGACGATGATCAATGATTTGACATTACAATTTCCAGTTCAATTCACATCCGAAATGTGGACTTGATATTATGCGCAGCTCCATTCCAAGTTTGTTACAGAGCACGCAATTTTCGTGTCATCAGTTAAATTACGTCACTAGCCGAAAAAAGGTCGCTAATTTTAGCAGAGATTAAATATGCCACCTTTTAATGCAAATAATGCGCACCGGAGGAGAAGGGATGATGGTGGACGTTAGGGACTGCTGCCGGATGCATCTGCGTAGCGCGCATATCGATGCATCCGACAGAAGATCGATGCATCTAGCGATAAAATGAAATAAAAAGGGGAGGAGGGAGTTATTTAGGAGGGTTGTATTGGTGGAAACCAGTTGGGGTTATGGAAGTAGCGTTGTATTGTCGGGTTAGGCAGGTGGCCAGTAGTCGAAATCAAGTTCAGCATTGATACGGCAGCCATTTCGCTAACAGAAATTAATCGGCAGAGTGACGTCACAAATTACTTATAAAAAATTGCAATCCTTGATGACATCGCATACTACTATAAAAAAAATTACGATCGGTGCAGATTACTTAAAAACTGTGAGCTCGGTAGGCACATGGTACGTGATTGAACCCAATTTTCTTTCACAGTTTAGTAACTTTTGCTATTTTCAATTTGTGGATCCGAATTTGTAAAAATTGGTGTGTTATTTCTTGTGTGTATACATGTATGCATGTCTTTAAATTATTCTCCTTTGTTCTTAAACTCATGCGAGTTATCACGATGTAGTCCAGAAAGAGAGAGAGAGAGAGAGAGAGAGAGAGAGAGAGAAACAATGTTGTGGTTTCAGCTTGGTTGTGATAGATTATAATTGATATTTTGTGAGTTCAGGGACCAGTGCATAAAGTAATTTTAAATGAACATTTTTGGCTAGTAATAACGGTTTTTTTTGGCTGGATTTGGTTCACCATCCAAATGTTTTGATCATCGCCGTAGTACATGGTTACGATGATTATAAAGCATTTAATTATGAAGGTTTGTCAACGACCTCACAGTACAATACATAATTTAAAGGTGGGAGCGCCAGATTAATTCCTTGCACACTTCTCTTCCATAATAACTTCACGTTTATGCTAATTTTCTTTCCACGCTAACTTTCCATATATATATATATATATATATATATATATATATATATATATATATATATATATATATATATATATATATATATATATATATATAGGTAATGAGTATGAGAGGGAAGATAATGGAAGCTAACATGTAAGTTATCATGGAAGGAAAGTTAGCGTGAATGGAAAGTTAGCGTGGAAAGAAAATTAGCATAAACGTGAAGTTATTATGGAAGAATCTATATATATACATCCATCTCGGCTGGCATGAACGAATGATTCGGTGTATAAGCCTACAGCAAATATTGATAATGAATTGATGTTCGCATGTTTAGAGTAGACTTGTAAATCACACATACACAGTGCCATTGATCTGTACACTACGTGTTCCCAGGATCTATCCAGTCACACCCTGCCATTAGTAGTAATACAGTAAGACCTCGTATTACCGTCTCTCAGGTGCATTTTAAAATGTTCTTTTCCTCAAAGTAATTGTAGTTGCTATTTTCATCCGAGTGATGTGATATAGCCCACATAGAACTCTTTGTGCAACTTTACAAAATATTCTCACATCTCCGGATCGTCCCAGGTAATGTTAAACCATTTTCACTGTGTTTGAAGTCTAGGGTTAGATTCCTGATCATGACGTCTCGTTTACAAGTGCATTTCTTCAAATATGTCTGTGAGCTTGAAGCTACGGAGTTACGTCCTATGAATGGTACCCATGATATCTAGAAATGCAAGAAATACCTATCGACTTCACAGTAAAGGGCGGTGTCAACAATTCTTACCTGGATTTCCGTAGCATTATTTTTCCAATTCATTCTCCCGAATAATCCTGCATGCAAATTTCAAACAGCGTCACTCATATTTTGACTGATACGACTGGTAATTTGGCACCTCGCGTACATTTTGTGATATCCCATGACAAATTACCCTGCATGATATTTGTGCGCAAGATTATCTTGGAGAAATACTTATTTTCTACGTATACTAGTGATAATTAAGTACAAGATTGGATGATACCAAGGAAATACGTGTTTATTGAATGAAACAAAACGTTTATTGAAAGCCGACATTATAATGACGCCGTTGTTAGTTCTGCTATTATTTCTAGATATTCGTAGTGAAACTATTTGTATTAAGGGGGACAAAGTATATATGAGGAAACTCTTGTATAATTAAGGCAGTTCTCTGGGTTTTCATAACTTCACATATATAATATCACTTCTGACATGCGTGGCGTAATTAGAATCGTTGGTTACTTTCTTGCCAGATATTTTCTAACCCCTAGGTAATATTGCATTGAATCTCTGCCAGTCTGTGTTTCTCTCATGTTTAAAAGCAAAGCGTCAGCCGTTAATCGAAAAACTTATTAAAATAGATAGCCTGTCTCTTATTTTCAACTGTGTAAACTAGTCAATCTCCGCTCAGAAATTGAACGTTCGGCAAGGCAGTATATATCAAATATTGGCTGTAGATAGAAACGGGTGTGAGGGGGTGATTGACACATTCTTAGGTTGTTTTACTTATTTGTTTATTTTCCACTATTCGCTTCCATATGAAAGAATCGACACTATGTAGCATTGGTGAAGGTGGCGATTCGTGATTGTTCTTGGGGGAAAATGCAACTGTGGTTTACCTTAGTTAATATAATAAGATAAAATTATTTTGCTTTACGCGACCGTTATATCCAACCTGGATACAAAATCGTTTATGGTAATTTTCTTTACAATAAGTGTATTTTATATAATTTATCGTGCACTTATTTTTTTATCAAGTCATACTTATGTTTTAAAAAAAAAAATCTTGTTAGTATCATCTGTTGCTTCTTCCATTGTCATCCATTTATTCTGAGTAGATAATTTCATTTATGAAACATATTTCACAGGACGTTGCTAGCGTGTGAAGAGCTGCTGAAATACGACAAGGCTAGGATATTTTTGGACGAGGACTACACAGCGGCAGATAAATTTACTGTAAGTCTGCTTAATATAAATATTGTTTATTTCTGTCCTGCTTAATGCTTATTGTAGTATCACGGTGTTGCCCTCAATCAATGGTAGTCATATAAAAACATTACGTCAAAGCTCCTAGAAAGATCAAATGGTCACTAACGTAATCTGTTTCTGTCAAAACTGTCATGGCTGCATGTTTTCCTGTTCGGGAGTTGCATGGAGAAACGTGTGGCTATGCGATAAAGGTTTGTGAGACGTCTATAGGATAGGTGTTTTTAAAATTTACCTTCCGACAGAACAAACAAACCCAGCCCCTTACTGGGAGTCAAATTCTGGACCTCACTGTATGAAACCAACGCTCTAACTTCTAGGCTATGCACCACATTGATATCATCAATGCACATTATTCTGTCAGGTGACAACGGCCTAGACCAGGTCCTAGTTCACATTGTGTGTTGTCACAGCTGTTTACCCTCGTGTTCCTGATTTATGCTTCCTCTATTGTCATCAAATGGTTTCATGTATTTTGTTTGTTTGTTTGTTTGTTTGGTAGTCGGTGTATGGTGTCATTTCAGAAAATAATACATTGGAATCCTTTTATAGCGCATACATTTATAACATAATTCCTATTTAATAACAGTTTAAAAAACAAATCCAATTACTTTACTCTTTAATGCATATAATTGTATATTGCGAATTTTGGTGTTATTACATACATTATTTCGTTGGTTGTATGAAAGGGGGGATGGGGAGTATGTCAGTGAGTCATATAGTCTTTACATGCTCGGTTGCTGTAGAGGTAGCCGACTCAACAGGGCCAAGTAAGACAAGCGTAGAAGGTAGCCCAGAGTGATGGTAGGCCCAACAGTGATAGTGTGGCTAGAAGAGGCGCTCATGGGCCACTATGAAATGCAAAGGGGGAAGATCATGCGAAAGGCATGGGTGGTGAGAACAGATAAAGTAGAGAAAGTAGGACGGATAATTGTAAGAAGAGATAATGGAGGGCATGGGTGGTGAGAACAGATAAAGTAGAGAAAGTAGGACGGAGAATTGTAAGAAGATGATAATGGAGGCATGGGGTGGATCGACCCATAGGAAGAGAGTGAGTGAGTATGATGGCGAGGGATACAGATGAATCAATCAAACGACGCGCCAAAGCGCAACAGGCCCACACCGGATCTAGCCGCGCCCCGCAAAATCCCAAGGTGTTGTCACCACCGGCACACCAACCACACGTGACGGATCGCCGTAACCATCAGCCCCTTAATGGCGCCCCAGGCCGAACTGCCGCAATGGAGTGCAACAATATATAGGAAAGGGATGAGAACAAAGATGGATAGAGGAAGGGCAGTAGGAAGGAATGGAGGGAGCAACAGAGAAAAAATATGAGCAGTTGGTTCGCCATGGCCTTCGTCTCCTGTCTTTTTATTCTCCCACATTTACTAGTACCCTTTTCTCATGCACAGTCTTCCCCACGTCTTCCTATATCAGCCTTCTTATTTTTGATATCTTTCTACAACGCACTTTCCTTTTATGCTCCCATCCTCTTCAGTTCTGCCTTCCCTTGGGCACCCTCCCACATCCGCATTTCTTCTATGCGTGACGTATCTTCGTTTTAGTTTGGCGCCAACGTCGGTCTGCCATTTTCCCTTCTCTTCTTCTCTCTCGCTTCTTCATTTACCCCCTTTTCGTTTTCCTTCCTTCTCTCAACCCCCTTTCTTTTTATCTGTTATTATAAGCCATTTTTTTCGGGGGGAGCCATGTTTACGGATACCTGCACCTTTTGACGACGACTACGGCGCTTTCGTACACTTAGGTTCTTGTTTGCCGCGCATTCTCTATACTCCCTGATATTCATCAGGGCCTCCTGATATTCATCAGGCCCTTTTCCACTCAAGTTTTATTGCCTCTTATAGCCCGCGGGATGGTTGTTCTGCCTCAGCGTCCTTGAACATGTGGTAACAGGCCACAATTTGCTATTTAACTTGTCTCCAGGTTTTCACTTTCTTTTCACCGCAAATTACCACCGAGCTAAGTCATTTTCATTATCATTTTATTTATTTGCACCAATCTATTTTCACTTTTTTTCAGTGCACTTACCACTTTCATCTTCCTCTCACACTCTCTTTTCCCTGTCATGCTGTCCATCTTTGCTTCCTCTGTCGTCTCCTCACTACTGTCCCTCTTCCCTCTTTTTCCCCTTCCTATCACCACCATGTGTGTCTCTATGTGAAATATTTGGGGTACTGTTGTCCTTTGTTCGTCCAGATGAAGGCTTTGTAGTCGAAAAGTCATGTCACTGTATTTCGTTGTTATGTTGTTTTATGACTTATTTTGGTAACACTTATACCTATTTGTGTTCATTTTGATATTTGACACTGTTACCCCCAGCCACCCATTCCTGTTTAGGGTTGTTACCCGACACTACACTGGAACTTTTATCCCTTAGGGTACCAGGACTCATGCTCTGGAAAGGGTTGAAGAATGGCGTCATCGTTTACTGAGCAAGTATAGTAGGAGATGCTAGTCAGGCGATTTCTGATCATCATAACAACTGACTAGACAATTGATCACTTATGGGAAAAATCGTGTGACATGACGCTGCTTTATAACTCATCTTACATTTATCTTTGTAACAAACATCTAGAAAATCTTGTATTATACTAAGAGACGACTGACTGAATATGTATTATTAGCTGATTCATTCGTTTTGCAATGAAAGGCTCGTCATTGAAATACACTATTGTGTGTCGCAGAAAAGTTGCTGTATGCTGTTACATTAAACATGCAATGAAAGTAATTTTGTCCCATTTACTGGCAGGCCCTCGGTAACCTTTACTTCATCCACGAGGAAGTGGCCGATGTTTTGATATGGGGACTTCGTTGGTGAGTACAGACTTGTGTAATCTGTGCTATTTGAAAAAAAGCTCTACTAGTTTTGACCTTTACTGTTGATGCTTTTATTGTGCTAGATTACAGCTCATTTATGTTGATGTGTCTTGTTATGGTGGAGTGATGTTGTGTTGTTGTTTTATATTTATTGTGATTTGTAATGAATGTTCTTCTCCATCTTTTTTCTAATTCTGTACACAATTTTCCTTGCTTTATATATTTCTCCCAATTTATTTTCACCCGTCTCTGCATCTCTCTTTCTTCGTATATATTTCTATATATTATGCACTCCATGTTCATTGACTTTAGCTTGTGAAAGAAGTTATATCAGAGATCGTTGTGATAAAAATAATAAACTTCGACCTCCCAAATTGTGTAATGTTCATACTCCCTGATATAAGCAATGTCGTCGTACGTTCATTTTTTGAGGTGGGCGCACGACTAGGCTCAAGCCACGATGTGTGCACTGATGACCTAGTAGGCCGAGTGTGATTATTGCCGTGAGTTTAATTGATCGGCCTTGGCTATTTTTGACGGACGATTCCAATTATATTAATAGTGTCCAACGAATTTAGTTAGTTAGTTAGTTAGTTGGTTAGTTAGTTATTCCTCTAGGGCCAAAGATGGCACATAGGGCGGATGTCATAGATTTCTATGTCTCTCGTTTCATTGCAATTTGCTTTATATCTTCATTGTTTCTGATACCGATGGTGAAACGTTCCCTTGTAATAGTTCTACGTAAAGTTTCTTTTGGTCTTCCTCGTATTCTCTTGCCTTGGTGACCACATCAAAGCTTGATAGGGGAATCTTTCAGTATCCATTCGTAGTGCGTGTCCGATGTAATTCCAGCGACACTTTATAATATAGGTGGATACATATTGTTGTTTTGATTCTTGTCTAACGTGCTTGATTTGAAGTCTGACCAACGTATGTTCAGTAGCCTTCTAAGACATTTATCTTCAAAGGTGTTTAGTCTTTGCTCTAATTTTGATGTTGCTTTCCAACTTTCGCATCCATATGTTAATGTTGGAATTTAAATTTAAAAACGAATAGTAAGATAATAATTCGAACGACAAAAACGTACTGAGTGAAGGCCTGTTTACTTTTTGCAGTTAGGTCTTATAGTACTGTAGATGGTCACGGTGGACATGCCTCATCAAAAAGACAATTGAATCCCCTACTCACCAACCAATCAGGAGTTATCCTGTGATTCGATTTTAAAATAAAAGTGGGCGGTGTCCCCTGAAAGTGATAGGAATCGGTGACATTAAATTTATTCTATATTAACTGCAGTGCTATTGAAAAAAATTGATGAGGCATCTTCCTAAACATAGCGAAGTCATTGCTGCGAAGCAGCAGTTTATTTGGGAAATAGCAACAAGTCCAGCTTCAGCAAACTTGCAACAATAATGATTTAACTCAAACAATATGTATAGAACGCTGTTACTTCAAAAACAACGCATTCCGTTCTCCAGACTACATCCTTATAATCTGCAGGAGTTTGAGAACGAACGCAGAAGAAGAAGAAGAATATTTTGACAGATATTACTCATAATTTGAGATTTGGTAATAATTTGATATTTTAAACTCCTATTTGAAGTAATTTTCAAGGTAAAAAATGCTTAGTCTTCGGCACATGGTTAGACTTGTGAGCACATATAACTTACACATATTACATTTTGAATTCTATCTGGGCACGCAATGACACAAAAATACTTAGTCTAAGACACATGGTTAGACTTGTGAACACATATAACTCACATATATTGTATTTTGAGTTCTATCTGAGCAAGCAATGACACACATATGCTTAGATTTCGACATGTGGTTAGACTTGTGAACACATATAACTCACACATATTGTATTTTGAGTTCTATCTGGGCAAGCAATTACAATATTTGCAACTATACATCATGGTTGAGAAAATAAAAAATGATTAATTCTGTAGTGAAGTGTTGGGTATGGGAATGTTATTGGATACACCCAGGGCCGTGCGATAGATTTTCTCAGTACGATGATGCAAGTCTTCGAAATGCGCCCTTCCTTAAAAGGTTTTCTTCGAAATGCCGCCCTTTAAGTGTATTTTGAAAGTGCCGCCTGATGCAGTCGTATCTCTGCATAATAGCACGGCCCGGCCTTGGATATATCTTCACTCATTGCTGTTCGATTTTTGAAAGAACAAGTTACATAAATCAAATGTGTTTTTGTGACAATTTTCGCCCAGTGTTTTTCCACATACACTTACGCCATAGAATTGTTTTTGAGAGACATAAACTTACGCCAGAGAAGTGCTTTTGAGAGACATAAATTGTGTGTGATAGAAATAGATCGATTGTGATTATGGAAGACAAAGAAGTGTAATAATCTATTGTGAAATAATAATTAACAGTAGTTGTTCTTTGTGGTTCTTTTACGTTAGCTCTAAAATAATCAACACGAATGTTCGTGTAATTTAAGCAGGGGTGCTTGAACTACGTTGTGCTACGGTTTAAAATTGCGTCATATAGGCATAGGTTTCATATAGGCGTCATATAGACACATCAGTTTTCGGCATATCGTTAATTGTGTAGTCTTTCATAGCCTGTGATATCCTTCCTATCTGTCACCAGGCGAGGAGTATGTAGCAACTCTTAGCTAAGATATTTTATCTTCCACTATGCCCTTGAACTTTACAGGTCCCTGGGTGATAGTTTCCGGAGTGAGAAACGATAGACTAGGATTTGGATCTACTACGTTTATCTCGTAGGAGATGTTTCACTGTCATCCAACTGGTCTTGTCTTATAGGGAAATAGCCCATTGCCTCCATGTCCAAGGACATGTAACCATTTTTCATAGCAGAGCTTTATTCTGGCATAGAAAACGCTTGATAGAACTTGTCGAGGATTGGTTCATTCTCTTAGCTGAAGTTTCGCCCAAGTAGAGTAGAGGATTTACATCACTCGTGCTTTTCATACGTACTTCACCTTTCTTAACGAAGCAGTACGTACCTTGCCAAGAGTACCTCTCACAGCACGTAATTTTCGTAGCTTAAGCACTGTGCTGCAACAGTGTTATGACTGAACAAAGAGAGATGCGATTTAGAGATAGTGTTTGTCTTTTGAGCAATCAAATCTCGTTTCTTCTCATTCTACACTTCCCGGACACGATCCCGAAGCCAGGTGTTTCGCACGAGCTTTGAAACTGTATGTTGCCGGTTCTACGACGAAATGTCTTTATGGTATCTGTTATCAATTAGCTCTGGAATTGAACGAATGCAGTGAGACTGCCATTGCAACTCAACATAAGTGATAATTGACGTACACACAAACGTGCATTCTGGGTCTTACATACGACTGTGCTAAAGATAATAGGCAGATGGGTTAGGTTCGAAACAAAACGCTTCTCATTTTCTTTCTTTCTGTTTTTTTTTCTTCAGAAGGGAGGGGGTACCTTTATTTTTATTATCCTACTTTCGTGCGTGAAGGTGGTGGGGGATATTTATACTTATCGTGTTTATTTCTTTATCCCACCTGGGAAACAGGTAATGAAGTTTTACTGGACGACTATAATATTACTGTAAGTGTAATATGCTTGTTTGTCGGTAAAGAATATGTGTTCAATGCTATAAACGTGGTCACGTCTATTTGAATTTCTACATATTGTGAAAGTGAATCAGTTTGATTTTTTAAAAAGCTGGGTGACTAGTGCAATCATAATTTGACAAATATTACTCATAACTTGACATATTTGGTAATAATTTGATTTTTTAAGCTCCTATTTTAAGTAATTTTGAAAGTCAAAAAATGTTTTGTGAACGAAGAACTTTGTTGACAAGAGTAGGGCGTAAATATAAAACTTCATTACCTGTTTCCCACGTGAGTACTGTTTTCATACAGTTTTTACTAGCAGTATTACCTTTTATTGATCGCTATTTTGTTATCTGTAATGCAACTTTTTCTTTTAACTAAAGAATAAAAGGGGGAAGTTTAAAGTCCTACGGGCTTTCGTGCATATTGCCTCCCACTTATACATCATCACGTATACACACATAATATTTCATACTCACATGAACACAGTTACACATAACAATATTGACTGCAGTGTTTGTGTATACGGGTATTTTACATTTCTAGTTATTTATCTGACAATGGCCCAGGAGGTATCCGCTGGGTTCTATTGTCAACGAAGAACTTTGTTGACAAGAGTAGGATGAAAATATACTATGATAGAGAGACAGTGAGAGAAAATATATTTGTGTGTGTACGTGTTAATTATCTATAATCTCTATTATTTATTAGCGCGTTGCAGTCAATTGACATTCAGTAGAATTATGTTGACAGAAGTTACACAACAGCTACTCCTCATCCTAGTACATACTTATCACATTGTTGTGCATGATCGGGGCTTCGGTTGCTTATCTTTTCTGGACAGAAGGTGTCAAAGCGATAACTATATTAACTTCTTTCTTCGTAAGAGGTTTCTTGTATTGATGTAGTATAGTTAGAAGTATGGTGGCTTTATCGATTTACAACAGGGTGGTGGTTTTAAGTGATGTTTTTATAGTGACTTAAGGCATGGGTGGTAAGTTTTAGTGACTGTGGTTGCAGCTTACGGCAGGTTGGGTAAGTTTTAGTGGTGGTAGTTGCAGCTTACGGCAGGTTGGGTAAGTTTCAGTGGTGGTAGTAACGGCTTATGGCAGGTCGGGTACATTTTAGTGGCGGTGGTTGCAGCTTACGGCAGGTTGGGTAAGTTTCAGTGGTGGTAGTAACGGCTTATGGCAGGTCGGATACATTTTAGTGGCGGTGGTTGCAGCTTACGGCAGGTTGGGTAAGTTTCAGTGGTGGTAGTAACGGCTTATGGCAGGTCGGATACATTTTAGTGGCGGTGGTTGCAGCTTAGGGCAGGTTGGGTGAGTTTTAGTGGCTTACGGCAGGGTAGATGAGTTTAAAAGGCTATTTTAGTATGGGTTGGTTTTAGTTGTTAAATTATCTGCTATTGAAGTTGAAGATTTAATGAAGACACATACTGTACTTATTATCTAATCGCAGGCGCTTTGATTTATTTTGACATATATTTACAGTTCTTCTTCTTCTGCGTTCCTTCTCAAACTCCTGCAGATTAGCAGGATGTAGTCCAGAGAACGGAATGCGATGTGTCATGGTTTACAGCATTGCTGCGATATCTGCGCATTTCGGCCTGACACATCCGACTTCAGCATGGCTTTGGGTCACTGGCCCTATATGGGATGGGACAGCCAACTCAATCCCATAACCTCCTTAATCGCCCTTTACGACATGAGTGGAAGGTAAATAGTGTTGCTATTCTTTGCTCCCCTTTCGAGCCCCGGTAACACACCAACGATATTTATAGTAAATTTAAAGTAAAGTACATGTAACACGTTACGTTTTCACTTAGTGATTGAGTCGTAATAGGCAAATACGATATTAGGTCTCTATCTAAAGCAGTCACCAATATACCCAGTGATGACGTGGTCATATAACTAACATATAAGGGCTATAATAGTTGCTGCGGCTTAGTACATGAAGAGTTAATCTTCATCCCCGACGGCAGATGCCATGGGACCTACCTAAAAAAAAAATACTAACATACGGATGCGAGTCTTGGAAAATAAACAAACTGGAAAGTGGTAAATTTGAGACAATAGAGATATGGTTCTACAGAAAAATACTGAGAATACCATGGACTTCCAGGAATATGGAGGTGTTGAAAGAGTTAAATGCAAAACGGAGCTTAATCAACAATATAAGAAAAAGACAATCTTCATTTTTTGGCCACATTATGAGACAATGAGGTTTGGAGAACATAGTCACAGCAGGCAAGATTGAAGGCGACAGAGACAACGTGAGAAAATATTAGACAGTTTAATAAACTGGCACGGCAGGGAAACAACAATAATCTTAATACATAATACTGGAGATAGAGAGTTGTGGAGAACCATGATCTCCTACGCCTGCCAGCATGGTAGTTAATGAATTAATGAATACTATCCTGCTCAATTTTTCCTACGTCTTAACAAACTCCAATTATCCATACATCTTCAAACACAATACGATTTATTAACGTGATCTAAATTAACAAAAATGCGTGTACATCTTTTCTAATTAAACATTTCTTAGTTCAAGATATTTACACGCAAGAATGAAATGCCCTTCTGTTTAACTATTGAAGCGAAATGTCTACTCTAGTTCGGATGCACACCACTGACTGCTAATAAATGTCACATCTGTTGCTTCCAGCAGAGTCTCACGCTTCATCGGCATCCAATAATTATTAAAACGGACTCTTGCAGGGTATTACCTTCATATGCAACATCTACTCATACGTTTATTTCAGGATATCCTATTATATCTCGTGTCCCCATTTACTGTTCAAGAAGACGCTTTCTAGTGGGAAGTAAATAAGTTCAATCAGTACTTCCGTGCTGTTAGTTTCAATTAGATTCTGCAAGACTTCGTCCATCTGACTTTTTGTTGGAGTTAAGTTATAGAGTCTGCAAATTTTTCTCCTATTGATGACACAATATTATTGATGAAATCAATTCTCAGCAACT